>BSBM01000423.1:0-600000 GCA_027924585.1 Larix kaempferi
AAGAAAAATGATAAACTGAAAGATAAGATATATAAGTTGAAAGAGAAAACCAAGGTAGTTCCTGCCACTGGAAGGTGCAAAGCATTTGCTTTGGGATGAATTGATAGTAGATATCAATGCTTTCAGGCCTCAATTGATGATTGTGGAGGAGCATGACAAGGCATTGGGAGTGGCATCCAACAAATGTAAATTAGCTGAGGAAAAGTTAATTAACAGAACTCAAGAGGTAGCTCAAAACGCAATTATTTTCCTCAGTAAAGCTCCTGCTTCTGAGTTACAGGTTTTAAAGGTTGAGTAACAGAACTGTTCTGTTAGTAGATGCCAGGAGGGTGTTGCAGGAAATACACTCTGTTGAATTCAGTCAGAGGAAAGATGTCCCAGATTAAAACGCAAGTGCAGGAGTTCAAGCAAGCCTGTTTACCATTGATTGGTTATGGTTTACCATCCTTTTGGGATGATGAGAATATGCTAATAGCATGGCCTGAATATAAAGAAATGTTTATTAAATCCAGATCAGACCATAGCAAATTTAATGATATGGTAAAAGGACTTAAAGGCATGGTGGTAGTAAGCAAAATGAGGCAGGACTTCGAACTTCATTACTTTTCAAGGAGGTTAAATCTAAATTGCCTGTCTTTACAGAAGGTCTTTTAATAGAGCTTGATGTGCTGATGGAAGAATTATCTGATGCTTCTGTTCCAAAGGATGATGCTTGGAATGAAGTATTCAGGGTGGGAGCACAAGTTCTTATACCAAGTTCAGGTCCAGGAAGTGCCAGTTAGATGTCCGTGAAGCATAAGTAAGTCAAGGTTGTCATATATTTGATACTGTTGCTAAGAACTATAAAGTTTAGATCCTGCAGAAGAAGTTTTAGGGAGTCCATGATGCTAGCTTGCTGTCTGTAGTTTACTACAGTAAGCAACAGTCACACAGATACTTTATTTACAGTTGTTTTGGAAATATTTAGAGGAATATGACAAGTTAATCAAGCGAGCCTGAAATCAAGCGAGCCTGTTCAGACAGTATGCGCCTTTGAAGGCTAAAATTATCAGAAAACATCAATGATATCTCTTTCCATCCTGGAAATTAATAGGATATTGTTGATCCTAAAAGGATTATTGACCTCATAAATATTCATACAGCTGTCATTTCTTTTTGTAGAGTTGGTTATGTAATAAATGGTCACTATGCCATCTATTTTAGAAGATAGGATTTAAGCTATTTTGCTGGGACATGATCCCCACGTATGTAACTGTTTCCTAGTTTTTTGCATCTCTCCTTTGAATAGATTAACTACAAATAGACCCTACTTCGATAGGGAGAGGGTTGGTCTTTGGTCGAAGAAATTCATATTGTAAAGAAGAAAAGACTCGTTGTCACATACCCCAATTTTGCAAAAATAATGTAATTATTTTATTAATATTCCTGAGACATTATGTTAAATTTAATGCTAAGTAGGAATTGATGACTCAGCAGAGTCACCAGAAATGGAATGTAAATTCTGAATATTTTATTATTAATAAATAAATTATGGAGACAACAACATGGGAGAGCTGTTAAAAGAGGTTACTGGTCTAACTAGTGGATGGAACTAGGTGGAAAGGCAAAAAGACAAGTGGCAGCATCCTCAAACACTTCCTAAGTTGCAGGTGGCAACTTCCCTATATTGTGGGGTCATGATTCCCCAAGAAAGTGGAATCTGAGTAGGTGGCTCATTAATGACAGTTAACCCAACTAAGACCTAGGCAATCTTTTAAATAGTACTCAATGAACTGAGATGAGGGTTCAACATAGTTCTGGAGGGAGAATACATTCAGATGAATGTTATTCAGGAGTCCCATTGAGGAAGAGGGAAAAACAGTAAGGAAGTGTTTTGAGATAGGAAGGTGCAGTAACTTGGTTCCAGTGTAGTTGTTTGGCTGAGTGAATTGTTTTTGCTGCACCTAGTTCCAGCCAGTTAGACCAGAGCAAGCTCGGGGGTCCTAAGAAGTGTTGTTTGGGCACTCTCTAGGAGTTGG
Organism: Larix kaempferi; assembly: GCA_027924585.1. Classification (NCBI taxonomy): domain Eukaryota; kingdom Viridiplantae; phylum Streptophyta; class Pinopsida; order Pinales; family Pinaceae; genus Larix; species Larix kaempferi. The sequence goes on from BSBM01000423.1 coordinate 2,019, forward strand.
TAGGGAGGAACAACCTCCCATTTCTATTGTTGTCTACAATTGACACAGGTTCTGCCACTTATTCCTGCTATTTATTGAGTAAATTTAAAGGTAGAATATGACTATCTCCTCTATGTTTGAACGAGATTTAATTCAGTAAAGTTAGCATCTCTGAATTGTTAGTAGATAAAATCTGCAGAACTATTATGTCTGGGAAATTCCCTAGTATCACTATTATCGTACAGTTCAAGTATTTGTCTTATGCGTTATATGCTTTGTTATTATAAGTTACAGTATGGTATTGTGATTTTATACTAGTTTATTACAATAGTTAAATAAATAAATGTTGGCTAATTATACAGTAGATATTTCCTGGAAAACAAACTCATTAAAACAATTATAGGTACATAATTATAGATAACATTATAATCACAGTAAATTATTTTTCATAGATAGTTTAGCAGGTATAAACCCTAGCTAAACAAGTATACCGGTCTATATTTGTCCCATGAATTAAGTTAAACAAGTATATAGGTCTTTATCTGTACCAAGAATGGGTGAACCAAATTAGGTTAGCAAGTTTATTTATTTATTGTCAGAACATAGCTGAACTGATATTGACTCATCATAGAATTCGAATAGCAGTATAGCCATATCTCTAAATTCTTTACCTATAATCTTCTTTCGACAAAATCTTAGCTAAAACAAAACAATTGAACTTATAAACAAAAACTATGGCAAAGGAGTTCTATTCAAAATCTATCTCTATCGTTGTTAGAACCAAGAAACTCACAGCAAAGATTGACCGAGCTATTAACTTTAGGGCAGAAGGAATTTAAAGACAAACACAATAACTAGCTCAAGGCCGAGTTTTTTACAATATAGTAATTTTATTTTCTTTTGTCAAAGTCTTCCCATCGTCGCAAGTATATCTTCTGCTCATTATCGAGCTCATTTCTTCATGCAATACACAGCATCGTTAGGGTTCTACCATGACAGTAGTTTACACATCATAGTATCCACAGAGTTATCATTGAACCCAGCCATTGTTGGCATTTCGAAAATCAAACCCTACTACTTAGTTATGAACAATGAGAAATTTATTACAGTATGTAAACATTAAAAATTTTTTACAACAACTCGTTCACAGCCATAAACGACCAACAGAGCTTGAACACATTTTCATATATTACAATATTTCAATATGGGTGAGAACCCCAATTCGACAGGGTTATCAACACATTAAATGGCCTACCACTGTAAGGATTATTGAACCCTATCGTTATCATTCAACACACAAAAACAAAAGAAAAACGCTGAGAAATAAGATTGTGCCATCACCTACAGCTGAGTTATTTCTTCTCTGAAAATATCTTAGAAACTTAACAACATTTCTATTACTGTACATTGTATTCATTTATAGGAAACGCAGACATTATACGGCCATCTTACAGGCAACTTTCATTATTCTTTTAACTTCTACAGAACTGGGTGATGACCCTATTTTTCTTTCCAAAAACACAGTGACAAACAAAACCCCAAGGCCGTCACGACAGATTAAGCCACAACATGTTCCTTTTAAACATGACTTCGTATACAAACCCTATCTACTATAAGAAAACAAAGATATTACATATGACTGCAATCACATATATATACCACACCCATCATAGGGACAATCATATACATGAATGTGATAACAAACAGTCTCAAAGGTGGTTTTTCCCAAACCAAACCCTAATCATCCAAACCATCAAAGGGAGAAACAACCATGGTATAACCAGGCTTACCCGGTAGGAGCCTAGCGCCAGAGGTTGAGCATCGTACATCATCAAGGTTTACCAGTGCTTGCACAGTACAAGTGTCGACTTAGTTACAACATTTATTTTTTTAAATAAACAATCTATTTAAAATAGAAACCACAAAGTAAATGATTCATCGTACCTGCAAATGTGGAAGAAGCAAAAAACATAGTGAATGCCCCTGTAGCCACGAACAGAGTTATGTGGAAGACCTTGCCTTAATCACCAGAAGAATGGGCTAGGAACTCCAAGATTCTCTCCACAATGAACGCCGTGACCAAGAAACAGTCAGAATACTACCCCACGCCATGAACAGACTAGATGTGAAAGCACGAAGGTAAACCAGGGTTATAACTACTTCATAGATGCCGACAGCAGGAGTACCATGGCTATGAAACAATACAAGGGAATGAGTATGAGGGCCGAGAGAAGGCCTGGGAACTGATAGCCAACAGATACAACAGAAGAAAATAACCCGAGATGCCCAGTATACCTTTAGAACGCCAATAACAGAGCTTACTGACTCACGACCCACACAAGAGACACAATCCATGAGCTGTAGCAGCATGGAAGCTGCAACTCACAGTACCACAACGAAGAAACTCAGGCCAGGAGGGTTTCCACAGGAAACCGATCCCGAAGGCAGAGAAAACTGAGTGAGTAGGGTTTCGGACAAACCATTTATATCATTAATACAAGGATGAGAGCTGTCCACGTAGCCTTGGAAATTTTTAACTTGCCATGGGTCGAAATTCCAAAGTCCAAGTTGTATTTAGAATTATTTGGTTCTCAAATCATCGTTTGGTTAAATTATAATCATAGTAAGGATATTCTACAATGATCGAGACACTATCAAGTAACCATCATATAATGCATGATTGGAACCTTGCCATCGAAGCTTCCTAGTGGATATAATACCTTGCCCTACAACAAATAGAATGTTGTATAGTCAAGTTACGACGAGAGTTCATCATTGTTGTAAAATTAAAATCTTACCTTGTCCTAGACTGAATGTTGATCAACCATCTACAGGACCTAGGAAGTCTTTGTCTCAACCTGCAGGATCTGCTTGGTCATCGTGACCAAGAAACCGTCTGGTTCTAGACCAGAATACCCTCACTACAACATTTTGACCCAAAATTCGATGGCTGTATTGTCAAATTTTTGACATTTCCCAGTCGCATGTACGACACTATTTTTTTTTAGGCGTCGCTGGATTTTCGTCGGTTATTCGACAGTGCTCCAAGCCATCGGTTCAGCGACGGTTAATCATACCGTCGGTTACCCGACGCCTCGGAGATGTGTCAGTTAACCAACGCAAATCAAGCGACGCCTAGAACAATTTAAAAAAAAAAACCGACGACTTCTTACCGTCGATCAAATGCTCCAAGGCGTCCGTTAACTGATGGCATGTAGATGTTATAGGTGTCGATTAACCGACAGTACGTAGATGTTATAGGTGTCGGTTAACCGACAGTCCGTAGATGTTCTAGGTGTCGGTTAACCGTCAGTCTGTAGATGTTCTAGGTGTCAGTTAACCGACAGTCGCTAGATGTTCTAGGGGTCGGTTAACCGACAGTCTGTAGATGTTCTAGGTGTCAGTTAACCGATAGGCTGTAAACGCTTTTAAAAAAAAAATAGCGGAGCGGATAATACTTCTATCATGAAGGTTAAAGAAAGTCTGTTTTCCGCTGAGATGTGACGGGTGCTACGTGGCTATCGCTGAGTGGAAGCGGAAAATGGATACCCATACAGAAATGTACGATATCCTATTTTCCGCTGTGGTCTAGCTTAACATGTTAACTCGTAGGTCTAGGGTATTAATTTTTTAAATAATCTAGCTGCAGGGGCTAGCTGGTTTCACAGGATCCAACGGACAAAGGAGTGCCAGGTGCTATAGCTCTCTGATATGCATGCAGGTTCCAACAATAGTACTCAGCCTAATCTATCAGGGCACTAACTAAGGAGGCTCCACCATACATGTTACCGTCAAAGATCGCTGAAAGACTGTTTCCGCCATTTTTGCTCGGAGATCAAGGTTCGATTGGTTCGGCTGCTACAAATACCAGATATACTATCAACATTTCAACTGTGAGTAACTACAGTCAGCCCTTACCCTCAGGCACACAATTTCTGAGTATTCCTCTGTTGAATTACCTGCTTTCACCATGTTTACCACTGTAAAAACCTTATATTCCTCCGAAGACTTGATTTCTGACCATTTCTGGGATGTATATGACCCAATTTCAAAACCCTTTGATATCATTACCAGTCACAATGACCTCAATACTGCTTCCCTTGAAAATTCTGAGTTCCATACCAAATTGTACAGTACTTTGATCCCTTCTACATTGTATCCTTTACCTAGTTGCCCGGAATTTGTATCCTTATGTGCTGAACATTTTTCAACCTCGGAGTGACTAATTATGAATTACCAGGGTGACCAAATTATCTGCAAAGTAGACCCTCAAACCCTTAGGGAAACCCTGAAATATTCTGTTGATTTCGTTTCAACTTCTATCTGTTTTAATGAAGCTGAAATATCCCAGATTTACAAGAAAGTTTCTAGTGAGGATAAAGAACGAATGTATCAGAAGGTTTTGTTGAAACCAGTGGAGAACCTGTCTGTTCCTTTTTCATCTAAACTTTGTTTACCAGTTATTGCTGCTGTTGTAACCCTATTAAGTCAAATTTTAGGGTCAGACACTAGTTCGGAGGTAACTGAAGCAATGTTACGAATTTTCCTATACCTAGATATACCTGGAACAGCACCCCTTAGGTTTGATGAATATTTTGCCAAAGAAATGTGTTTTCAGCTATCCAATTTCTCCACAATCTATTATTTCAGGTATCAGGCATACTCATATGCTTTGATAATTCATGCTAAGTTAGGAGCAGTAGCCATTACAGACTCAGAAACCTTCAAGAAATGGCCTCCTTCTTCACCATTTTACCATGCTTGGTCTTATGCCAAATTCATGGATTTGATCGTACTTAATCTGTTCAGAGTGTTTAATCCAGAGATCAACAGAATTTCAAATGACTTGAAAGAAATCCTAAACCCTGATTTGATTGGAGATTGGTTCCTGGCAAAAAACTTCTCCCTTGTCAGAGTCTTTGGATTCACTGGATCACCATATGTGTTGCCTATATTTTTAACTACCAGTGTATTTGCTTTAGAGGTAATGAGGCAAAGGATCTCTGCAGATAAAGAACATTTCACTGCCCCATCATTGAAAAGGAGTTCATGGATCAAATATCCTATGACTGTGGGAAATTTCATTCTAAAGAAGGAAGCAGCATTGCCCATTATTGAAGAAGTTCTGAAGCGGCTTGATTTCCCTCAAGTACCACCTGTAAAATATGACCCTAAACATGTTATTTCACAAAGGAGATAGGAGTATGGCAGAGGTATATTTCAGCACAGTCAGGCTGAAACTTGGATGGGAGAGGCCAATTCTCTTATATATGATCAGATCTGGATCAGTGAGCCTTTAAAGGAGATTGTAGAGGCTAGAGATCATATAGATTTTTCACAGTCAAATACTGCACAGGGAAAAGTGGAGTAGATATCTAACAAGAAAAGGTCAGAACTAGAGGCCACAGAGATGGATACAAAGGAACCTGAGACATCTAAAAAGTAGAAAACTGCCATGGATACAGAGATCATTGATGTTGATATGATAAGGGAGCTAGTTATCACCCCTATTATTACTCAAGAAGAGGTATCACAGACCAGAGTTGAAAATACTACTGCAAAACCTAAAGAAAGCAGTAAACTAACCCCTGTACTGGTCCTGCAATACAAGAAATATAGCTATGCTGCAGCTGCTGAAGGTCAATTTCAAAATAAGCAGAGTCTCCTCAAACATTACATTGATCAGAGAAATGAGTCTGTGATGCAAGAGCAAAAAAAATTGAATCAACTCAAAGAAAAATCTGATATGAAGACAACATTGATGACAGTGAGGGATTCAACAATTGGATCTTTAAGTTTGGCCATCGCTGATGATGAAAAGGCTTCTGAGATTCGTTTAGAAATGGATCAATTACCAACTCCTGACAAGATTTGGTTCCACAAACAAGCCAGTGAAGTCCTTTATGCTGACTTGACTAGGGAGACCTTGGCACATAAGAATGCAATGCAGAAAATAAAAAAATTGGAAGCTCACCTGAAGCAGGAGAAAGTTGCAAACAAAGCATGGTCTACAAAGGTGGCTTATTTACAAACTGAGCTTGCTTCATATAAAGAGTTGCCACCTGCACAAGGGGCAGAAACCCATCCAACAGTCAAAGTCAAAACTGCTAAGACAGTTAGAAGGAGGGCTAAAGCTGTAAATGTTAATGTTGATACTACACCTTCACCTAATTTGGTTAAGTTGCATGAAGAGATAGCTGGTTTGAATGCAAAGGTTGTGGAAGATAATGCCAAAATTCTAGTCCTTCAGGAGCAGAAAGAGGCATTGGAGAAAGAGAAAGGTAAATTGCTTCAAGAAATTGAACAATTGAAATCAAATAAGGGAACTAGTCCTTTGTCAACAATTGACCAGATCATACATGACATGGCAGATATGTCTGTACATGATGCTGAAATTGAGAATTTCAAGGAGAAGGTTCCAGACTTACAGGACACAATTTCTGAACTTAAACTACAGATTGAAGAGATTAAAGCTCAGGATCCTAGAGAGCAGGAAATCATCAAGCTCAAAGAAGAAAATGATAAACTGAAAGATAAGATATATAAGTTGAAAGAGAAAACCAAGGTAGTTCTGCCACTGGAAGGTGCAAAGCATTTGCTTTGGGATGAATTGATAGTAGATATCAATGCTTTCAGGCCTCAATTGATGATTGTGGAGGAGCATGACAAGGCATTGGGAGTGGCATCCAACAAATGTAAATTAGCTGAGGAAAAGTTAATTAACAGAACTCAAGAGGTAGCTCAAAACGCAATTATTTTCCTCAGTAAAGCTCCTGCTTCTGAGTTACAGGTTTTAAAGGTGAGTAACAGAACTGTTCTGTTAGTAGATGCCAGGAGGGTGTTGCAGAAATACACTCTGTTGAATTCAGTCAGAGGAAAGATGTCCCAGATTAAAACGCAAGTGCAGGAGTTCAAGCAAGCCTGTTTACCATTGATTGGTTATGGTTTACCATCCTTTTGGGATGATGAGAATATGCTAATAGCATGGCCTGAATATAAAGAAATGTTTATTAAATCCAGATCAGACCATAGCAAATTTAATGATATGGTAAAAGGACTTAAAGGCATGGTGGTAGTAAGCAAAATGAGGCAGGACTTCGAACTTCCATTACTTTTCAAGGAGGTTAAATCTAAATTGCCTGTCTTTACAGAAGGTCTTTTAATAGAGCTTGATGTGCTGATGGAAGAATTATCTGATGCTTCTGTTCCAAAGGATGATGCTTGGAATGAAGTATTCAGGGTGGGAGCACAAGTTCTTATACCAAGTTCAGGTCCAGGAAGTGCCAGTTAGATGTCCGTGAAGCATAAGTAAGTCAAGGTTGTCATATATTTGATACTGTTGCTAAGAACTATAAAGTTTAGATCCTGCAGAAGAAGTTTTAGGGAGTCCATGATGCTAGCTTGCTGTCTGTAGTTACTACAGTAAGCAACAGTCACACAGATACTTTATTTACAGTTGTTTTGGAAATATTTAGAGGAATATGACAAGTTAATCAAGCGAGCCTGAAATCAAGCGAGCCTGTTCAGACAGTATGCGCCTTTGAAGGCTAAAATTATCAGAAAACATCAATGATATCTCTTTCCATCCTGGAAATTAATAGGATATTGTTGATCCTAAAAGGATTATTGACCTCATAAATATTCATACAGCTGTCATTTCTTTTTGTAGAGTTGGTTATGTAATAAATGGTCACTATGCCATCTATTTTAGAAGATAGGATTTAAGCTATTTTGCTGGGACATGATCCCCACGTATGTAACTGTTTCCTAGTTTTTTGCATCTCTCCTTTGAATAGATTAACTACAAATAGACCCTACTTCGATAGGGAGAGGGTTGGTCTTTGGTCGAAGAAATTCATATTGTAAAGAAGAAAAGACTCGTTGTCACATACCCCAATTTTGCAAAAATAATGTAATTATTTTATTAATATTCCTGAGACATTATGTTAAATTTAATGCTAAGTAGGAATTGATGACTCAGCAGAGTCACCAGAAATGGAATGTAAATTCTGAATATTTTATTATTAATAAATAAATTATGGAGACAACAACATGGGAGAGCTGTTAAAAGAGGTTACTGGTCTAACTAGTGGATGGAACTAGGTGGAAAGGCAAAAAGACAAGTGGCAGCATCCTCAAACACTTCCTAAGTTGCAGGTGGCAACTTCCCTATATTGTGGGGTCATGATTCCCCAAGAAAGTGGAATCTGAGTAGGTGGCTCATTAATGACAGTTAACCCAACTAAGACCTAGGCAATCTTTTAAATAGTACTCAATGAACTGAGATGAGGGTTCAACATAGTTCTGGAGGGAGAATACATTCAGATGAATGTTATTCAGGAGTCCCATTGAGGAAGAGGGAAAAACAGTAAGGAAGTGTTTTGAGATAGGAAGGTGCAGTAACTTGGTTCCAGTGTAGTTGTTTGGCTGAGTGAATTGTTTTTGCTGCACCTAGTTCCAGCCAGTTAGACCAGAGCAAGCTCGGGGGTCCTAAGAAGTGTTGTTTGGGCACTCTCTAGGAGTTGGTAGGGAGGAACAACCTCCCATTTCTATTGTTGTCTACAATTGACACAGGTTCTGCCACTTATTCCTGCTATTTATTGAGTAAATTTAAAGGTAGAATATGACTATCTCCTCTATGTTTGAACGAGATTTAATTCAGTAAAGTTAGCATCTCTGAATTGTTAGTAGATAAAATCTGCAGAACTATTATGTCTGGGAAATTCCCTAGTATCACTATTATCGTACAGTTCAAGTATTTGTCTTATGCGTTATATGCTTTGTTATTATAAGTTACAGTATGGTATTGTGATTTTATACTAGTTTATTACAATAGTTAAATAAATAAATGTTGGCTAATTATACAGTAGATATTTCCTGGAAAACAAACTCATTAAAACAATTATAGGTACATAATTATAGATAACATTATAATCACAGTAAATTATTTTTCATAGATAGTTTAGCAGGTATAAACCCTAGCTAAACAAGTATACCGGTCTATATTTGTCCCATGAATTAAGTTAAACAAGTATATAGGTCTTTATCTGTACCAAGAATGGGTGAACCAAATTAGGTTAGCAAGTTTATTTATTTATTGTCAGAACATAGCTGAACTGATATTGACTCATCATAGAATTCGAATAGCAGTATAGCCATATCTCTAAATTCTTTACCTATAATCTTCTTTCGACAAAATCTTAGCTAAAACAAAACAATTGAACTTATAAACAAAAACTATGGCAAAGGAGTTCTATTCAAAATCTATCTCTATCGTTGTTAGAACCAAGAAACTCACAGCAAAGATTGACCGAGCTATTAACTTTAGGGCAGAAGGAATTTAAAGACAAACACAATAACTAGCTCAAGGCCGAGTTTTTTACAATATAGTAATTTTATTTTCTTTTGTCAAAGTCTTCCCATCGTCGCAAGTATATCTTCTGCTCATTATCGAGCTCATTTCTTCATGCAATACACAGCATCGTTAGGGTTCTACCATGACAGTAGTTTACACATCATAGTATCCACAGAGTTATCATTGAACCCAGCCATTGTTGGCATTTCGAAAATCAAACCCTACTACTTAGTTATGAACAATGAGAAATTTATTACAGTATGTAAACATTAAAAATTTTTTACAACAACTCGTTCACAGCCATAAACGACCAACAGAGCTTGAACACATTTTCATATATTACAATATTTCAATATGGGTGAGAACCCCAATTCGACAGGGTTATCAACACATTAAATGGCCTACCACTGTAAGGATTATTGAACCCTATCGTTATCATTCAACACACAAAAACAAAAGAAAAACGCTGAGAAATAAGATTGTGCCATCACCTACAGCTGAGTTATTTCTTCTCTGAAAATATCTTAGAAACTTAACAACATTTCTATTACTGTACATTGTATTCATTTATAGGAAACGCAGACATTATACGGCCATCTTACAGGCAACTTTCATTATTCTTTTAACTTCTACAGAACTGGGTGATGACCCTATTTTTCTTTCCAAAAACACAGTGACAAACAAAACCCCAAGGCCGTCACGACAGATTAAGCCACAACATGTTCCTTTTAAACATGACTTCGTATACAAACCCTATCTACTATAAGAAAACAAAGATATTACATATGACTGCAATCACATATATATACCACACCCATCATAGGGACAATCATATACATGAATGTGATAACAAACAGTCTCAAAGGTGGTTTTTCCCAAACCAAACCCTAATCATCCAAACCATCAAAGGGAGAAACAACCATGGTATAACCAGGCTTACCCGGTAGGAGCCTAGCGCCAGAGGTTGAGCATCGTACATCATCAAGGTTTACCAGTGCTTGCACAGTACAAGTGTCGACTTAGTTACAACATTTATTTTTTTAAATAAACAATCTATTTAAAATAGAAACCACAAAGTAAATGATTCATCGTACCTGCAAATGTGGAAGAAGCAAAAAACATAGTGAATGCCCCTGTAGCCACGAACAGAGTTATGTGGAAGACCTTGCCTTAATCACCAGAAGAATGGGCTAGGAACTCCAAGATTCTCTCCACAATGAACGCCGTGACCAAGAAACAGTCAGAATACTACCCCACGCCATGAACAGACTAGATGTGAAAGCACGAAGGTAAACCAGGGTTATAACTACTTCATAGATGCCGACAGCAGGAGTACCATGGCTATGAAACAATACAAGGGAATGAGTATGAGGGCCGAGAGAAGGCCTGGGAACTGATAGCCAACAGATACAACAGAAGAAAATAACCCGAGATGCCCAGTATACCTTTAGAACGCCAATAACAGAGCTTACTGACTCACGACCCACACAAGAGACACAATCCATGAGCTGTAGCAGCATGGAAGCTGCAACTCACAGTACCACAACGAAGAAACTCAGGCCAGGAGGGTTTCCACAGGAAACCGAGCCCGAAGGCAGAGAAAACTGAGTGAGTAGGGTTTCGGACAAACCATTTATATCATTAATACAAGGATGAGAGCTGTCCACGTAGCCTTGGAAATTTTTAACTTGCCATGGGTCGAAATTCCAAAGTCCAAGTTGTATTTAGAATTATTTGGTTCTCAAATCATCGTTTGGTTAAATTATAATCATAGTAAGGATATTCTACAATGATCGAGACACTATCAAGTAACCATCATATAATGCATGATTGGAACCTTGCCATCGAAGCTTCCTAGTGGATATAATACCTTGCCCTACAACAAATAGAATGTTGTATAGTCAAGTTACGACGAGAGTTCATCATTGTTGTAAAATTAAAATCTTACCTTGTCCTAGACTGAATGTTGATCAACCATCTACAGGACCTAGGAAGTCTTTGTCTCAACCTGCAGGATCTGCTTGGTCATCGTGACCAAGAAACCGTCTGGTTCTAGACCAGAATACCCTCACTACAACATTTTGACCCAAAATTCGATGGCTGTATTGTCAAATTTTTGACATTTCCCAGTCGCATGTACGACACTATTTTTTTTTAGGCGTCGCTGGATTTTCGTCGGTTATTCGACAGTGCTCCAAGCCATCGGTTCAGCGACGGTTAATCATACCGTCGGTTACCCGACGCCTCGGAGATGTGTCAGTTAACCAACGCAAATCAAGCGACGCCTAGAACAATTTAAAAAAAAAACCGACGACTTCTTACCGTCGATCAAATGCTCCAAGGCGTCCGTTAACTGATGGCATGTAGATGTTATAGGTGTCGATTAACCGACAGTACGTAGATGTTATAGGTGTCGGTTAACCGACAGTCCGTAGATGTTCTAGGTGTCGGTTAACCGTCAGTCTGTAGATGTTCTAGGTGTCAGTTAACCGACAGTCGCTAGATGTTCTAGGGGTCGGTTAACCGACAGTCTGTAGATGTTCTAGGTGTCAGTTAACCGATAGGCTGTAAACGCTTTTAAAAAAAAAATAGCGGAGCGGATAATACTTCTATCATGAAGGTTAAAGAAAGTCTGTTTTCCGCTGAGATGTGACGGGTGCTACGTGGCTATCGCTGAGTGGAAGCGGAAAATGGATACCCATACAGAAATGTACGATATCCTATTTTCCGCTGTGGTCTAGCTTAACATGTTAACTCGTAGGTCTAGGGTATTAATTTTTTAAATAATCTAGCTGCAGGGGCTAGCTGGTTTCACAGGATCCAACGGACAAAGGAGTGCCAGGTGCTATAGCTCTCTGATATGCATGCAGGTTCCAACAATAGTACTCAGCCTAATCTATCAGGGCACTAACTAAGGAGGCTCCACCATACATGTTACCGTCAAAGATCGCTGAAAGACTGTTTCCGCCATTTTTGCTCGGAGATCAAGGTTCGATTGGTTCGGCTGCTACAAATACCAGATATACTATCAACATTTCAACTGTGAGTAACTACAGTCAGCCCTTACCCTCAGGCACACAATTTCTGAGTATTCCTCTGTTGAATTACCTGCTTTCACCATGTTTACCACTGTAAAAACCTTATATTCCTCCGAAGACTTGATTTCTGACCATTTCTGGGATGTATATGACCCAATTTCAAAACCCTTTGATATCATTACCAGTCACAATGACCTCAATACTGCTTCCCTTGAAAATTCTGAGTTCCATACCAAATTGTACAGTACTTTGATCCCTTCTACATTGTATCCTTTACCTAGTTGCCCGGAATTTGTATCCTTATGTGCTGAACATTTTTCAACCTCGGAGTGACTAATTATGAATTACCAGGGTGACCAAATTATCTGCAAAGTAGACCCTCAAACCCTTAGGGAAACCCTGAAATATTCTGTTGATTTCGTTTCAACTTCTATCTGTTTTAATGAAGCTGAAATATCCCAGATTTACAAGAAAGTTTCTAGTGAGGATAAAGAACGAATGTATCAGAAGGTTTTGTTGAAACCAGTGGAGAACCTGTCTGTTCCTTTTTCATCTAAACTTTGTTTACCAGTTATTGCTGCTGTTGTAACCCTATTAAGTCAAATTTTAGGGTCAGACACTAGTTCGGAGGTAACTGAAGCAATGTTACGAATTTTCCTATACCTAGATATACCTGGAACAGCACCCCTTAGGTTTGATGAATATTTTGCCAAAGAAATGTGTTTTCAGCTATCCAATTTCTCCACAATCTATTATTTCAGGTATCAGGCATACTCATATGCTTTGATAATTCATGCTAAGTTAGGAGCAGTAGCCATTACAGACTCAGAAACCTTCAAGAAATGGCCTCCTTCTTCACCATTTTACCATGCTTGGTCTTATGCCAAATTCATGGATTTGATCGTACTTAATCTGTTCAGAGTGTTTAATCCAGAGATCAACAGAATTTCAAATGACTTGAAAGAAATCCTAAACCCTGATTTGATTGGAGATTGGTTCCTGGCAAAAAACTTCTCCCTTGTCAGAGTCTTTGGATTCACTGGATCACCATATGTGTTGCCTATATTTTTAACTACCAGTGTATTTGCTTTAGAGGTAATGAGGCAAAGGATCTCTGCAGATAAAGAACATTTCACTGCCCCATCATTGAAAAGGAGTTCATGGATCAAATATCCTATGACTGTGGGAAATTTCATTCTAAAGAAGGAAGCAGCATTGCCCATTATTGAAGAAGTTCTGAAGCGGCTTGATTTCCCTCAAGTACCACCTGTAAAATATGACCCTAAACATGTTATTTCACAAAGGAGATAGGAGTATGGCAGAGGTATATTTCAGCACAGTCAGGCTGAAACTTGGATGGGAGAGGCCAATTCTCTTATATATGATCAGATCTGGATCAGTGAGCCTTTAAAGGAGATTGTAGAGGCTAGAGATCATATAGATTTTTCACAGTCAAATACTGCACAGGGAAAAGTGGAGTAGATATCTAACAAGAAAAGGTCAGAACTAGAGGCCACAGAGATGGATACAAAGGAACCTGAGACATCTAAAAAGTAGAAAACTGCCATGGATACAGAGATCATTGATGTTGATATGATAAGGGAGCTAGTTATCACCCCTATTATTACTCAAGAAGAGGTATCACAGACCAGAGTTGAAAATACTACTGCAAAACCTAAAGAAAGCAGTAAACTAACCCCTGTACTGGTCCTGCAATACAAGAAATATAGCTATGCTGCAGCTGCTGAAGGTCAATTTCAAAATAAGCAGAGTCTCCTCAAACATTACATTGATCAGAGAAATGAGTCTGTGATGCAAGAGCAAAAAAAATTGAATCAACTCAAAGAAAAATCTGATATGAAGACAACATTGATGACAGTGAGGGATTCAACAATTGGATCTTTAAGTTTGGCCATCGCTGATGATGAAAAGGCTTCTGAGATTCGTTTAGAAATGGATCAATTACCAACTCCTGACAAGATTTGGTTCCACAAACAAGCCAGTGAAGTCCTTTATGCTGACTTGACTAGGGAGACCTTGGCACATAAGAATGCAATGCAGAAAATAAAAAAATTGGAAGCTCACCTGAAGCAGGAGAAAGTTGCAAACAAAGCATGGTCTACAAAGGTGGCTTATTTACAAACTGAGCTTGCTTCATATAAAGAGTTGCCACCTGCACAAGGGGCAGAAACCCATCCAACAGTCAAAGTCAAAACTGCTAAGACAGTTAGAAGGAGGGCTAAAGCTGTAAATGTTAATGTTGATACTACACCTTCACCTAATTTGGTTAAGTTGCATGAAGAGATAGCTGGTTTGAATGCAAAGGTTGTGGAAGATAATGCCAAAATTCTAGTCCTTCAGGAGCAGAAAGAGGCATTGGAGAAAGAGAAAGGTAAATTGCTTCAAGAAATTGAACAATTGAAATCAAATAAGGGAACTAGTCCTTTGTCAACAATTGACCAGATCATACATGACATGGCAGATATGTCTGTACATGATGCTGAAATTGAGAATTTCAAGGAGAAGGTTCCAGACTTACAGGACACAATTTCTGAACTTAAACTACAGATTGAAGAGATTAAAGCTCAGGATCCTAGAGAGCAGGAAATCATCAAGCTCAAAGAAGAAAATGATAAACTGAAAGATAAGATATATAAGTTGAAAGAGAAAACCAAGGTAGTTCTGCCACTGGAAGGTGCAAAGCATTTGCTTTGGGATGAATTGATAGTAGATATCAATGCTTTCAGGCCTCAATTGATGATTGTGGAGGAGCATGACAAGGCATTGGGAGTGGCATCCAACAAATGTAAATTAGCTGAGGAAAAGTTAATTAACAGAACTCAAGAGGTAGCTCAAAACGCAATTATTTTCCTCAGTAAAGCTCCTGCTTCTGAGTTACAGGTTTTAAAGGTGAGTAACAGAACTGTTCTGTTAGTAGATGCCAGGAGGGTGTTGCAGAAATACACTCTGTTGAATTCAGTCAGAGGAAAGATGTCCCAGATTAAAACGCAAGTGCAGGAGTTCAAGCAAGCCTGTTTACCATTGATTGGTTATGGTTTACCATCCTTTTGGGATGATGAGAATATGCTAATAGCATGGCCTGAATATAAAGAAATGTTTATTAAATCCAGATCAGACCATAGCAAATTTAATGATATGGTAAAAGGACTTAAAGGCATGGTGGTAGTAAGCAAAATGAGGCAGGACTTCGAACTTCCATTACTTTTCAAGGAGGTTAAATCTAAATTGCCTGTCTTTACAGAAGGTCTTTTAATAGAGCTTGATGTGCTGATGGAAGAATTATCTGATGCTTCTGTTCCAAAGGATGATGCTTGGAATGAAGTATTCAGGGTGGGAGCACAAGTTCTTATACCAAGTTCAGGTCCAGGAAGTGCCAGTTAGATGTCCGTGAAGCATAAGTAAGTCAAGGTTGTCATATATTTGATACTGTTGCTAAGAACTATAAAGTTTAGATCCTGCAGAAGAAGTTTTAGGGAGTCCATGATGCTAGCTTGCTGTCTGTAGTTACTACAGTAAGCAACAGTCACACAGATACTTTATTTACAGTTGTTTTGGAAATATTTAGAGGAATATGACAAGTTAATCAAGCGAGCCTGAAATCAAGCGAGCCTGTTCAGACAGTATGCGCCTTTGAAGGCTAAAATTATCAGAAAACATCAATGATATCTCTTTCCATCCTGGAAATTAATAGGATATTGTTGATCCTAAAAGGATTATTGACCTCATAAATATTCATACAGCTGTCATTTCTTTTTGTAGAGTTGGTTATGTAATAAATGGTCACTATGCCATCTATTTTAGAAGATAGGATTTAAGCTATTTTGCTGGGACATGATCCCCACGTATGTAACTGTTTCCTAGTTTTTTGCATCTCTCCTTTGAATAGATTAACTACAAATAGACCCTACTTCGATAGGGAGAGGGTTGGTCTTTGGTCGAAGAAATTCATATTGTAAAGAAGAAAAGACTCGTTGTCACATACCCCAATTTTGCAAAAATAATGTAATTATTTTATTAATATTCCTGAGACATTATGTTAAATTTAATGCTAAGTAGGAATTGATGACTCAGCAGAGTCACCAGAAATGGAATGTAAATTCTGAATATTTTATTATTAATAAATAAATTATGGAGACAACAACATGGGAGAGCTGTTAAAAGAGGTTACTGGTCTAACTAGTGGATGGAACTAGGTGGAAAGGCAAAAAGACAAGTGGCAGCATCCTCAAACACTTCCTAAGTTGCAGGTGGCAACTTCCCTATATTGTGGGGTCATGATTCCCCAAGAAAGTGGAATCTGAGTAGGTGGCTCATTAATGACAGTTAACCCAACTAAGACCTAGGCAATCTTTTAAATAGTACTCAATGAACTGAGATGAGGGTTCAACATAGTTCTGGAGGGAGAATACATTCAGATGAATGTTATTCAGGAGTCCCATTGAGGAAGAGGGAAAAACAGTAAGGAAGTGTTTTGAGATAGGAAGGTGCAGTAACTTGGTTCCAGTGTAGTTGTTTGGCTGAGTGAATTGTTTTTGCTGCACCTAGTTCCAGCCAGTTAGACCAGAGCAAGATCGGGGGTCCTAAGAAGTGTTGTTTGGGCACTCTCTAGGAGTTGGTAGGGAGGAACAACCTCCCATTTCTATTGTTGTCTACAATTGACACAGGTTCTGCCACTTATTCCTGCTATTTATTGAGTAAATTTAAAGGTAGAATATGACTATCTCCTCTATGTTTGAACGAGATTTAATTCAGTAAAGTTAGCATCTCTGAATTGTTAGTAGATAAAATCTGCAGAACTATTATGTCTGGGAAATTCCCTAGTATCACTATTATCGTACAGTTCAAGTATTTGTCTTATGCGTTATATGCTTTGTTATTATAAGTTACAGTATGGTATTGTGATTTTATACTAGTTTATTACAATAGTTAAATAAATAAATGTTGGCTAATTATACAGTAGATATTTCCTGGAAAACAAACTCATTAAAACAATTATAGGTACATAATTATAGATAACATTATAATCACAGTAAATTATTTTTCATAGATAGTTTAGCAGGTATAAACCCTAGCTAAACAAGTATACCGGTCTATATTTGTCCCATGAATTAAGTTAAACAAGTATATAGGTCTTTATCTGTACCAAGAATGGGTGAACCAAATTAGGTTAGCAAGTTTATTTATTTATTGTCAGAACATAGCTGAACTGATATTGACTCATCATAGAATTCGAATAGCAGTATAGCCATATCTCTAAATTCTTTACCTATAATCTTCTTTCGACAAAATCTTAGCTAAAACAAAACAATTGAACTTATAAACAAAAACTATGGCAAAGGAGTTCTATTCAAAATCTATCTCTATCGTTGTTAGAACCAAGAAACTCACAGCAAAGATTGACCGAGCTATTAACTTTAGGGCAGAAGGAATTTAAAGACAAACACAATAACTAGCTCAAGGCCGAGTTTTTTACAATATAGTAATTTTATTTTCTTTTGTCAAAGTCTTCCCATCGTCGCAAGTATATCTTCTGCTCATTATCGAGCTCATTTCTTCATGCAATACACAGCATCGTTAGGGTTCTACCATGACAGTAGTTTACACATCATAGTATCCACAGAGTTATCATTGAACCCAGCCATTGTTGGCATTTCGAAAATCAAACCCTACTACTTAGTTATGAACAATGAGAAATTTATTACAGTATGTAAACATTAAAATTTTTTTACAACAACTCGTTCACAGCCATAAACGACCAACAGAGCTTGAACACATTTTCATATATTACAATATTTCAATATGGGTGAGAACCCCAATTCGACAGGGTTATCAACACATTAAATGGCCTACCACTGTAAGGATTATTGAACCCTATCGTTATCATTCAACACACAAAAACAAAAGAAAAACGCTGAGAAATAAGATTGTGCCATCACCTACAGCTGAGTTATTTCTTCTCTGAAAATATCTTAGAAACTTAACAACATTTCTATTACTGTACATTGTATTCATTTATAGGAAACGCAGACATTATACGGCCATCTTACAGGCAACTTTCATTATTCTTTTAACTTCTACAGAACTGGGTGATGACCCTATTTTTCTTTCCAAAAACACAGTGACAAACAAAACCCCAAGGCCGTCACGACAGATTAAGCCACAACATGTTCCTTTTAAACATGACTTCGTATACAAACCCTATCTACTATAAGAAAACAAAGATATTACATATGACTGCAATCACATATATATACCACACCCATCATAGGGACAATCATATACATGAATGTGATAACAAACAGTCTCAAAGGTGGTTTTTCCCAAACCAAACCCTAATCATCCAAACCATCAAAGGGAGAAACAACCATGGTATAACCAGGCTTACCCGGTAGGAGCCTAGCGCCAGAGGTTGAGCATCGTACATCATCAAGGTTTACCAGTGCTTGCACAGTACAAGTGTCGACTTAGTTACAACATTTATTTTTTTAAATAAACAATCTATTTAAAATAGAAACCACAAAGTAAATGATTCATCGTACCTGCAAATGTGGAAGAAGCAAAAAACATAGTGAATGCCCCTGTAGCCACGAACAGAGTTATGTGGAAGACCTTGCCTTAATCACCAGAAGAATGGGCTAGGAACTCCAAGATTCTCTCCACAATGAACGCCGTGACCAAGAAACAGTCAGAATACTACCCCACGCCATGAACAGACTAGATGTGAAAGCACGAAGGTAAACCAGGGTTATAACTACTTCATAGATGCCGACAGCAGGAGTACCATGGCTATGAAACAATACAAGGGAATGAGTATGAGGGCCGAGAGAAGGCCTGGGAACTGATAGCCAACAGATACAACAGAAGAAAATAACCCGAGATGCCCAGTATACCTTTAGAACGCCAATAACAGAGCTTACTGACTCACGACCCACACAAGAGACACAATCCATGAGCTGTAGCAGCATGGAAGCTGCAACTCACAGTACCACAACGAAGAAACTCAGGCCAGGAGGGTTTCCACAGGAAACCGAGCCCGAAGGCAGAGAAAACTGAGTGAGTAGGGTTTCGGACAAACCATTTATATCATTAATACAAGGATGAGAGCTGTCCACGTAGCCTTGGAAATTTTTAACTTGCCATGGGTCGAAATTCCAAAGTCCAAGTTGTATTTAGAATTATTTGGTTCTCAAATCATCGTTTGGTTAAATTATAATCATAGTAAGGATATTCTACAATGATCGAGACACTATCAAGTAACCATCATATAATGCATGATTGGAACCTTGCCATCGAAGCTTCCTAGTGGATATAATACCTTGCCCTACAACAAATAGAATGTTGTATAGTCAAGTTACGACGAGAGTTCATCATTGTTGTAAAATTAAAATCTTACCTTGGCTAATATAGTTGATGCATAGTTTATCCACGAAGGTATTACTATTATAGTCCTTACATCATTTCTTTAACAAACAAACATAGGAGTAATACCTATAATCTTTGTGTTATAATGACATAAACTTACTTATTATTCCATACAAATGAACGATGTTTAAAACAAAGGAAGGAAGTATTCTAGGCATGGAACAACATATTGTATTAGTTATAAAGTTGATGATGTATCATAAAATATAAATGGATAGAACATTATATCACTACTGCTATCACAACACCAGTCTCATGCAAATGACAGGGGTCACATCCATAGTTAGAATTGATAATTGACCGAACATCACACAATGTTAGCATTAAGGAAGGTATACGATGAATTATTTCAGATCCTTATAGGAGGACAGGTAAAAGATACAGTATCATTAAGACAATTAAAAATGATATGAATAACATGATCCAGTGACCTTATACAACATTAAATAAGAGACATTGTTACAGTGCAATGATAATACCAAGAGACATTACTTCATAGGAGTGCTTAGCTCATTTTATGCAGAACAATAGTTATAACATTTCATGTAAACCATCAACTCTCTATCAAGCAAGATTTCATGAGTATTACAGGAAGGAAATTCTATCTTCTTACACGTGACAACCTGTAAGAATATTTAAATCTTTACTGAGATTTATGATGCAGTAACAAGAATTTTTATGCTTATTAAAGTCATTGACAACGATCCATACCTTACCTGTAGAAAAAGGACGGATTATGTATTAGCTCGAAAGCTAAGTAAGCCAGTCAGCTATGGCAATTTCTCCCTTTGAGGTTTGAGAACAAAAGACAATCAATAACTGCATTTAAAAACTCACATTAAGATTTAAGTACAATAACAGAATATTTTTGACAAAACTATGATCATTTAATTAAAACAAACAGATCAAGGAATGCAATTAATAACATTTATTGCTATCTTAAAAAATTTTAAATTTTTTTGGAAATTTCGGGTTTTGACACTCGTGTATCTGGGATTTTGTGAACTTCAATGAAAGAACAGACATACATGTTTTCTCATGTTTAAGATTCCTTCCAAGTTTTGTTGCAGAATGTCTTCTATGTGAAATTCATTCATCTGTGTTATTTCCTCTTCCTTACTGTTAATTTAAATCTTTGGAACTCATGTTTCCATGCTCCACAGTATTTACAGTAAATACCATTGAAAGATAAACTGTAATAGAATTCATCATTGGTGTTCTGGTGCTCTATTATAATTTACTTTTCCCTGTCTTTCATAAGTCTTTCCTGTTTATTTAAGGAATTCAGAGTCACATGCTCCTGAAAATAAACAATCACTTCTCTACCTTCTGCTATCACCTTTAAAGTTTAATGATTTGTGCCAAATGCATGCAAAAGGCCTTAAACCATTGTGACCTGATTTACTCTTTCATTTGATTTAAGCCTCAATCCTTGACTCCATTGCCCAATGTTCTTTACTCTTGAACTTTCCTAACACCTTGATCACCATTGAAAACACTTGTTACCTTGAGAATCTGGCCTTGTTTCTCCTATTCCTTGATACATTTATCACACAGTGACAAAGAGAGAGCCCTCTCTGGTTGGCTGAGTCAGACAGTCATCCTAAAGATTGGTTATAGGTTACCTTTGGGTTTCTTGAACACAGCTTCAAGAAATTACGGAGTGATAACAGCACCCATGAATTTGAGAAGAGGAAGGGGGGGGGCATCTCATTTCAATCCCTTTAAACTTTGTGGGACAACTCAATAATGATGTTCAAACAAACATGAAGAATAAGAAATTCTTACTTTGATCCCATTCCAATTGGATGTCCAGATGGTATAATCCCAATTGCAAACATGAGAAGCTGTTGGAACTTCCCTCAAATACCTTGAAAATACACTTTTGTTACAACTATAACTAGGAGAATATCAATAGCAGAGGTCAGGAACAACAGAGTTCTACACGCATAGCAATTGCAAGAGGAAGCATACTACACATATAGTACACATGTCATCCATTCATACCAAGCCCTTACATACATAACTACATATGACAAAATATTCAAAAGCAGGTCTCAGCTATGCATAAGTCAGTGTTATGGGCAATTTCAATCAAAGCCACCACATATATTAAATTATTAATTTAAAAATAGGACAAAAATACAAGACTTGCCGTACTGTATTTCTCGATCATCACAAGTCCTCACTGGGTTTGTTTACAACATGAACTTGTGCTGGTTAACAGGATATTCTAGGGTCTTCTATACCCTGGGACAGATGAAATGGTTTAAACAATGACAAATCACCATTATTGAGATTTGCAAGCTCCACCTTATGAATGTCTAATGACAACCCACTAATAATATTAGCAAACCAATTCCAAGTGAAGGTGGAAGCTCATCTGCCCCCCCCCGCCCCCCTCACATCACTTGGAATGATGTTCAATGCACTTCATGATCATCTTCTCCATCCAAGTCTGCATCTGTATCATCTGATCCAGATTCAACATTATAAGGATTAGAGGCAGCTATATCATCATCGTCGTCGCTGTAATTAGTTTCAATAAATTGATCATGATCGTCAATATCATCTTCATCATGAACATTGTCTCTAACATCATCTTCTTCAACTAACTCTTCAACATCTTCCTGCGTAACATTATGATCATCAACATCCAACTCATGTTGATCCTCTACATGATCACCTTCTTCTTCAACACCCTCTTCAACTTCCTCTACAATATTATACTTTACCGGCCTTCCTCTTGGATCATGTCTAATAACAAATGACCAACCCTGTCTACCAGGAACTTTTGAGTAAAATACATGTTCACATTGACTTGGAAGAACATAGGGTTCTGGCGTTCGTGACTCAAGCGACCTTGTATTGACCATGGTAAATCCATTAGCATGTTCAATAACAGTTCTATCAGGATCAAATCGATTCAATCGTAGCCTGTACCATTTCACAACAAAAAGAATTATTTTGAATGATTTAAAGTCACAGTCAATGATATCTTCCAAATATCCATAATATCGATTTTCTGACAATTCTGGACGTCTGTCGCTTCTAGATGAAACATTAGTGACCTCAAAGACTGCACTTATCCCAGAATCACATGTTTTCCTTGTGTCATCCAACTTTTTAATGCGATATTTACGACCGTTGCACCACATAGCCTTGTGGTGTTTTACCTGCAATTGATAATGAACTAGTAAGTATTTTATGTTCTTAAAGTATGCAAATAAAATGAAATTAATCAAGATGAACATGAATATCGACGTAATTGAAAATATTATGGCTTATATATTTATAATATCATGCTTACCTATTTATCTTTTAAACCATATGCTAAATCGATTTCCCTTTCTGTTAGATTGACATCTCCATTGCGATGTGCTTCTTTAACCAATGAAGCCACACCTTCCCATGATAGTCCTCGACCAGATTGATTACATCGTTCAATCCATACCTTCATCCAATCAAGATTGTTTGCGACGTACAAATGTAGTGCATCCCACTCGCGACCAACTCCATGAAAATAAAATTACATAAATCAACTCAAAAATTTATAATTACTTAACGCAGTGTAACATTATAAATATTAAAGATGCATATCATTAATGAATATTAAAAATGAAATAATTATGTACGATACTATTAAAATGTATTAACATTATTAATCTATAACACCATTTAATAATTACCTTTGACCTTCCTCGATTTACCTTTCCCCATCAGGTACTCTCCTTCTAATTTCTTAGTGGAATTTGGATCACCAATGCATCGATCTAATTCGGTCTTAATAGACCCCAACCCTGGAAGATATTCAACAATATACACCATGGCCTGAAATACCATATATCCCTCCACCATAGAACCCTCTGGACGTGCTCTTTGTCTAACTAAAGCCTTCATAAATTTCAAGTGCCTCTCAACCATCCACATGGACCTTGCATGTATAGGTCCACACAATTCAATCTCCTCAACTTGGTGTATGAGGTAGTGTTCTTGTGCATTGAAAAATGCCGGAGGTAGAAATATCTGCATTTGACACATTAAACGAGGAATTTATCTCTTCCAATACTTTATATCTTCTTTGTGGATTTCTTTCGATGACAACCATCTACATGTAAAGCAAGAAAATAATGATATCATTTAACGACGAAAATTTAAGATTATAGTACGTCAAATCTACATGATTGACTAAAAAAAATGTCAATTCATATAAGTTATACAACGAATTAAACAAATTACATGATGATGCGTGAAAAATATTGTTTCTAATTACCTCATGTATTTTCCAAGATCATATATGACCTGTTTGACATTATTGTCAAAGTTGTCTAGGAGAGATACATGTAGAACATAGTGTAACAATGAACACGTCTCATCAATATATTTCTCAAAATTAAGAAAAGAAGTAAACAAAAAACATGCAGTATTATAATATACCAATATATATACCAAAAATATAATTACCTTAATGAAGATATGCCAATCATGCGTTTTTACCCCGCCAAAATCACCTTTCCTTGTTAAGATATTCTTTATGTTCGAACAAAATCATGTGGGAAATTTCATTTTTTGTATCACTTCTTTTACTGCATTGCTTTGTTGCTCAGTCAATAACCATGGAAGTGACCTTATATTAATTTGGTCTCCATCGTTGTTTAAATGTTCAATGATATCTTTCATTGCATGATTGGATTCATGAATGTCACTGCATATTTTGACAATTTTTTCTTTGTCACTCCTTCCGTCTAATATTCGCCATAGTGTTTCAGTTACATTCTTTCCGATATGCATTGTATCAAACAAATGAACAACTAGTAAGTGCTCATAGTAAGGCATCCTACTAAATTGTTTCGGATAACTTTTCATTCCTCGTGGAAGCCCATTTACACCTTCATGATGTTCATGCAGACCATTAGTAATCAATATATAAGTTAAAGAGATTAAAATGTAGTATATTACAGTAAAAAAAATTAATACAATCCAAAATAAAACATTAAAAACATATAAGAGATGATCAATACGAATATATAAGATAGACAAATTGAATCATACCTTGATGATTTCTATTATATTGCAACTTCCATATGTGAGGTGTCATTCTCTGTGGTTTTAATGCAGTCTCCTCTTTCCCATTAAAAAGATGTTTTTCGGTAGTTCGATAACTATGATTCTTAGAGAGGAAGTGCCTATACTCATCAAACACTACCTTTGACAAACTCTTTGAATGATGAGATTTCATCTTGGGACCACAAACTGGACATGCAAAATTTCCCTTTGTTGGAAGACCACAAAAATGTGTTAGCCCTGGAGCATCGTGAATTGTCCAGGCAAGCATTGCATGGAATTGAAATTCCCTTTGCCCTACTAGTCTAGAGACATCATACATAGTGACACCATTCCATAGCTTAAGTAGTTCATCAACAAGAGGCTCGATATATACATTCATATCTTTAACTTGGAACTTACCTAAAAGAAAACAACAAATACAATACATATAAGTAAATGAAAAATATATATGACATGAATATGCAACAATATTGATCTTCATGACAAATTAAATACTAATGCATTAATAAAACATTGTTCTAAAGTACAAATTATACCTGGAACAATCGTTGCCAACATTATATGCTCCCGCTTTATTGACATCCATGGAGGAATGTTATTGTTGATAACAAAAACAGGCCAGACCGAGTTAGTAGATCTCATCTCTGCA
This sequence comes from Larix kaempferi, assembly GCA_027924585.1. NCBI lineage: Eukaryota > Viridiplantae > Streptophyta > Pinopsida > Pinales > Pinaceae > Larix > Larix kaempferi. The sequence continues at coordinate 27,550 of BSBM01000423.1, forward strand.
TGTGGATTGACACCATCCGCTGCCAAAGAAAGTCTAGCATTACGAGGTTCTTCTTTAAAGTGTGGCCATTTTTCCTCCATGTCTGTAAATGCAGAACCATCTGCAGGCATTCACAGAATATCATCTCCACTTCTATTCCGTGCGTGGTAATCCATAAATTGTGCTATGTTTTTGCACCTAAACAATCGTTGCAAGCGTGGAATAATGGGAATATAACGAAGAACCTTATGAGACACCTTTTTGGTTACTTGATCTGTTCGGTATCTACTGCTATGACATATAGGGAATTCTGTTGCAAGCTCATACTGATTATAATATAAAATATGATCATTAGGACATGCATCAATTGCTTGATACTCCATTCCAACATATTTCATGATGGAAGTTAAATCTCGATATGTGCGAGGTAATTTATTTGATGCCGGTAACAAATATTCACCTATTAAGCTGTTACAACAAATTTAAAAAAAATGGTTAATATAAATATTTGAAGAGAATGATATTAACGACAACAAATACATCATTATTTTTTGGAGTATATTATAAGATCAAAGTGGTTTTGATTGAAAGGTGTGACATAGTTTTGGAGTATATGCACTAAAGTTGAGATCCAACGGATCACATATAATCACATGCGTACCTTAACACCAGCGTGATGGATGTGTTTGAAAAAACAGTCATAACCTTCAAGTTCATTATCAGCAACACAACAGAGAGAACACTTATGCGGGAGCCTTCAAAAAGCGGTTCCGTCGCCTTCTCAAGTGTAGGTAAATCATTAATATCTTCAAAGTCATCAATTGGCGGTGCATGATGTTGATCATTGTCCATTATAACATTAAATGCATCATTGATTAATGTATTTGCACCATCATCCTCAATTATGTTATCGTCATGATCATCGTTTAATTCCATATGATCATCATTAACTTGATCATGATCAGTATTCGAAGGACCTGCATATTGTTCTTCCTACGCTAGTTGTTCCGCAATTACCACATTCTCCATGTTCGGAACAGCCCTAGGAGGCCCTTGCTTTATAATTACAATTAAAACATCAAACAAAGAACGTTAGTCATGTCGATTAATAAGTAACAAAAATAAAAATGATACAATATAAAATTACAAAAACTCTCAATATAAAGACCGTGTTAAGTCATGAACTTGTTTCCTTCGATTTTATATTTTGATTGTGATTTTTATTTTAATTTTGCTCGTTTGCTAAATTTTTCTCATTTTGCTTCCTTTAGAAAATTTTTGATTTTCAAATGAAATTTTTAATTTTTTGCTTGCTTTTAGATTTCTTATTATTTTCTTTTAGGATTTGAAGGGATAAATAGGATTTATATTAAGTAAGGATGTCACAAACATACTCAAAGAGTGTGGTTTATCATCTAAACTAGAAAAATAGTTGAAATTGGGCCAAAATTTGAATGCAGATTATTCTTGTAGCGCAATCATGAAAAGTTAATACAGTGGCGCTACAAGAATATCGCGCCAGCCGAAATCATTATTTTTTAAGCTAAATTTTCGCATGGTTTCATTGCTAAGTGACTAATCACATGAATGAAGGCTGTTGATACATGTTGCTCCAGTAGTAATTATGAAAACAGGTGCTGCTGGATCGTGGAGATTATTAGCTGGAACAGTGCATATCATGACAGGAGGAGGTGTTAGACGAATTTGACGTGAAAGGAGTTATTTCACAGATACATCACGAAGCTGGAAAATAGGTGGAGAGAGGACAGGTGCCTGAAAGCCAAAAGTTGCAGTTACAGAGAAATTAGGGCTTGCTCGTTCTGCCAACTGGTAGCGAATTAAAGACCTGAAGACACTTGCACAGAGGAATTGAACAACCAGGTACCTAAAAAATTGATTTAAACATCCACAACAAAGCGAGAATAGGGTAATCCACATTAAACTGATAGCGGCTGCTAAATTGGGGTTTTTTCTCAGAAAAGCTTGTTTTCTTAAAATTCATTAGGGAAAACATGAATATAGGTTCTAAACAAAGCTCCTGTCAAAAATAGATCAGTTTAAGAGTTCTTTGAGACCCTGTGACAAGTGGAAATTTGAAATTTAGCGATACATTAAGCCACTACTTCTTCAAAATCTGAAAGCAGCCTGTTAGCTCATCAATAGAACTCCAAAAGTACATAGGTTTTAGTTGTTGAAAGCAGATGGGTAAAAGTGGAAAAACAAATAGAATCGAACCCACTGAGCTAAATTGGATTGACAAATTTCCAGATTGTGCAAAGCTTTTGCAAAATGCTGGTTGGTTGGATTTCTTCAGGAAAATCAATGGCTATAACACTGAGGTTTCTTATAAATTTTCCCAAAGCTATAAGGAGGACATGATAGTATTTGATACTTTAAAGTTTAAACTGACTGTGGATTTAGTTGCTGAAGCTACAGGAGTCAAGAATGAAGGTGAAATGTGGTTCAAAAAACTGCCTTTCACTTTTGATGATCAAAGGTACCTTTTACCTGGTATTACTCCAGACTGGCGCAAAGGGGTGTTAATCCAGGAGGTCAGGGATGAATGGGTGCAACCCATTAAAATTATACAAAGCTATATCACTTGTGAAGGTAGATATGCTTATGTTTTCAAATACCATTTTAGATTTCTACAGCATCTGATTGGTGAATCCAAAATGAACCTTCCTTTCTTCTTATTCAAAATTCTGCAAAATATGTCAAGCAGGATTAAGGGGCATCATGATCATACTACACAATCCATCTTCCATCATGGTCTAATTAAGCTTATTATCAGTATAGTTCTACAATGAGAAGGGAGGACATGGGAGCATTTCTTGTTTTCGTCTGGTTTTCAAACCAAGCAAAAAGAGCAACAAGCTAAAAAGCATGTAGACAAAGGTCAATCTCTAGTCAGAAAACTAGGTCAGGAGAGCAAGTCTGAAGACAAAAAAGAGATTAAATTTGAAGAAGAACCAGAACCTTTGAAGGGTAACAATGAACCTCAAATGGTTGTAGCTAACAGTAAAGGTAAATATTCATTGTTTCCACAACAAGAAGATCAGCCTGAGAAACACATGGTGCCAGTAGAAACTCTCAGTGAAGAGAAAATTGTTGTCACAGAAAAGGGTGCTCTAGAAAAAGAGGACATTAAGGTTCAACGAAGAAGCCCCATCACTGTCCTATCTGAGGATGAGGGATATTTACTAGAAGAGGATGAATTCACTCTCAAAACTGAAGCTGGGATGGAATACACAGAAAAGTACAGTCAAGAAGATAAAACAAAGAAGCCAAAGAAAGAGAAAACCAAAATCGAAGGTATAGAGCTAGCCACAATTAAGCATCAAGGAAAAACTTTGAAGATGGTAAAAGAACTTGTTTCAGAATGGAGACCAAAAACCAGATCTAAAAACAAGTTAAGGCTGAATATGAAAAAGTTGCTAAACCCTAGAATGAAGACAGAAGAGATACATGTACTTGATGATGAATCTTTAGATGAAGAATTCAAGATCAAGAAGGAAGCAGTTATAAACAGTCCAGTTTCTGAGCATACAAAAGAAAAAAGGTCATTGAAGTTAGGAGAAGATTCCAGTCTCACTCAAACAAAATTATCTGTTGTGTTTCTGGAATTAAAAGATGAAATAATAAAGGAACAGCAAAAGAAGGAAATTGAGGTTTCTTATTCTGATAATCAGAACTTGATAGATGAAACTACACCCATTGAAACAACAAGTCAGGAAAACCCTATTTTTCATGGTGTATCTTTAGAGCTGTTACACGAAGATGAGGATATTTTTAGAAGACTGAATGTCCCTTGGCTGCCCAGTGAGATGCAAAATACCATAACATGGAAGGTTTTTGACTCGGACATGGAGAACCTACAAAGAACCATCAAACAATATAGGCATCAAATGGAATGCATTCAAGAGACTAATGATGCCCTAGTCTTAGCAAATAGAAGGCTAAGAGAAGACTAACAGGAAGTGAATGAAAATTATCAAGAGCTAATAATAGTGTCTAAAGAAGCCTTGAAGAGAAAGAGAAGCACAGATTTGCATTATGCAGAATTGAAGCAGAATGTCAAAGACTTGCAGCAGAAGAATGAAAAGCTTACAAGGAAGTTAGCAGAGACAGAAGCTTAGCAGAAGAGAGCTAGAAAAAAGGCTCAAATCTCGGATGGAATAGCCTTACTAGTCGAAGCTGCCAAAGACCTTTGAGTTGGCAGTTAGTCAGTTACTTATGGAGCTTTTAATAGATGCTTTAATTAGTTATTTTTTTAGTTATGTTCTAGAGGAAAGACTTTATTTCACTTTAACCCATCGAGGATTTGGTTGAAATCAGTTAGGATTTAGACCCTAACGAATTTTGTAAAAAATAGTATTTAGAGTGAGAAGAAAGACAGAAACAGAGTTCGATTTTTGGCTGGCTTAAGGAGGTCTGTGACTTGTTTATGAGCTAAGTACTATAACTCTCATGTGTATTTGCTGAACAGAATTATGAAATATATATGATCCTTTTTACCCTTCAGTCTGTGTTTTGGCTTCATTTTTAACTTGTTTAGTTACATAATTGATAAATTCATTGCTGGTTTATGGTTTGTATGTTGGTAGTGCTTGTCTTTTATGAATGAACTTCAAACACTATACAATAATGTAATACTGTAAATTTAAAACTTTAGATTATACAAATTAAAAGTTATACACCCATTAGCATGCTTGCCAAACTAAAGATTCAGGTTGCTCATGTCAAAGGCTGGACCAATATACATGGTGTTAATGAATGGACATGACTCAGAAAAACAACTACTACAACAGCTCTGTCTCATAATTTCTGCTGTTTGCATGGCTGTAATTAGAGGACATGCATGAGAATTGCCTATTAGAGTGCTTTTACCTCATTCATTTAGCTGTCTTTCAATATAATAACTAATATGTTTACAAGTATCATCACATCACACTTTTTCCAAGGTTATGCTATGTCTAATCAACACACCAGGCTTAGTATTGTTTCCAGGATAGCAATATTTGACAAACTGCCATCTCACTGTCATATATTCAGTCCTGCTGTAATCTAATCACTTTAACAATTTCCCTCGAGAATAAAGTTCCAAGGTCAACACAGCTTGTCAGTTATGAAATCCACTCATGGAGTAACATTGACAATTTCAGGAATCCTATCCCACATGAAAAGGAGATCGAGTTCTAGGTTGGAATGGCCAATTTCACTTAAGGTTTCAGAATAACAAGTTTTTTATGACTTTAGCTTGGTCAAATCAGCATGCTTTCCAACCACAGTTAACCAACCAAGCAAGATAAACTGCAGCTTTTATTCAAGGCCTGTTTGTAGCTTTGGTAGGATTAGCATAAATGCTAATTATAATAAGACAGTCAACTTGCTTTCCAGTTTGTCAAACCTAGCAACAGAAAATAGGATTAACTTGTCTCTTTGACAAAATGGTAAAATGAATTAGGGTCCTTAAAAATCCAATTATCAAGGATGCCACATTGCCAACTACAAATCAAGGCGAGTTTAATGTTTAGGAAAATCAACCTAAGGTTTTTAGCATGATGACCTTTTGCAACCTCATACTAATAGTTAAAACATGTCTGCATGAGACATTTCAAAAGGACAAGTAGGCTTTTACAGATTTCATAAAATGGAGCGCACTAACCAAAAGGAAAAAAGCATTTGAATGGAATCAAACATGGATGGGTATAAATCAAAAGGTAAACAACAACTAGTGGCCGAGTTCCTTGATATGGCTACAGACAGATTATCATAAAAGAAAATGTTCCTGCAATAATTTTAAAGTTTTTCAATTTTAAATTTTTTCGTATTAATAATTATTAATTTTAATTTAGCTTAATTTTCAGTTTTATTAATTATATTTATATTTGATTATAAATATATTAATATAATTATTAATTATAAATTTATAAAATTATATATATATATATATATATATATGTCTACAGTACCCCGACGTACCCAAGTACCCTATTTCAAAACGTGGCGTACCTGTACCCGTACCCGTCCCAGTACCCAAGTACCCTGGCAACTTAGCCTAAAACCTACTTTTACTTTATTGTATTTTTGAGATTGTGTTGGCTTGTTTCTTTGTGGCCTGGAAACAATTTCTGGCACAAACAGACCGCATGATATATAATGAATTATGACTTACCAATGGATGATATTCATGCCCCCCCTCAACATGTCCATGTTCCCTACAATGTTTTTTAGCTGTTGAGATCAGTAACCTTCTCTTATTAAAGCCCCTACATCGATTACAAGGACAATAACATTTTCCATCACCCCTTCTTTCCACTCCATCCCACAACCTAGCAAGCAATTCTCGATTTTGTTCTAGATGATCTTGATGACCTGTAACATTATTGTTATGTGGCATTTTATTACTCAAACCCTAAGAACAAAGTACGAGCAAACCCAAGTATATGATGAGTCTTCTTTTCCATAAGGGTTAGAACCAAATCCACAATATATGAGTCAACCCTAACTCAAGACAAGACCAAGTATATAATGAGTCTTCTTTTCCACAATGGTTAAAACCAAATCCACATGAGTAAACCCTAACTCAAGACAAGACCAAGTATATGATGAGTCCTCTTTTCCACAATGGTTAAAACCAAATCCACATGAGTAAACCCTAAGTACTCAAGACAAGACCAAGTATATGATGAATCTTCTTTTCCACAAGAGTCAAAGCCAAATCCACAAGAGCAAACCCTAAGTGAGGGTAAACCCTAACTCAAAACAAAACCAAGTATATGATGAATCTTATTTTCCACAAGAGTCAAAGCCAAATCCACAAGAGAAAACCCTAACTAGTGAGGGTAAACCCTAACACAAGAGGACAAATTTTCTCCAAGAAAGATTTACCAATGATAAACCAATTAGAAATTAACCAAGAGATACTTCAAGAGAGAAGTCACCAAAGAGCAAGACCAAAATCGGAGACCAAGTGGGAAGATCTCCACAAAGGCACAAGGCCAAAAACCAAACCCTAAACCAAGAAATTAACCAAGAGATACTTCAAGAGAGAAGTAAAAAAAAGAGCAAGACCAAATTCCAAGACCAAGTGGGAAGATCCCCACAAAGTCACAAGGCCAAAAACCAAACCCTAAACCAAGAAATTAACCAAGATATACTTCAAGAGAGAAGTCACCAAAGAGCAAGACCAAATTCCAAGACCAAGTGGGAAGATCCCCACAAAAGCACAAGGCCAAAAACCAAACCCTAATACTCCTTAGGAATTTCGCATTTCTTGTCCGAGAGATTTGTGCGAGAGTGAGTGTGTGAGATTATGAACCTAGGCCTACATCTCTATTTATATGAATGTTTGCAAATAATGGCCACAAGCGTTGAATATGCGACGGCGCGTTTAGGATGCGTGGAGTTAAACGACGTCTCTTTTAGTACACGTTGGCTATGCGACAGCTATACATATTTCATATATCTGACCGATTAAATGTGCTCTCTTAACCGTCGCTTAACCGACGTGTACTAAATGAGACGTCGCTTAACCGACGTTTACTAAACGCGCCGTCGCATAGTCGACGCTTGTTGCCACATTTAAAAAAAAAATTGTACACTTGTGTTTTTTGGTAAGTTTATAAAGATAAATCCAAGTGCCGTCGGATTTTTCCGTCGGATTTTGGGTCAAAATGTAGTAGTGCCTAGAGACAAATAGGGGCCCTAGCCACATGCTAGGGACTTTTCCATGGCATCAATATGCTTGGTCCTCGACCAAGAACCCCAGGAGACAGCTGGCAGCCCTAGGGTACCTTCTAGGGTCTTACTCATTACTTTACCTGGTTAACTTGACCAGGAACCCTAGTTAACTGACTAGGGTACCATTCTCTCTGAGAATGGGTCTCGCAGCTGCACTAAAAATTAACACTCCCTCTTAGCAAGAGAGGCATTCTTAGCAATACTAAGCTTGTTGAAGACAGAGGCTTAGTCCACACAACTGACAACTGTACCATGTCCTTGTCATGGTGAAACAACCTGTCATAGAGTACAGGATTTTCTAAAATCTTCAAGGAGCTTTGAATGTCAGCAAATACTTTGATCTTATAGATCCAATTTGAAGTTATACCCAACTTCCCTTGTTGTCTGAGAATCACTTTCCATATATCATTATCCATTTTCAAGTAAAAAGCATTGTTCCAAACTTGAAGTTTTGCTAACTCCACATCCGTGGTTGAACTTGAATCAGTGATATGGATCCCACTAGAGCAACCTTGGAACCCCACAAAAGGTTCCTTAGTGATATTAACTAAAGGCTGCTTGGCATTCTCCCTCTGTTTCTTTGAATGAGAAGTCTCATGGATTTCTATGTCTGAGTCACTGTAAGACTCCCTCTTGATCTTTGAAACTTGATAGGGGTTATTCAATAGGGCTTTAACAACATGTCCTAAAACCTTGTAAAGGTCTCCCTCTCGGACACCAATTTCAATAGCTGAGCTCAAATTTCCACCTTTAGTCCATACTAAAGCTTTTCCTTCTGAGAAGGCTATAGAGAACCCCTCGTCTTCTAAAATTGCCACTAACAGAACATTCCTCTTTAAACCAGGAACATATAAAATTTCTTCAACATGAATTAACGTACCTGAATGAAGCTTTAAGGCTGTTGAACCAATTCTTTTTATTTCAAGGGTACTTTTGTTTCCCATCTCCACTTTCTTATTGAACTTTTTGCCCTTGTAACCCACAAGAGCCTTTTTGTATCCAGTCATATGCTTGGTGGCCCCACTGTAAATCCATCATGAGTCTGATGAGTTGGAGATGGAACCTGAGAGAGCTGAAATAAGGTAGTACTCTTTTTTATCTTTTTCTTTGGTCTCAACTTTATATTTCTTTTGTTGAGGCTCTTCTTCTTCTATAGCAGTTGAAGCATGGTGCTTCCCTTTATGCCAATTCTTGTTAGGAGGATTTCTACAAACGTTTGCATAATGAATGAGCTTGTTACATTTAAAACATCTTACTTTTGACTTATGAGAGTGATTACCTTGAGGTCTCTTACCTTTGTTCTGGTGCTGAGGGAAACTTCTTTCTCTCCTTGTCTTGGCAGTTAGAGCAAGGTTCTTTTCAGTTTGAGGTTCAGATCTACTCTGGATTCTGCCTTCTTCTTCTAGGAAATCATGCCATAATCTATCAAAGCTTGGTTGAGTTTCTCTTCCATTCATTGATAAAAGGAATGTCTCCCAAGATGTAGGGAGGCCATCAACAGCTATTTGCACAAGATCATCATCATCTACTTCAACTCCAATTGCCATGAGTTGATCTTTTAACTGAGCAATCTTTGAGAAGAAAGAGGAAACTGTTTCTTTGTCCTCCATCTTCAATGAACGAAGTTGCTTTTTCAAGACCCTCTTCTGAGTAGGTACCTTCTTCTCATAGAGATTAGCTAGGGCATCAAAACATTCCTTAGTTGTCCTTAGAGGAGCTATTATAGGCATCAGATTATCTTTGACTGAGTCAAAGATCACCCTCTTTGTTTTAGCTTGCTTCTTCTTGAATGCTGCTCTTCCTTGAGCTGTTGTGGGTTCTTCCACAACATTAGTGACTAATTCATCCAAGTAATTTTCCTCCAAAATATTTAAGACCCTGGCTTTCCATGCATTAAAGTTTGAGGCTCCTTTAAGCCTATCTTCTACCTTTACAGAGTTAGAAGCCATCTCAAACCCTTACAGTCAACTTGCCAAGTAATCTTTGTGAAGTAGGGGTCCTGTCTTAGGATCAATGTAGTTTCTGTTGGCTGCAAAACAGAGTTAGCTACACCCTAAAGCTCTTATACCATGTCAAAATTACAAGTTATGTGCATTTTATCGCATATAAAAAGCTTGATACAAGAACATGTAAACAATTGTATTGCTTAATTAAATTTAAACCGAGTTAAAACATAAATAACATCATTTTCATCTCTTTCAACTTAATGCTCCATTTGGTCACTGCATTAATGTTGGTACTCGAGAATCATCAAATGCTAAGTTCAGAAAAATAAAATGAATCTCAAATAACATTTACAGTAAAATAACCATGTACTGCATTAAAGAATTAAAACCAACATTTGGATCCAACTTATACTCAGAGAGTTCTGAGTTTGATCTTGTCACTAAAAGGACAAGTCAAACTGGTTAAACCATATACATACCTTGAGAGAGAGAAAAGGTTCAAGTAAAAAATAAACAAATCTCTAGTTCTTCAATCAATAAGCAAATGAAAGGGATAAAATAAACACATAGGTGCGGCAGACTTTGAAAGTCAAGCACGTAAGTAATTCCCACACATAAGAACTCACACAGATAGAGAAAAATCAATCACAACTGAAGTAAATCATAGAGATAAGATGGGTCCATAAACATTCATAGATAGATCTGAGAAAGAAAGAAAAATAGCAGAGATCACCGTGAAGAGATCAAATAAGCGAGACAGACCCAATTAAGAAAAATGATGAGATAAACTCGTGAAAGCTTGTAAGACAGCCATGAAGGGTGAAATCGAGAGTGAAACTATGAAGGGAAGAGGCAACCGTGAGAGTGATCAGCATGAGAGACAATGATGTGAAGGGTGAACTCGTGAGAGATAGCCATGAAGGTAATCAACTGCGATACAAAATAAAATAAAATGCAGAGCTAAACCCGTGAGACAGCAATGAAGGTAATCAGCCATGAGACAAATAAAATCAAATGCAGAGCTAAACCCGTGAGACAGCCGTGAAGGTAATCAGCCGTGAAACAAATCAAATCAAATGCAGAGCTAAACCCATGAGACAACCGTGAAGGTAATCAGCCGTGAATCAACCTGTCAAACCCGTGAAGGGGGAAAAGAAAAGCGGTTGTATCATCCTCATCAAATTCGTGGAAGAGAAGACCAAAAAAAAATGACCAAAGAAGAAGTGAGCATGTGAAGTGTAAGTTCACCATTAGTTAATTTTGAGCAAAGGTTTAATAGAAATTTATATAGTTTTAGAGTTAGAAAACGTTAGGATTAAAATAAAGTAAATAATAAAAAAGGATAAATAAAACAAATAATAAAATGAAAAAGGTCAAAAGATAAAGTACCAATGGTACAAGGGTCTTTACAAAAAAAAAAACATAAAGTCAAAAAATAATTATTAATAAGTTTACCATAAAGTGAAGGTCCAAAAGGAAAAGGGCCCAAGAGTCTTTAAATAAATAAAAAAACATGAAGTCTTTATTAATAAAAATTAATAAGACAAAAAATAATTATTTAATAGGTTTACCATAAAGTAAAGGTCCAACAAAAGGTAAAAAGATCAAAACCATAAGTGGGACAAAACATAAGGTAACTATAATAATACATGGTCCTTAATGTACCCTTAGGTAAAAAAATACTCCTTAAGGTAGGAGTCATCATAGTCAAAGGTGCACATAAGTGAGAGTGCTAGGACCAAGTAAGAATAGGACCCTGAGTCAACAACCACAAGATCAAAGTGGTCAAGCAATCAAATAGAACCAACAAGACCAAAGACTTTTCTCTCTCTCAGGATAGATAGTTTATATATTTTGTCATCACTGTATAAGGGAGAAGATCCAAACGGATGGTACTATCCTTTTGACCTTAACACTGCTCCTAAGGGTTAGGTACAAGAGACATCGTCAAGGGGTGGCCATTCCCTTGGGAAGCAACCTAGCAATAACCGATTAGGAGAGGGGACAACAATATCTTCCATTCTTAATGAATGGATTTCAGCCCAAGGTTGAGCCTTAGTCCTAGACTGGGACATGTTGATCAACCATCTGGTCCATGACTAGGATCTCCATTCTCCCAGAGAATGGTCCTCAGCCTCAAGCTGAGCATTCAATCCTAGACTAAATGTTGATCAACCATCTGCAGGACCTAGGAAGTCTCTGTCTCAACCTGTAGGATCTGCTTGGTCATCGTGACCAAGAAACCGCCTGGTTCTAGACCAGAATACCCTAGAGACAAATAGGGGCCCTAGCCACATGCTAGGGACTTTTCCATGGCATCAATCTACTTGGTCCTCGACCAAGAACCCCAGGAGACAATTGGGGGCCCTAGGGTACCTTCTAGGGTCTTACTCAATACTCTACCTGGTTAACGTGACCAGGAACCCTAGTTAACTGACTAGGGTACCATTCTCTCTGAGAATGGGTTTCGCAGCTGCACTAAAAATTATCATATATATATATATATATTCATAATTTGAATATTATGTATTATATACATATAGCAAGAGTGCATACAGCCAAAATAGCAGAGACTGCAATGCATATCTGAACCTATATATATATTTTCAGACTTTGAATATTATGTATTATTTGGTTGACCTGTTTTGTGTTCCATTTTTTTTCCCAGGTTTTGGTTCCTGGGGAGAAAGCATGCCAAAGCACTTCAAAGAGTTGATAATAAACTAGGGAAAAGCTTGATGAACTAGAGCCTCCCTGGAGTCAAGATTGTAACTTTATAATTTTCTTTGAATTAATGCCCAAAGTGATAGAAAGAAATCCTGCCATCGCCTTTTAGAGTGAATGGATGATGAATTTGGTTAGCAATTTGACTGACCATTCAGAGACAAAAGAAAACTCAGAATGACAAATGATTCCAATTAAACGAGAATAGAATTAGCTTCTTTAGAAAAGCATGGAGCCATCCAAAAATTGCCTCAAGGTGAAAATAGTTGAAATCTCATTTAGCGGCAAGTGTTGAAAGTTTCAATTTCAGAAGATGTGAAGATTCAAAGATCAAGTGGGTTTCTTATTCTTTATTCTACCTAGAAATGTTCATAAGACACAAAATTCTGAGGGGAAGTTTTTATACACAGAGGATAGTGTGAAGTTGTTAACCGACTTGGATCTCTCTTCCATGCCTTTTATTCTAGACCTACATAATATTACTTTTTTTTCGCTCCTGTAAAAATCCTTCTCTAAAAGAATACAGTGTGTAAATAGGCTATCTGTGCAGTACATATATTTTTCAGTTAATGTTCTTGATAGACAGTTTGTTTTATTCAATTGCCCACTTGTTCTTAATTGTCATTGTTTTAGGATGGAAACCTGGTATTCAAGAGAATGCAGCTAAGTGGGATGATGAATGGGATAAATTTGAATATGCAAGACAGCTTGTTTTATTCAATTTCCAACTTGTTCTTAATTGTCATTGTTTCAGGATGGCAACCTGGTATTCAGGAGAATGCAGCTGAGTGGGATGATGACTGGGATAAATTTGAATATGAAGGTGCGTTTTATGACATTTTTTAGTCTTTGTACACCTATTTAGATCTTTTAGGGGTTTTAAGATCAGTAGTTTGATGGGCCCTACAAAATTGTTAATGATCTAATAATGTTTATGTTGAAATAAATGAATCTGTCTTTTGGTTATGTGTGTGCAAACATCTCATCAAAGCTTGTGTGTTATTGTTTTAATTTTGAAAATTTGCCTACTGTTGTTTCACTTGAAAGCTTGAATTGCTCAATCAAAGTCACTGTAATTGACTCAACGCAAGGTTTATTTTTTCCAAAGGGTCAAACTAGACTTATGACTTGGCAAAGGCTTGAAGGTTGATTTGACAAAGAATTGGCAAAGGATTCTCAAATAGATGAAAAAAAAACAGCAAAAAAGTATAAACTTCATGCCTTGAAATTAGAGGCCATCTTTTCAAGTAGGCTGGATATCATAGGAAAGAGACATCCACTATCCACCATAAGACAACATTTCCAAGTACAATGTCTTATTTAGATGTTCCTGACACTGAAAATTCTATACAAATCAAGAAAATACAAGCAACAACCAAGATACAAAGCAATGACACATTAATCTTCTATCCTAAACAATTAAAGAATATAGCTTATCATGATGGAAATAGTTATATGTAATGTCCCCATTCAAATAAGTGCATAGTAAGACAATCCCATCAATCCTACTAGTTTCCTAGGTTGGATAAGCACATGTGGGATGGTAATAAGGAAGCTAATAAATGATATTTAGACATTATAAGGGTTCAAGCATTTAATAAATATGATGAATAAATAAATTCAAGAGAAATTTTAGGTGGCAAGTGGTTTTGGAGACATATGGAGGTGGTGGGACCCACACTAGCTTGATTTTTCAATGACACATGGCAACTCTCTCTTGCCAATTCGAATTCATGGGAAGGTGAACACTCTTGGGTGAGTTGGTAAGTCATAACACATGGAATTGAACATCTTAGGTCGAAATGGGATGGAATAGTAACCTCCATGGGAGAGGAAGAGTCAAATTGGAGACTAGTGGACACTTGGGCTAGATTCCCTAGTTTTATGACAACAATAATGAAGCATCTATGACATTTATGACAAAATTCAGACATGACTTCTTACACCTGACCATTATGAAATGTCAGCCCCCAAAATAGGCTCAAGGAAGGCGCTCATGGAGTTGGAGGAATCTAAAGAGACTCAAATTCGAATTTGGGAGAAGATGGAAGGTTGGAACTAGGAGACAAGTGGCAAATGAGGAATATTTTCTAAATGGAAAATTATTGAATCTATTGAGAGGATTTCGACCCCTTGAAGGCTAATGTTGGTTATAAAATGTAGAAATCAAGTATGAGAATGGCTTTTGATGATTTGAGAAAAATTGCATTTGTGAAGAGAGAACTAGTGGATGACTAGTTCCTTGCCTTAGCCAATTTCGAGGGTGAAAGATTCCCATCCAAGTTGGTGTTTGGAGAGGCCACTCAGGTCTTTCATGGTGTTTTAATGGATTTTTATTTTCAATAATCATCTATAGGAAGTTTCATGGTTTGGTTTAGTGCAGCACTTTCTCTCCACCATTTCCAATTTTGAAGGCATATTCGTGCTCCTTGAGGGATTGCGCTTTGGGTGAGATATTGCACTCATTGGGAGAGCTTCATATGATATTTTTCTGATTGTAATAGCTTCATATACTCTGTTCTTCATATTCAGAAACTCTCAGGTCGAAATACCCATTGAATGTATGCAAAATTATTGATTAATGAGCAAACAATGTCCGTTTCCCCAATGCTTTGATGTATGACACTATAAGGTTGATTATTTCGAATGGATGGATGATTCTCTGATATATTTGTGATTAATATACTACCATGGATATATTCTACACGTTTCATGTACTGTACTTGAGCATTTGAAGCATTTTTACTCAGTTTGTTTGTATTGAGAGGTGAAATAGTGCCATTTCCCCAAGGGTCGAATTGGGGGTTTTTTCTGTTGAATGTGAGAGAGTTAGAACAGTAGTAAAAATCAATTAATGGTGCATATGAGACCTTAATCACATACTTAACACATTACATACCTCTGTTCATAAATTCGTGGGAGTTTGGAGGCATTTGGAAGGCCATTTGCAGTGTTACCCCGGGGGGATTTGATGCACAAATTACTAGCCAAAATTACCTATATTGATCAGAATACAAATAAAGTTTGAAGCAGCATTTGGAGGGCCATAAAACATCCCTGAACCTAATATTCAAGTCTAATTACCATTCATACACTCCTACAGAATATTTGGGAGCATTTGGGGTTATTTGGAGGTCAAAACAGTAAAACTAGTCAAAGGTCGAAATTGGGGAAAAAATGGAAAAATTGGCATTTTAATAAAATTTTGAAAAAGGGTCATTACAAGTGGTATCAGAGCATGTTCTTGGCACTTGATGGTCTTAACAAGAAGTCAAAAGAATAATCCACCACCCTTTGAACCAGTAGTTGAAGAGGTTTTTGTTGAAGAAGAGGTAGTAGAAGAAGAGGAGTCTTTCATTGAAACCATGGGTAGAGAGGAGGACGAAAAATTAAAACATAAGGAGGAACTTATTGCAACCTTAGATCCATGTTTCTCTAAAATTTCAGCAAACATGGATAGGATAGGTGATAAATTGTTGCAAGGATTCGAATTCTTGATTAGCCAACTTCAAAACAAAGGGATAATAGGAGATAATAGTGGTTCACACTCAGGGGAAAAGATGAAAGGGAATGAGCATATTTTCTCAAGTACAGGACGTCATAATAGACCTAATGAATTTCAAAGCACACAAAGGCCTACTGCACCTAAATTTCTCACACCCAAAGAAGAGCCCAATCTTGAATTGGATTACAAGAAACTAGTAAATGATTGGAATGATTTGAATGAAGAGTGTAAAAGAGCTGTACCACTCAGTGACTACATTGATGCTATGAAAAAGATTAATAGTAAGGGAGACAATAGGAGTCCATTCCAAAACAAAGAATTAAATAGTGCTATTGGAAAAATGTCACTTCCTACTTTTGATGGTTCTTCTCAAAATTCTGCTGACACTTGGGTGCAAAAATTGGATGTATATTTTCAGCTGAATCCTATGTTGGAAGAGGATGCATTAAAAATGGCCATTTTGCATTTGGAAGGAGATGCCAATGAATGGTGGTTTCATGGGATGAAAACCTTAGGTCATAAACAGGTTAAAACATATGGAGAATTTGTTGACAGGGTACTAGAAAGATTTGAACAAAAAGATCCAGAATTGCCTTTCAAAGAACTAGCTCAATTGAAGCAAACTGGGTCCCCTACTGAATATATGATGGACTTTCAAAAATTATCAGTCAAGGTGGCTGATGTATCTATGGGAATATTAGTATTTCTATTCACTGAAGGTTTGGCTGAACCCTTAAGAGGTTTGGTCAAATCCCACAAGCCAACTACATTAAAAGATGCAGTGAGCTTGACTAGGGATCTCCAAAATGTGCTTCCTAGAACGAGATTTCCTCCTAAGCCTAGCTATAAATTTGAAAAGAAACCTTGTCAAAGGGATGGATATGATAAGAAACCCTGGAAAAGAGAGTCATTTGAGAGGAATAAAAAAGAGGGACTAAACAGGGATGAACTTAGAAAAAAGAAACTATGCTTCACATGCTTCCAACAATGGACATCAGGGCACAAATGTACCAAAGGAAAGGCTCAATACATAGAAGTATTTTCTGATAATGACGGGTATGATGGGGGCATGGATGAAGATGGACATATTTCAGATCAAGAAGAGGCATATGAGACATCAGTAGAAGAGGAAAGACAAGAAGAAAATTAGCCTTCACCGGACAAAGCAAGAATGGCAGTGCTTTCAGCAGTACCTCGCTATCATACTATCCGATGCAAAGGTGTGGTACAAGGACAAAGAACTTCAGTTTTGGTAGATGGAGGAGCCACTCATAACTTCATTGATGCAGAGATGGTAGAGAAAAGAAAGATACCTATTGAACCATTTGATAGCTTCACAGTTGTCATTCCCGGTCACAACACAATGCAATGCAAAACATGGGTTCCAAAGCTGCAAGTCACCATAGGTAACTATACTTTTGTTGATAGTTTTTATGTGGTTGATGTTGCTGATACTAATGTGGTTTTGGGAGTGCAATGGTTGTATTCAATAGGAGAGCATACAGTAAATTATCAAATTCCCGAAATGAAATTCCAAGATTCAAAAGGAGTACAAAGAGTTGTGAGAGGGCAACACACTTATCCAAATCAAGTAGTGACTTGCAATAGCATGAGATCTATATTGAGGCATGGGGATATAGAATGGCCTGCTGAATGTCATATTACATCTCCCAATCCAACTATAAATATTGTCAAACACCCAAAGGAGATAGAGATACTTTTGCAAAAATATGAAAAGGTTTTTAGAGACCTTCCACATGGTAGGCCACCAGATAGGGGGGTTGAGCACAATATTGTTTTGGAGGAGGGTACTTCACCCATTCAGATACCACCTTATAGACATCCTAAAATGTTTAGAGATGAGATTGAAAAAGCTATCCAAGAACTCCTAGAGTTGGGACTCATTAGACCAAGCTCTAGCCCTTATGCTTCTTCAGTAGTGCTAGTGAAGAAGAAAGATGGAACATTGAGAATGTGCATAGATTTTAGAGCCTTGAACAAAAAGACTATAAAGAATAGGTATCCTATTCCTAATATTGATGAGCTCATGGATGAGCTGCATGGGGCCAAATACTTCTCAAAATTTGACCTTAGATCAGGGTATGACCAAATTCGAATGAAAGATGAAGATGTGCAAAAGACCGATTTTCGATGTCATTTTGGCCACTTTGAATTTCTTGTCATACCTTTTGGGTTAACCAATGCTCCAGCCACCTTTCAAGAATGTATGAATAGGATATTTTGCAAGCAACTAAGAAGGTTTGTTTTGGTTTTCTTTGATGATATTCTCATTTACAGTAAAACATGGGAAGAGCATTTGCAGCAGTTAGAGATTGTGTTGAAAATCTTGCAAGAAGAGTCCTTATTTGCTAAATTATCAAAATGTGAATTTGGAATGAAAGAACTACTGTATCTTGGGCACATTATTGGGCAAGAAGGAGTGAAGGTACACATGGAAAAAATCAGGGCTATCTTGGAATGGCCATCACCAAAAAATATTACCGAATTGAGAGGCTTTATTGGCATATGCACCTACTACAGAAAATTTGTGAAAGGGTTCTCCAAGTTGACTTCTCCACTCAATAATTTGACTAAGAAGGATGCTTTCAAGTGGGATGAAGAGGCTGAAAAGGTCTTCCAAAAAATGAAAGAGGTAATGAGTAGTTGTCCCATACTTGCACTTCCTGATTTTACTAAACCTTTTGTTGTGGAATGTGATTCTTCAGGTGGAGGAATAGGGGCTGTCCTAAAGCAAGGCCAACACCCCATAGCCTTTGAGAGCATAAATTTGCAGCCTCATGAAAAAATTTACTCCATCTATGATAAAGAAATGCTGGCCATTATGCATGCATTGGCCAAATTCAGAAAATACTTGGTGGGCAGCAAGTTTGTGGTGAAAACTGACCACAATAGTCTAAGACACTTTCTCACCCAAAAAGATCTAAATGAAAGGCAACAAAAGTGGGTAAGCAAGATTCAAGATTATGATTTTGATATTGAATATGTCAAAGGAAAGAATAATATAGTAGCAGATGCTTTGTCAAGAAGGCCTTCTTTTTCTCTCATGATATTGCCAAGGATTGGAAAAACATGCTACTAGTTGAATATGCCAAAGACAAATTTGCTTGTGATGTGTTAGATGGAATCAAAGGGGATGATAATTATAGGATTTTGAATGGGCTGATATATTATAAGGGAAGAATTTATTTAGTTCATAACTCCAAGCTCAAGTACCGAATTTTGCAAGAAGCACATGATTCCCCACTAGCGGGCCATCCGGGGATCTTCAAAACTTATAGACAGTTGAGGCAAATATTTTTTTGGAAGGGGCTGAAGGAAGATGTTCAGAAGTATGTGAATGAATGTAAAGCATGTCAACAAAACAAATCAGAACTTACATGCCCACCCGGCCTATTACAACCATTGCCCATTCCGGAGCAAAAATGGGACAGTATTTCCATGGATTTCATCACCGGATTGCCTAAATCCTTGGGTAAGGATTGTATCTATGTGGTAGTTGACAGGTTGACAAAATTTGCTCTTTTTTTGCTGTTACATCATCTTTTAGTGCTGCACAAGTGGCTAATATTTTTTGCAAAGAAATCTTCAGATTGCATGGGCTTCCCAAGAGCATTGTTAGTGATAGAGATAGTAGATTCATGGGTGTTTTTTGGAAAGAAATTTTTAGATTGGTAGGCACTCAATTGACTCCAAGTACCAGCTATCATCCACAAAATGATGAACAAATAGAGAGGGTAAACCAATGGTTGGAAGGATACCTAAGAAACTATGTGGGAGGGAAGCAAAAAGCATGGGCAAAATGGCTACACTTGGGTGAGTTTTGCTACAACACCACTTATCATATGTCAATAGGAATGTCTCCTTTCAAAGCATTATATGGTTATCATGCACTTACATTTGCTGACATTATATTTGATGATAGTAGAGCCCCAAAGGCTAAATATTGGGTGGAAGAGAGCCAAGAAATTTTAAAGCTCTTGAAAGACAATTTGCAGGTTGCTCAAAATCAGCAAAAACAATATGCTGATAGACATAGAGAAGAGAGAACCTTTCAAGTCAATGATTTAGTATATTTAAGGTTGCATCCCTATAAACAAACATCTCTAAAAAAGAATGGAGCAGAAAAATTAAAACCAAGGTACTATGGGCCATACAAGGTAGTGCGGAAGGTTGGAGAAGTAGCATATGAACTAGAACTTCCGGAAGGGAGTAAAATCCACAATGTATTTCATGTTTCTTGTCTTAAGAAAGCTCTTGGTCAGCAAATCATCACTTCAGAAATATTTCCTCCTTGGAATGATGAAGGTCAGCTCACACTTGTTCCGGAAAAGATTTTGAAGACATGGGAAAGAAGGTTGAGGAGTAGAATCATCAAAGAATATTTAGTGCAATGGAAGGACTTACCAAATGAAGATGCCACATGGGAAGAGGAGAAGATTTTACAGCATCCAAATTTGAAGTTGCTTGAGTACAAGCAATCTTGGGTGGGGAGGACTGTAATGTCCCCATTCAAATAAGTGCATAGTAAGACAATCCCATCAATCCTACTAGTTTCCTAGGTTGGATGAGCACGTGTGGGATGGTAATAAGGAAGCTAATAAATGATATTTAGACATTAGAAGGGTTCAAGCATTTAATAAATATGATGAATAAATAAATTCAAGAGAAATTTTAGGTGGCAAGTGGTTTTGGAGACATATGGAGGTGGTGGGACCCACACTAGCTTGATTTTTCAATGACACATGGCAGCTCTCTCTTACCAATTCGAATTCATGGAAAGGTGAACACTCTTGGGTGAGTTGGTGTTAACACCCAAAAAGTGCTCACTAGCTCATTTACCACATTATATGGCTCATTTGTCCATTTTCCTACCATATTTCCATTAAAAATCCCAAAAAATCCCATTAAAAAGCCTCCAAAAGGCCTAAAATGCCTCCAAAAGGCCAAAAAATCCTCAAAATAGCCTAAAAAGGCTAAAAAACCCCCTTTTCCTCCAAAAATAGCAAAAATCCCCTAAAAAGGGAATAAAAAATATAAAATAATGAGGAAAAGGAGGAAAAAACCCTATACAGCTGCACAAAACCATGTGTTTCCTAAAACCATGGGTCAGCACTCCACCACCAAAAAACTATAAATAGGTGATGGAGATTCCTTATTCCATATCCTCAATCACAAGCACCCTTACTCTGCCAAAATCTCTCTCGAAACCCTAGTTCACCTTTGAACTATTTTCACCTTGAGAGCCACCTTTGGCCCATCCCCAACATTGGAGAAGGAGAAAGGAGCATTCTGAAGCTTGGAGCATCCTCTTGGACACTGCAAAGGGCTTCATCAACCTTGACACTCAAGGTAACATTAATATAAAACCATTTTTTACATCTTTCATTTATGTTTCATGCTTGTTCTAGAATCAATTTAATTTCTGTTTTAGCTTAATTAGTTTAATATACTGAACTGCTACTAAGGAGTCCATTCTCCTTAGTAGGTGCTCATTGGCACAAGCTAGGGGTAAAACCCTAGCTACAGTTGGTAAGTCATAACACATGGCATTGAGCATCTTAGGTCGAAATGGGATGGAATAGTAACCTCCATGGGAGAGGAAGAGTCAAATTGGAGACTAGTGGACACTTGGGCTAGATTCCCTAGTTTTATGACAACAATAATGAAGCATCTATGACATTTATGACAAAATTCAGACCTGAATTCTTACACCTGACCATTATGACATGTCAGCCCCAAAAATAGGCTCAAGGAAGGCGCTCATGGAGTTGGAGGAATCTAAAGAGACTCAAATTCGAATTTGGGAGAAGATGGAAGGTTGGAACTAGGAGACAAGTGGCAAATGAGGAATATTTTCTAAATGGAAAATTATTGAATCTATTGATAGGATTTCGACCCCTTGAAGGCTAATGTTGGTTATAAAATGTAGAAATCAAGTATGAGAATGGCTTTTGATGATTTGAGAAAAATTGCATTTGTGAAGAGAGAACTAGTGGATGACTAGTTCCTTACCTTAGCCAATTTCGAGGGTGAAAGATTCCCATCCAAGTTGGTGTTTGGAGAGGCCACTCAGGTCTTTCATGGTGCTTTAATGGAGTTTTATTTTCAAGTAGCAGCTACAGGAAGTTTCATGGTTTGGTTTAGTGCAGCACTTTCTCTCCACCATTTCCAATTTTGAAGGCATATTCGGGCTCCTTGAGGGATTGCACTTTGCGTGAGATCTTGCACTCATTGGGAGAGATTCATATGATATTTTTATGATTGTAATAGCTTCATATCCTCTGTTCTTCATATTCAAAAACTCTCAGGTCGAAATACCCATTGAATGTATGCAAAATTATTGATTAATGAGCAAACAATGTCCGTTTCCCCAATGCTTTGATGTATGACACTATAAGGTTGATTATTTCGAATGGATGGATGATTCTCTGATATATTTGTGATTAATATACTGCCATGGATATATTCTACAAGTTTCATGTACTGTACTTGAGCATTTGAAGCATTTTTACTCAGTTTGTTTGTATTGAGAGGTGAAATAGTGTCATTTCCCCAAGGGTCGAATTGGGGGTTTTTGCTGTTGAATGTGAGAGAGTTAGAATAGTAATAAAAATCAATTAATGGTTCATATGAGACCTTAATCACATACTTAACACATTACATACCTCTGTTCATAAATTCGTGGGATTTTGGAGTCATTTGGAAGGCCATTTGCAGTGTTACCTCGGGGGGATTTGATGCACAAATTACTAGTCAAAATTACCTATATTGATTAGAATACAAATCAAGTTTGAAGAAGCATTTGGAGGGCCATAAAACATAATTGAACCTAGGGCCATTGAAACATCATTTCATACACTCCTACAGAATATTTGGGAGCATTTGGGGTTATTTGGAGGTCAAAACAGTAAAACTAGTCAAAGGTCGAAATTGGAGAAAAAATGGAAAAATTGGCATTTTAATAAAATTTTGAAAAAAGGGTCATTACATTATCAACGACAAGAATTAGTCCCTAGTTCCTATTGAATTTAGTCCAAATATTTATTCTATTTTAATCTTGTATTTTATATTTTGCATCTCACCTACCTCATTGTAAAAATATTTCATAAGTAACTTGGTCAAAGAAGATCACTCTCCATCAATTTTAAACTTCTATATATCCCTGATACAATATAGAGTGCATAATATTTAGAGTTGTGGCAATCTCCTTTGCACTTGCATTTCTCTGTTTGTGTCTGAGAGTTTGCATTTTCATCCAATTGTATCCTCATATTAGTCAGTATCAGAGCCTGTTATTAGGGCTTTTACATGTTTTATAATTCTAGCTCCATAAAGGTTTTCCCTTGCTCAAAATTATGCTCAAAATATTATCTTCAAGCAAAATTTGCAAGTTTTTCTAGTGATTTGCAGCTCACAGATTCCTTCCCTACCATTTTAGGGTCATTGACATGATGCAGGTAACACCTTAATGCTCAATTGTATTACAATATAAAATACACTTAGCTTTGTTATTATTATTGTATTTTAGCTTAGCACTTGTTATTATTATTGTATTTTATTATTTTATAGTGTTATGTTTTTACTCCACTCGGGGATGTCAAGAGCAAGTGCTTAACCATTCAGGTTATGCTTCTTTGACTAAATGATTGATAAATTCAGACCCGAGATCATATCATGTTTCATGGTATATGTGAAACCCACATATTAAATTGGTTGATATTGAAGATTCTAATTTCCCTGTTGCTACCATCAGAATTTGAATGAACACAACATATCCTGTTTCATGGCACCATGTGAAACCCACATATTAAATTTTTTTATATTGAAAATTCTAATTTTCATGTTTCTACCATCAGAGTTTGAAAGTTTGAATGAACACAGCATATATCTTGTTTCACTTTCATGGCACATGTGAAGCCCACATATGAAAATTCTTGATTAATTATGAGAGATTAATATGAAAGTGCTTGAAAATTTTATTCTCATATCAATCCATAAAGAATTCTATTTAAGGGTGCTAGCTCAATGGTAGAGCACCTGCCTTATAGGCAGGAGGTTGGTGGTTCAATTCTTCTGTACCCTATTTATATTCCGAAACCACTAAAAAGAGATAAATGACTTTAAAAATGACCAAAATTTGCATATAAATGACCACCAGTACAACATGAGAGATAAGTGACCAAAAAAATGACCAAAATATGCATATAAATGACAACTTTTGAGTTTCCGATCGCTGGTAGCAAATTAGTGGTCATTTATCACGTGACAATTAATGACCAAATATATTACCAAATTAATGACCAAATATACGACCAAATATATGACCACAAGATAAGCTATAAATGACCAAGCTAAATATGACCACATTTTTGGTCGCGTGATATATGACCACTAATTTGCTACCAGTGGTCACCAACTCAAAAGTGGTCATTTATATGTGGATTTTGGTCATTTTTTTGGTCACTTATCTCTCATTTTGTACTAGTGATCTTCCACTTCATCACTGCAGCCAGGGAAAGTACTGATCTGATGGAAGCGTAACTGGCTACAGGTGAAAAAGTCTCTTCATAATCTATCCCCTCCTTCTGAGAGAAACCACGAGCTACAAACCTTGCTTTGTAATTTTCTATGCTACCATCTGCAACATGCTTGATCTTATAGATCCACTTGGAAGTCACAACAGACTTCCCTTCAGGTCTTGGGACTACATCCCAAACATCATTGTTCATGATCGTCTGGTATTCCTCGATCATGGCATTCTTCCTGGATCCTGGGAACTTCAATATCTTCAATAGATAACTTTGTTGCTGAACAAATGTTGTAGTCCTTCTTTTGTAGGTGATGGTATACTATCTTTCCTACAAAACAAGTTAAATTGGATGATTAGAAACATCTCATAGTTTTCAGAACAAATTCTTACACATAAGGAAATATGTCATATAGTCATGCAATTATCTTAGCCAATGCTTCAATACAACATTTATCCATATCCTGTAACTTTCTAGATGCCTTCCAATCTCTACCAGAACGTTGTTAAGAGTGTGCACAACTCCCAACATGTCAGCAAAGAGGTTTCATTCTAGATAAGTAGAAATGGAATGTTGTACAGTGCCATAGGCCACTTACCCATCACATGCATATTAGTAGTATATTGTTCATTAATGCAATTATTCTAATATGCATAATACACACCCTAAGTCTAGGGACATAAGTATATACATCATTGAACAATATTATTTAAACAATCAAATATACAAGAAATGACAATTCAAATACTTATCTTGATTTTTTTTTTAGTGGACTACCTCTCAATCTTTGCTTCCTTGCAGGAACTACTGGAGTGTGCTCCCTTTTGATCTTTGCTTCCTGGATTCCCCATCCTTGAACTTATATCCATCCTTGATCACTATCCATTCTTACTAGTATCATCATTGTGTTATCCTCGAGATCTCATACATAATCATACATTCATTAGTATAACCTTAATACTATCAAAACACAATAATCTTAAACATGTATAGTCATGATCATTTCAAACACAGATAATAAGCATTAGTATTCAAGGTTTCAGGGAAGAATTCTCTTACTCATGCATATTCATATTTGACTATAGGACTTTTCTGGTTAGTCATATCATCAATCAATGTAAGAAGCATAATATGCCTAAACCCATGATTACTCAAACCTATAACTTCATGAATAATCATTAACAATCATATCAAGTATACTTATATCAGAGATCCTATCACAAGGTAGGATTCTAACTTGATATAGGAAAAAAATACCTGGATTAATATGTTAGTTGGTTATGTCTAACATACCCACATGATGTCTTCTTGTTCTCTTAAATTACTTGTGCTAGTGACCTACATATCTCATTAGTTAACCATTGTGGAACCAAATTATACATACCTCGTAAGTAGAGCTTCTATTTGATCCATGACAATGGATGAATCTTTGTCTTCATGTCACAATGGTCATATGTTCTTGAACTAGAACATGATTTGTCTTTCTTGATGTACCTTTCATGTTAGCGAACAACATCAACCTCATACAATACCACAATGCATTAGTACAATCAAAAGTGTCAAAACCCTAATCAATGAATATCTTCTATCATGCATTCGTATTTTTATTAAGGTGATACGACAAGTCTAAAATTAATTAAGATTGTACTAATCTTAATGAAGACAAACATATCATAAACTTATTCATGAACGGATTTCAAAACATACCCGTAAGTCATACCTGTCGATTTTGCTTGTAATCTTCTTATGTAAGGCCTTAGCATCATCTCCCTCTCAAACTGGAACTTCTTCACTTATGCAGGTGACCAATCCATTCTCTTCTAGGATTAACCCAATCCACTTGATTTGCAGAAACTAGATCTGGAGCTGGATTAGGGTTCGTTAGGGAAACCCTAAAAATTTAATATTTGAATTTCAAACTTTTGAAAGGATAGAAAGATGCGCCTTGATGAGCTGATCAACCTGGTATACCCAGAATTTGAAAACTGCAACGTTTCACCCCTCAAATTTGCTTTTTAATCTTCCAGATTCACTAGGGAGGACCCTAAATTAGGGTTTGAGTTTCCTGGAGCTTCACCCAACCAAATAGTTTGATACAAAGCTCTAAACTTTGATTTTTCCAAGGTTTTTCCAGTTATGGTCACAGATTTCAAAAATTCTCATTTTTGCAGAAGCCCTAATTTTTCACCTTTCCAATCAAAGTCCCAAACTAGGGTTGGATCAAGCCTAGCCTTCTGTCCAACCAAAAAATTTGATCTTGGTTTCTAAATTTCTATTTTGATGAGTAGCATCCAGCCATGGTCTTCGATTACAAAAATTCCAACTTTCTTCGAAACCCTAAATTCCCGTAGCCATGGATGAAGGTGCTTAAAATCCAATTCTGTTTTGACAGAAATATGCACCTGATTGTTTCTGGTGTAACTCAGAAATTTCAGATCTACAGGATCTGAACATTCTACCAGTGGTAGCCTGACCTATTATCTTTCCAACCCCATAGGTCTGACCTCAAATGGATTCTCTAAGAGAGATTTACTCCAAGTGTCACAACGTGACATGTTTATGGGATAAAACAGGAAGGCTAACTTGTACGGAGTGCCACGTGTCATTGGTTCCATTTCAGCCTCTGAAAATCGTACCTGTGAAAGTAAAGTTCGTGCCCTACCTTTGACTTTTTATGAAATTTCATTTTGAGCTTCTTAGCCCAAGTTGTGACTTTCTTTCCTAGGTCACTTGTTTATGACCGAGATATGGAAGAGGCATAAACCCTATATTGTACAGATCATAAATATGAAAGTACAATGAATTATAGGCTCTCCTTCGAACACAAGGTACATGGGGATCTTATCTTTGACTTGTAATATTTTCAGATCCTGAAACTTTGCCAAAATGAATTTATAGTGAAAGTTCTACGATTACTGGTCTTTTCTATATCAAACCCTAGCTTCGCAAGTGCAACAAGTTTCATAAATGCCATACCATGCCTTCTTTCAGGCTAGCTCTGATACCATGTTAGTTTTTCAAAAATTTCAATCTGATCTAGGATCTTAATAGAGAGAATAACAGGTACAACATATCTACAGCATATCAAACATGGACACAATAATGCAAGCACACAAGAGACACAGAGTTTCACCAGGGAAAACCAAGAAGGTGAAAAACCCCACAACTTCCTCAGAGATAGATAGAGCAATGATACAACCCAAGTACAAGAGATAGTCTTCTCCTAGCAGCTACTCCTCCTTCCTCACATGTGCACCACTCTCCAATGAGTGTGTGAGTGAATAATAGAATGATCAAATAGAGTGCCTCCCGCACTCTATTTATACTTGACTTGACTTGCCTAATAACCTTTACTAGGTTGGCCTCAACTTAACCACATAACATAATGCTAACAGGTCCGACCCCTAGTAGGGTGGTCTAATAACCCTTTTACCCACATGACTTATACAGGGCCGACCCCATCAAGGTTGTCTAATAACCCATCAAGTATAAGTTACGACACTTACAATATAAATGACGACACTTCCGTATAGAGGAATAATATCTCTATAGGAATACAATATACATATATGAAATACATTCCGAAGTTACAAATACATCAACAAAATCCTATTGAGTTACATACGAAATTGTTCGATGGACTCAAGACATGTTTTATTCAACAATAGAACTTATCAAAATTTGCATATGTTGCAAAATCAAAACGTAGTTTTTTTTTTACAATGGTTAATGTTGAATGAATTTTTTTTTTACAATGGTTAATGTTGAATGAATTTTTTTTTTACAATGGTTAATGTTGAATGAATTAGATACCAAAACATTTCATAGACTCAAGCCATGTTGTAGGTAATGGAATAATATCATGGAATGAATTCAAGGTTGGAGTAAGTGGGAAAAAATTCCTATACATTATGATATTGGTGCATTGATTGTCTATTGGCATAGGAAGATGATGATTTGCAAACATTGATTTTTTATCAACTGTTAAATTAGTTATGTTGCAAGTGTCGAGATCATAGTATATAAAACGAATCTGGGCATTCTTGCACATCAATATGGAACTTCCCACGGTACAGAATGGAATATTTTTTGAACAATGTGTGTTTATATTTGTTGTCATATATTGTAAAAGACTCCATTCCAATCCTCTTCTATCTTCAAAATATCCCTCTCTTGGTTGAACTGGATGTTGACCATGTTAGAAATATTTTATTTCATCTATGCACCATACTTTTGTAGAGACATCATTAACAAAGCATAGTATTTGGTTGGAATGTATAGTAAGACACATAGATTGTTTGATACGTCCAGTGTGAAATGAATGAACACCCCATGTATTCAATTCAATATTCAACGAGTACATTTTGTACACATATAAGCCATCTTCCTTCGAAATTATTCCTAAATATAGCCAATATATTTTACCTTTGTAAAATATTGCATCATGTGGAGGTGTAGGTTCACCATCAGCACCAATGGTTTCTCTCCAACACCTTCTAAAACTACTACAGGTAAAAAAATTAGAACCATTTTCATTCTATTAATGATGAACAAGTATCCATCCATGCTTTTGTTGATCGATGTTTCCTATGAGTGAGAAGAAACCAACAACTCCTATTTCAATGATGCATATACATGAAAAACACTTTATGAATGGATTCACGATGTAATATTATTTATGCCCTGGTAGTGGACAATAAGTTGATAGTAAAATGATTGACCCAATAGTACATTCAATTGTGTGTATATATTTTGGACAAGGGACATGCAAGAGAGATGTATGCCCTATACAATTGATAAATTTATATACAATATGATTTTCATAGTGTCCCCACAGTTCAACTAAAAACCCAATTTATGTTATGTGATTCTTTTTCCAAGCACTAATAAAATTTGGTCTCCACAGTAGTCCATCACAAAGTCTAGAAATTGATTGAAACAGAATCAATGTTGAAAATGGAACCCATAGAAGGATCATTTCTAGAATGCCCATTGGCAACAAAATCCACATGCTAGGATCCATTTCCAAATAACTAAAAAACAATTAAAATATATATAATTATCAAGAAAAACAAAACATTATTGAACAATAAATAATCTAAATCAACATATACAACTCTATAAATTAATTATAAATAAAGTTCAAGTATTAATAATAAAAAATGGATTACAAGTGATAAAATATGTTTAACACATCTATATAATTAGATGGTCAACTATGAAATAAATACAATCCTACGAAGAGGAAGAAATTGTGATTTTAAAAAAATTCCTTGGCTCTAAATTGATTTTTTTTTTCGTGGCATAATGCCATGAATTTTTTTTTCTTTGTTTTCGGTACTTTGTATGGTATTAATACCAAAATCATGAATTCCATTCTTCAACAATCTATACTTAGGTTCATATTTTATTGCATCCTCTAGCTTGTCATATATCAATCCAAAACTCAAGGATATCTTCCCATATGTACGAAAACCATAAATAAAGATTGTTTGTGTATTGGTGATTTTAAATTTTTTTCCTATTTCCTCTTGAATTTCAGGCTTTGAAAAGTTTCCTCTCCTGGGATGGAGAAAATTGATTTGAAAGCATCATCTCAATATTGGTTCATCAATAAGTTGTTTGATGCACACAGTTGGACGATGTTTGAATTTGTTCACATTCATTTTTCTTTGAAAGTAAAGAAAATGTTCTGGAAAAAAAAACATAAATCGTATCCTCAATACAAACTTCAACAATGTAAATGGCATGAATGTGACATTGTGAAAAAATCAAGAAGACAACAATAATAATAATTAAATAATACAAAATTACAAACTATAGGTTGTATACTCGGGGTTTTGGTTGTTAAGGTTATTGACATCCCTCTCTGTAATAATATGCAATGATCTGGCAGTTGTAGCAACTCACAATCAAACTCACAAATATGTTGCAAAGAAGAAGAGAAGGAGACACTCAATGATCACTCATAAACACAGTAGAATAGAACAATATCTCAGTATTATACAATGAATAAGAATGTAAGTGAATGATTACAATAGAATAGTAAGGTGCATAATATAGGATTCGAATAGGCCAAGTAGGGCATTCGAATTCCTAACTCATAGTGGCTTGAATGATAGTGGAGTGATCATCCAGTCAATGTATCAGTCATCAGATGTGACAGTCAGTCAACTGAGTCTAACTGAGTGAAGTAGGCAATAACTGAATGAAGGAGGCTCAGTGGAGGGCGCATGAGGTGTCTAAATAAGTGAGGTAGGCATGAACTGAATGAAGTAGTCTTAGTGAAGGGAACATGAGTGGCTAACTGGATTCAGAATGGACAGACTAGTCTCATTGGAGGTCTATCGGAGTGAAACAGTTAGTGGAGGAGTCAATCTAGCCTCAAATCAAGGAAAAACTGAATGATAACTGACTAGTAGGTGAGAAGGGCGCCTAACTAGCTGTGGTAGGTGAGAAAGGTGCACTAGTCATGCAAGAGACTGGAGAAGGGCGCCTTTGGTAGGTGGGAGGCCCCCTGGGGGATGTAGACAGGCTGTGGAGAGCTACAACCAAGCTCTAGGAGCGGGGAAGTCCATCATGATGATGATTGGATGCATGCAGTTTTGCATGCAGGAAAAGAAGAGCTAGGAACAAGCTCTAGGTGCTGGGGAGACCACCATGATGGTGACTGGATGCATGCAGCATGTAGATCTGCATGCAAGCATGAAAAATACAAAATGATGGGGAGAATATTCCAACACCCCCCCGCAAGCTATACTATGAGGAAATAATTGAAAAATAGAGCCCTGGTAACTAAGACCAAAGGTCACCCCGTACAATCAATCTAACATAAACTAAGTGAGGAAAGAGGGAAAACCCAGTGGGAAGAAATCCCTCCCTTAAAAATAGACTGAAAGTTGTAAACTAGCATATCATGACTTACCCCTAAAGGAGGCAAGTTCCCTTCTTTTCCGAAGAAGGATCGATTAATATGCAATGGGTCAGTAATGTGAGAAGCATGAAACCTTCCATACTGAAAATCTGATCTGGTTCTTCTATGATCATGTGGACCACCAACCAAATCACTGGCACAATGGATTGTAGCAGATGCCCATCGAGGAAGAGGAGGAATATCAGGTGAGAGATATTCAGGTTCTTGTGGATCTGGATCTCCCATTCACTCGTCTTCATCATCAGTTGCTATACCTTCAGGTTCTTGTGGATCTAGATCTAGAATTCTATCATCATCAACCTTAGTTGCTGGACCTTTAGGTTCTTGTGGATCTGGTTCTAGCATTCCCTCTGAATCTGGAACCAGTGAAACTAACTCATGCTCACCATGTGAAAACTCTGAAACTGAATACTCATGAGCAAGTAAAACTGACCCATGCTCATCATCTCTTGAAGAAGGAGTATAATCAAGACTGCTGATGTCATGAAACTGTTCTAGATTATGCGAGTAGTCTTCCTTGGAACCATCATAGCTGTAATCAATAGAAGAACAAGAACTAGATGATGATGGATCTTAATTTAGATCAAAGGAGGAGGTCCATTCTATAACAGGATTTGTTTCATGCATTTGTGCTTCTTCAATATTCCTCTTTTTCTCAATCTCTGTTGGTGTATCAATACCTTTTGAGAGAGGAATGAAGTGAGAAAACTCATAGAGTTTGGATTTATGATTTGCAACTCCTTTGGCAATAATTTCCCCTGAAACCATGATTTGTACTTCGACTTCATGTGGAGTAAAGATCATCCTTTTTGGCTCTCCAGTATGATTCATCTGATATACTAAGAGGATATTGAGTGCAAGAGAAGGAGCATAAAGCACATTAAAAAAAGATCCAGAGTCAAGATCAATTCTTCCGATACCTTGAGAAGGGATTTCTGAATTATTGCTCATTCTGATGGAAGGACCACTGAATCTTTTGAGACTAGAGAAAATTTCCTTGGAGGAAACCATATGACAAGATGTTCCTGAATCTATGATAAGAGAAGGACTAGTTGATGCAGATGCTATGAGAGCATTACACCTTTCCTTTCCTTTGGATCTGGGAGATTCAGAATCTTTCTTCCTTGCACATGCTGGTACAGGAAGGTTGTTTTCTTCAAGTAACTTTGCCATCAAATCTATAGTCTTCCACATGCAAGCGCTCTCAGGATGAAGCCCTCTATGATAGTATGTGCACTCTATCTTTCCCTTTGAGAATGTTTGGCCTTCTTAGAGTACGAAACTCTAGCTTACTGGTGTGTAGGCCTTGTATCACCAAGAATCTTTGGCTTTCCTACATCATTTGCTCTCTCTACAACTGTAAGGGATGAATCCAATTTGGGTATGATCATTCCCATTAAAATCAACTTTTCTTCCTCTTGGGTAAGAGATTGTGTGAAATCATCAAATGAGGGAAGCTTCCAGCTTGGAATGGACAACCTAGCTCACTGGAAAGTAGAGACAAAAACTGAGAAATTTGCGCCCAGCTTTGAGAGAATGGTAAGTATAAGCTACTTATCTTCCTTCACTATCTCATACCTTTTCAACTATGATATCAAGCTTTTGAACTTGGTGAGAAAGGCATTGATAGAATCGAAGCTACCAGGACTCAAACATATGAGCTCATTCTCCAATTTGTGTGCTACCATATCATCTTTTGGCCCAAAGAGAGATTCGAGCTTGTCCCACACCTCTTTTGGAGATGTAAGCTCGATAACATGAAAGAACAATTCATTAGAAATTGAGAGAAAGAGGAGACCAATTGCTTCATCAAGCCGATCCAAGTAATTGGACTTTTCAACTGCACTGAGAGGTTCTACCATCATTCCGTTGAGTATTCGAGTGAAGCTCTTGGATCTCATGAAGAGAGCCATCTTGGCTTTCCATTCAACATAGTTGGAAGATGTAAGCTTTAGATTCATCTGAACAGAGAAAGTCAATAGTTGAAGAAGATTCCAAATGGGTGAATAAACCTACAAAACAATAAAAATGTGTTGATGGAGAATGCTACACTTCGATTGAACACTACCTTAAGGAAAGATAGCTTCTCAAAGAAATGCTGCAACTGCTACAATTCGAATAGCTGCTTCCTGCTCTGATACCATGTAATAATATGCAATTATCTGGCAGCTGTATCAACTCACAATCAAACTCACAAATATGTTGTAAAGAAGAAGAGAAGGAGACACTCAATGATCACTCATAAACACAGTAGAATAGAACAATATCTCAGTATTATACAATGAATCAGAATGTAAGTGAATGAGTACAATAGAATAGTAAGGTGCATAATATAGGATTCAAATAGGCCAAGTAGGGCATTCGAATTCCTAACTCATAGTGTGGCTTGAATGATAGTGGAGTGATCATCCAGTCAATGTATCAGTCATCAGATGTGACAGTCAGTCAACTGAATCTAACTGAGTGAAGTAGGCAATAACTAAATGAAGGAGGCTCAGTGGAGGGCACATGAGGAGTATAACTGAGTGAGGTAGGCATGAACTAAATGAAGGAGGCTTAATGAAGGGCGCATGAGTGGCTAACTGGAGTCAGAATGGATAGACTAGTCTCACTAGAGGTCTATCGGAGTGAAACAGTCAGTGGAGGAGTCAATCTAGCCTCAAATCAAGGAATAACTGAGTGATAACTGATTCGTAGGTGAGAAAGGCGCCTAACTAGCTGTGGTAGATGAGAAAGGCACACTAGTCATGCAAGAGACTGGAGAAGGGTGCCTTTGGTAGGTGGGAGGCCCCCTCGGGGCTATAGATAGGCTGTGGAGAGCTACAACCAAGCTCTAGGAGCTGGGAGGTCCATCATGATGATGAATGGATGCATCCAGCATGCAGTTTTGCATGTAGGAAAAGAAGAGCTAAGAACAAGCTCCAGGTGTTGGGGAGACCACCATGCTGGTGACTGGATGCATGTAGCATGCAGATATGCATGCAGCATGCAAAATACAAAATGATGGGGAGAATATTCCAACACTCTCTCAGTCTAACACCCAGTAATCAATGTTTAAGGGGGGCCTCACCAATTGGTTTGGCACATCTCCCTTGAATCCTGACATCGAGACAAATTTATCTCAAAGATAGGATCCATCTAATAGTTGTACATGTACTAAGGTATCAGTTGTTGAGGTCATTGCCATGTCATTTTTCAATCTAACATCCAATAATGGATGTGCAAGGGGGTCTTCACCAGTTGGTTTGGAACATGTCCCTTGACTCCTAGCATCGGGACAAATCTATCTCAAAGAGAGGATTCATCTATTAGTTTCATTTTTAATGGGGTTTCGGCTGTTGAAGTCATTGGCATGTCCTTTTTCAGTCTAACATCCAATAATGGATGTGCAAGGGGGTCCTCACCAATTGGTTTGGCACATGTCGCTTAACTCCTGGTAATAATTTTATTATCAAAATCAGTGAATATATGTGCCATTAATTCCACACACACATAATTCATTTGTGAATAGTTTTGAATAGAACCACAATATAATCATACTAACAAAAAAAATAATGGAGATAATGGAGTGATATTCACAAATGGAAAAGATTCCTAATGTCACATAATTTGAAATGAAATAATAACGGTTATGGAATGATATCTATAAAATATTTTTCAAAATAATGGAAGCATGTTTCATGAATGTCACATTGTGATAAAATCATGTTGCAAATAGTCACAATGTGACATCATTTCAAATGGAATGGTATTGCAGTTAATGGAAATCACTTTTATTCAACGTGACAAAACTAATTTCGTAATCAATCACTTAAGTACATTCCATTAATTCAATAATAATTCAATAATAATGGTTATTGAATGATATATATAAAATATTATTCAAAATAACAGAAGCATAACCTTCATGAATGTCACATTGCGACAAAATCATGTTGCAGATAGTCAAAATGTGACATATTTTCAAATGGAATGATTATCACTTTTATTCAATGTGACAAAACCACTTTTGTAAGCAATCACTTAAGCACATGCCATTAATTAGAGAAGGAGTGTAGGGATCCCCCCATTGTGGGGTCGTCCCTAAAACTAAACTGAAACACATCTAAATACTATAAAACTTATTCCAACTTATAAATGGTAGAAAAAATGAATTACACATAAATAAATTTAACTTAAGAAAATACAAGTGGAATTGTATACCTGTCATCCATTGATCGATCCCACTTTCCCTTGCCGTCCGCTTCCTCATTGTGTCCCTCCAGCTGAATCTTGTTTAACCATAGGCGCATCAACCGTTAGCTTTTCCACCCAACCATAGGCTTATGCTTTCAGTCGCGTAGCCACCCCCGAGCTTCGAGGTTGTAGAGCTCACACACACCAATACTAGAGACTCAGAAATGGGTTTCCCCCCACCAGAATCTCTTGACAAACTCCAATAGCAGCAAGTCACTCTCTTTACAAAAATTATGATAACCATCCAAACATTGGGTCCCTTCCCCATTCCCCAAGACTTCCTTAAGTAGGAAAATTCATTGCGACACATATCGCTTCATGCAAAAATGCCTAATTTTAAATATTCAAATGTAATTTAGCTCACCTATCCATGTTTCAAGTTTTCTAAGAGAGTGCACCAACTTTCCTAAATTTACTCAAGTTTGTCTCCCTGATGTTCCATCTAATTTCTATTTTTGTGGATGCAAGTGGTGTTAACTAAATGCTCAAGCCTAGTATTCCATTTGCTCCTAAAATAATAATTTATATTATTTTAAATACTAAAAATGCATTTTCATGTGCAAATGGCCTAAATGCAATTTATAAGTTTTTATGCATAATGTTTATCAATTAATCCCTTCTAGGACCTAGGTACCACACCATTGGATCCATCTGTGCTTTATGCTTTTTTTTCGATATGGTACCACTTTGTCGGGTCCACTCATCCGTCGTTTCTGTTTATTGGCAAGGTACCACATCGTCGGGTCCTTGCGTCTGTCTTTTCTGTTTATCGACAAGGTACCACATCGTCGGGTCCTTCTGTCGATATTATTTCATTGCATCTGACTTGCAGGAACTTCATGTAGGGATTTTAGGATCTGTTACCTTCAATTCTCTGTCTACATGCTATTGGAGACTAATGGCGTTGAGGAGTAAGTTCGTTCTTATTGTGCGGCCCCCAACTCGTATGTGACCAACTCCGTCATGATCCACTTTGCACGACCTCACACTTCCCCTAAGTAAGAAGATCATTGCTTCTCTACTCATGCATGGAATTCCATTCGAAGCTGACACCGTCGTCGTTCTTCCATGTGTGATTTTATTCGTACTCTATGACCCCTTTATTTCCTTTGTTAGTCCATCGGTGAATCATTTCACCTGTCACTACACACATGCTCAAAATTACACATTAATAGCTCTGCTCTTATTTATCATAATTTATTTTATAAACCGCTAGTCGTTAAGCATCATAATTTATTCATAAACATCGTAATTCATCTCATAAACTGCTAATCGTTAAGAAACTAAATTTTACTCATAATATCATATATTTCATTAATCAGTTAATAATTACGTCAACATGCATTTATTCATCAGATTCAGCTAAAGGCTTCATTTCCCTAATTGTCATTCAATTCATTGTTTTTCGTTCATCAATAATCGTCATGCATATCTTCAAGTGTTTCTTGATCATTAAGACATATCAAGACCCAAAAGACCACTTTATCAAAGTTTTTCAGCCGGGTCATTCGACAAGTGCCCTTAAAGTCCACAATCATTCTAGGGGCATTACGTACACCCCCTATTATATAGAACTTTATCCCAAATTTAAATTTTGTTCTTGTACTTTGATATTAGGCTTTACTTTAATTTCCTATTTTCATCTTTTTGTCATTCTCTTCTATTTTTCTCAAACAAATATGGCCATAAGAACTAGTGGTTCAGATCATTAGTTTTATTTTTCACCCAATGAGGTTCCATATACATTCTCAGGAATTCAATTGTATTTTTGTATAATATCGATCTGATAATACATTCGATAATTGTCAGTCCCAACTAGATTTCCTATATCTCTTATTCATCTACAAAGGTATACAATGTCCAATTATCTACAAGATGCACTGCATCAATAACCACCCATTATTTTATCAAATCATCATTCAACGTAACAATCCAAGCAAGGATTCAAATCTATTTGGTTATCCTCCCTCCAAGATGAGAAGGTAAACATCATAAAAATATTTTGTCAAATATAGGTAGGTAAGTTATAATGACATATTAATGAGTCAAGAGTGACTATCAAATAATTCCAAAACCAATTCCCATGGGTTTCTTCCAAATCCTTATATGTTGGTTCTCAATTCGGTAGGATTCTAAGTGTCAGAACTTAGCAATTTAGTCGAATATATTAAACTTTAATTCCTAGTCCTTTTATCATTATCATCATGTCCAAGTCAATGAGCTCATCACGTTCTTACCTCATTTCATCTTTTTTGTTGTTATAGGACCACTTCGGCAAACTCATCAAGTCGCTCAATGTGCGTTTTCTCAACCTCATAGAGTTCCATCTCAGGCTAGTCATATTTTCATCAAGGGTGAACTATGTCCTCAGATTAGTTGCATTATGTTCAGTTCATTGTGTTGATCATCTCCATAGATCGTTCTACTAAATTCGTCTTCGTTTGGTCACATTCAGTGGACTTTCCAAGTTTCATCTTATGTGTCTATATAGTCTCATCGAGTCTTGTCATCATAATTAGTCGTCTCTTGATTAAGTTGCACATCCTCAAGTGGTTAGCATCATTGTGCTCAACTTTTGGTGTTATTAACATTGATATCCTGTTTTTCGAATTTTAAGCTCATTCTTCTCCCTCGATAATCTCTTAAAGTTTCGTCAATCTGAGTATCTACGTGTCTTGTTAGTTTATCAATTACCCATCATTTAGTAAATTCTTCTAGTGCACCTTCCCACTAGTATTCTTATCATGGCGATGTAGTAATTTTTTTAAATATCCTTGGTCTTGGTTCCTTTTTCCCGACACATTTTCCTTGAAATTCAACTTTTTGTTATTGATGCAATCTCTACACAACAATGTCCTTTTAAATCAACATCTAAATATAATTCCATATCCCTAAGCTATCGTAACTACATGTCCTAGGTTAGATATTATCTATTAAATTCCATTCTATTTTAACATGTGCTTCAATTTTCTCATTCTCAATCTCCAAATTGGATTCTACATTGGATTATTTGCTATGGATTATTTTTGTGTTGTGTCACATTCCTCGTAAAAAAAATTGTAAGCACCACAATCTCACCCATCAAGTTAGTCCTTGATCTTCCCTCCTCTCGACTCTTGTCATAAGGGCTCCGATCAAATGCCTTTTACATGGCAATGTATCACTTATATTCTGACATCAAAATGTCTTGTCTATATCGCTAGTCATTGCAAATGTTGCATTTATTTTTTTCCATGATTAAATAATATTCTCCAAGTTCGTTATAATAATGTACACATATAAATATATTTTCCTTTTTCCAAAATAATCTTTAGATACATAGCTCTATTATGTTCTAATAATGCTTATGAATCTATATCCAAACCAATATTTAAATATTTGTATCTATTCCCATTTTAAACATGTATATAAATATATGTATTTCAACTAACATTTAAATATATTTTTCATTCAAAACCTTAATTATGTGTATTTATGCAATGTCAACCATGCATGTAATTGTATATAACCCTTTTAAACGAAAATATTTTCCAAACTAATATTCAAGTAAATGGATCATTTCCAATTTAACAATACATATAAATATATATTCTACTTCTAACATTTAAAGATGCAATTCATTCCAAAAAAATTATTAAATATATACCACATAAATAATCTGAGTCAAAGTTCTCTTTTGAAATTATGTATAAAATTTCATAAAACATAAAGCAAGGGAGTGTTAGGAGGTAAACCTAGTGAGTGTTAAACTCAAGTTCATAATGCATAAAGCATCTAATAATGAACACTACTTCTCGTTCATATAATTCCCTTCAATTATATTTACTGTAAATGAAATCTCTATTCATGGTATACTCTGTAAATGGCATATGGATATAAACCTAAATTTTATTTTCAAATATACTTAAATACAAAATTTATCAAATGTAAGATAACTATAACTTGAATTGACATTAGAAGATAATTCTTATGAATCGCGATCATATCGAGATTTAAATTTCCCAAATGTACCTAAATACAATCTATAATATGGACTCGTTCCCTATATTACAAGTCATTGCCATACCTTATATTCTAACATAAAAGTGAATGTATAATGTAGCAGCCTCTAAGTTAAAAAAATAATAAAAGTTCCTAAATTTTTATTTTTCTTTTTCTTTTCACACCTCGTTTTCTTCTTAATTTCTCCTCTTATAGAATATAAAAATAAATTACCAATTCTAATTCTCTTGTACACCCTCTCTATCATTTATGCTTTCCATAATAATAAACAAATGATTTATTTTATATTACATAAAACGCGTAATGTTTCTCTATCATGCATATAATACACACCTTCGTGAACTATGATAAGATATAGTGGCAGATAAGTAACCATTCTTAAATATCTTGGTACCTTTGCATTCTCTTATATTCCCCTATATTTCTCTATAATAGAGTTAAGTAAAAATATTTCCTAATTACTTCGTGATAAATAGTTTGAAGGAAAAACGAGAGTAATAAGAGGACTTTATCATGCTATATTTAATCCCACTCTTCATTTTTTTATTTTTTTAACTGTCAGATATATATTTTATTTAATACGTAGTCAAGAAAGGGAAGAATTACAAACATGCAAAGTAGCTAGGAATTTCTACCTCCAAATTCTCTTTTAGCTAAAGTATTCAAATTAGAAATAGCTATTACTAGTTGGTATTCAACAACTATCGCTCAACGAATCGCATAGATTCCTTCGATTGCAATTTGTTCTTAGGATAATCATGATTAATGAAAGTGTTAGGGTCATTTTTATATTCTTATATCTCTTCTTTCTAACACAAGTATCATTTATAGAGTTTCATATCGTAATTGTTTTTTTTTAAGGTTTGAAACTACAATTTTTAATATGGGCGATAACAGTAATAAAGTCTCCTATGTAATTAGGCGGAAGGCGTTCTTTTTGGGAAAGACAATCCATGTTCATGTAGTAGGATTCTTCATCTATCGGTCTAGTAGATCATTGACAAGTTGCTCACCCTATTCTGTCGATTTAAGTTTATATGCATCTGGGTTTGTGGGTTTGTGTTTATTTGCATCTAGTTTCCGGTCACTTCATATGAGCATGTGTTTCAACACTGCTTATACCTGATCGATAAAAATCCCGTCATGGGAGCCGACCCCGAGTCTCGACCACCCCTCTGCCTGTGAGAGTTTCTTCGTTCT
Source organism: Larix kaempferi (assembly GCA_027924585.1). Classification (NCBI taxonomy): domain Eukaryota; kingdom Viridiplantae; phylum Streptophyta; class Pinopsida; order Pinales; family Pinaceae; genus Larix; species Larix kaempferi. The sequence continues at coordinate 68,371 of BSBM01000423.1, forward strand.
CAGTTCCACAGTGAACATGCACTCGATATTAAACCCTCGACGCTCCTTTCAAGAAAGATTGGAGCTTCACAGGATTCTGAAAAGGGATCTTGATAAAGATCGTCAGGTTGAGGACCAAGAGCGGGGCTTGGATCATTTTGAGGTTCTGAAGGCATTGGCAAGGGATTTGATCCTGATACCACACTGTTCGAAAAGTAACTAGAGCTAGATGAAACCCCATCTTATGGCAAACCCTGGTTTGGAAGAGGTAGAGGATAATGATGAGAATGATGAAGAGAGGTTGCCCTGCATGTGATTCTGCGAGAACCCAAATGACCACGTTTTCGATGTGCAAGGGCTTAGGGCAGACGCCCAAAGGACGGGATCAAAGCCGGGTGCGCAACATTGTCTAGCAACAAACCGGGGTTTTGGACTGCACTGATTTATGTTTTTTCTTGCAACCCCTCTGTTTAAAATTGTTCTTTGAAGTTTGAAAAATTACTGTGAAGCATTTTTTATCTGCACATAAGGGATTTACGGATTATGATAATGAGCTATAGGGCTCTTGGCTATTTGGAATTGGAACCAATGCTCATTAGTCATCCGTGGGGGCATGTTTATATGTTGGGGGAAATTTTATTGGATGTGATTTTTTGAGGGTTCTATGAAACATTATTTTTTTTGTTGGGTTAAGAGAAGTATTGAAGAGGGCCAATGGATAATGCTTATCTGGATGATGTTTTGGCACATACGAATTGTGCTAATCAATTATACTTCTTAACTGTAAAGATCAGCAATTGATGTTCATGGTAAAAATTAATGTTTTCCAGTAATGGTCAAGATATTGGCATAAATTGGGTACCATGACCCTCCACGTTCAATGATGGCTCCACTCAGGCAGGGGAAGGTCCTATGTCATACATCTCGCTCGGTGGTAGAAGGAGAGTTCAGATTTGGGCATCTCCACACTGCATTGCAACATAATTTTCAAGCTCCGGACAGGAAACAATTGCAACAATTGGGCATCAACAGGATGAATTATATAAAAGGCAAGTTTAGGTAAATTCGACATCTCCATGCTGCATTGTCTTGATACATCAATTCGGCATCTCCACGCTGCATTGCATAATAATTTTCAAGCACCGGATTGGGTCATTTATGGGAAGATAACGAGAGATGAGAAGTCAGCAATGAATTAAAGATTGGACAGAGGATGCATCTCAGTGGCAAATGCAAGCTGAAATTGAGCATCAGTTCACTAGAAGCGATTGGAGTAAGGCAGAAATTGGGTGCAGGCAGCTCGTGAATGAACGAATCAGTTTTCAATTGGAAGTATTGGAAGCTCCATCAATCGTTCCAGCATTCCCTTCACTTCAACCTATCTCCTTTATCAAAATATCATTTGTTGTTGTACGCAACAGTTAAAGCATTATAATGGAGAATTTTGGTCTCAAGTTAATTTTTGAGTTCGACAGCCCAGCACTGAGGAGTATTGTTGTGCTTAAGAAGAGAGACATAAGGCAAGAATGAAAAATCAGAGCAGAGTACTGTGTGATGTTCATCAGTTTTTGTGTAGATTGAAGTTTAAGTGATGTATTGTTCTTCATAGACTGGAAAGAGTCGAGCTAGGTCTCATGGACCACTGTTTAATTACAATTTAAGAAATAGCTAGAGATCTCAAAGTTAGCAATCACTTATTTTTCAATGTATTTTACTAGATAATAGATTTTCTTAAAATTTTAGCAAAGTTCCAGTTTGTTTTGGAATGTATTTTATAGTTCAATCTAAAAGAAAGAATTTTTATGTTCCTAGTTTTGATAAATAAATGTCTATATTTAAGGCTTCTACTTGAGGTAACTCCCAATGTTATTGGAATTGGGTTTTCCAGTGTGCACTGATGAGGATGTTGGGAGGCTAGGGTTAAACAAATGGCTTTGTAACCATTGTTGATTGAAAGTGCATGAACCATTCTTGTATTTACCTTTGGAAACACCAAGAACAAATTTGTTCCACTTAATTTTTTAATTACAAGCTTTGAACCTGGCACATTGCTTGGTAGTCAATTGTAGACTACAGTAGTTAATACTTTGAAGACTTGTGGAGCAAGATGACCCTCAAAATTGTAGTAGGTAGGATTCAACCTAACAGGATGGTAATCAAATGTGTTGAAGACGTATGACCACAAAGATCTACAAGAAGCTAGCCATAGTCAACCTACTACAATTTTGAAGAGATTATGGCCATTACAAGAAGCTGAAGACGGATGACCACAAAGATCTACAAGATAGAAAAACAGTAGGCTTGTACTACAAAAATTTGATGAAAGAGAGAGCATATTTCGTAATGCAAAAATCAGAATAAAGGAGGTACATTCCTAGCTTCAAAATTTGTTCCAAGACAGTGACAAAGGTGAGTAGAGAAACCAATATAGCCAAGTGAAGGTATGCAAATTGATTCATTTGTCAGTACTAGGATAATTAATATGAAGATTCAAGTCCGTCTCATGGTACTTGTTAAAACTTAAGCCTATAAGGATGAAGTTGAGAAGGTATTAGGTTGGATTAAAAGGAAGATAAACCAGTAATATATCAAGGTATAAACCAAGGAGGAAGGAATGATTCTCATTCTCCTTTCTTTGTTTCCTTACTGATAAATAATTTGTTGCTTCACAACTATTTGTTAGATTCTTGGGCTTAAAGTAATGGGATGTTCTTGAAAGTTATGATTTAGCTAGTGCTTCAGATCACATGGCCATACAAAAATATATGTGCGATGGATTCTAAAGAGATCAAGGTCCATGGATTCATCAAAGACCTCAAGGTTAAACTTGCAGCCTATCTTGACATTTCTATATTGATGGATGTTGTTGTAATTTATGTACTAGATGCATTGGGAAGGTTGCTTTCTAGGAAATGAACCCCTAGCCTTGGAGGTAGTATACAACTAGATTTGTCCCAGACCATCATTCCGACACATATAAATCTCTAAAGAGAACCAATCATGAAATTCCATGTTGAAAATCCAAGGAACCCATGAATGATTATGTATGCTATGTAGATGATTTTGGGAATAATTCAATACTAACCGAATTTATAGATTTTCCTATGGACAATAGTACATATTATGATGGTATGTGGGATTTGCATTTTGACGAGGCATGGTTAAGCATACGCCCTGGAACTAATACAGGAGGAACAATGATGCAAGTAAGCTTTTAGTTGATAGTCCACATACAGTATTCACTGGTTTGGGCATCGTAATGGGTTACATAATGTATGGGGGTTGTTATTCTAATGGAAAGTTGTATTTTTGCTTCATATACTCAGATTTGAGGTTATATGATAAGGGAAATATATAACAATAGTGTTGTAACATCTTATTGAGTTGAGTACGTTGGTTGAAGTGAATTCTGCAGATTTCTATAGCACATTTGAGGTTTGTATATGCTCTGTGATTACATTCTCCAAATCATTGGATTTTTTTTACTCCATAGCCCAAGGATAAGGCACTCATCTAACTTGAACTCATCACCATATTTCTATTGAAAACATTAAAATTTTGTTTTGCCATATTTGATAATAAGTACTTGGTTTTAAGGGCAGATTGGAAATCCTATTGGGGAAACCACCCATCTTGTTGGAAAAGAGATAGCCTAATGTGAGGGAAGTGTCCACCAAGGTGAAAGTGAGTGGAACTTCAAAGTTACCCTAGGTTTGCATATTTATGTTGGGCTTAAGTATTTGTAAGTGCAGGTCTATAAGGTAACATAATTGTTCCAAGTGTATAAACACAAAGACAAGATTCAAAGTATTGTTATAAAATTGTGAGTCTGATTTTGAAACATCATTGGTGAACCTTGCCCATGTGTTTGGAGGAGAACAACTTTGGATGGATCCAACATAGGTTGAGGCAATTCTAAAGTGGCCAGTACATTCGATTATGACTAGAATATAATTTCATAGGGATTGTCCAACACTTGAGGAAGTTCACCACGTCGTTTTCTTCCATATCCACTCTTATACACTTCATCACTGCTGGTGGTAAAAGAATTCATAGCAGTAAAAATCGGTAAATAAATTTTAGTACTCTGAAGCATAATATTGTAGTGCTCCGGTTCTAGCTTGACAAATTTGCAGCAACCGATTGTGAGTGAAATTGATGCAATTGAGATGTTATGGGTATCGTGTTGATGCAAGAGAATAAGGCATTATGCAACCAATGCGAGTTAGTATGCATGGTGTTATGAACTATCCTAGCTAACATAGGGAACTATATGATTTGGTTGAAGAAATAATGAAATCTAAGCATTACCTCCTTGGTAAGGAAACAATGATCCATATCAACCAACAACCATTACACTATCCCAAAGCTCAATCAAAACTTTAACAAGCAAGGAACTACAAGTTGGTAGGATTCCTACAACAATTTCATCTTGTGATTAAGTACAAGAGTGAATGCTCTCCAAGTCTCCAATGACAAATATCTCAACCATGGATGATGTTACCCCTCAAAATGTATAAACATTTTGGGGCATCATTTCCAGCAGTTGAAGAGATTGCTACCTACAGGAGGTCTGGCAACAAGTTATGCTAGACCTTTTGTATCTATCCCCATGCAAAAGAGTATGGAATTTTCTTTCCCAAGGGGCTTTCCAGCTGTCCCCAAGAGCAACAAAATCGACAGCAGCTTTTGGAGCCTGTAGGACACTTTTTTAGGAAGATGGATACTGTCCTGACAGCAGGTACTATTCTATTCAGATCTGAAATGGAAAATGTTTCATGGAGGAAGTTTCTTTAGGAAGAGTTCATACAACAATAAGGGTGCATTCAGGGGTAGTAGTGATGATTGAAATTCCAGAAGATAGTTCTTTTACATACCCAGCTAATGCATATTGCAGATTCCTATCTCATGTCAATTGTAGTACTATTTTGTTCAGCATACAGAAGTTATGATGGGTAATTCCCTTGTCGTCCATAGCAGGGAAAACATTTATTTTAATGTTTTTTGCTTGCTGTTGTATTTATCCTCTGCATTCTAATAAGTTGCATAAGGTAAAGCATGATTTGTTAATTGGACACTGAAAGGGTACTGCATTTGGAAGATTTTGTGTTAGCTATGCAGAGGTTATCTATTGTGATAAATAAACTCTTGGGCTATTTTGTAGAGTATGGGAAACACCTTCTTGTTTACAAATGTGTTAGCAATGAAGCTTTCCATGATAATTCTGAATCATATACAAAAAAAATTGCTAGAAGAAATTAGTGTTGGGAATAGAAATTCAGACATCTCATAGGCTTGCATTATAATTTTGATCTCCTTTTCATGATTGTGTAGCAGAAGTTCTCCAATTTCCTAATGAGTTCCTTCAATTCAATCTCAGATACAACCTAATTATATGCTGGAGATTTAGAAACAACAATTGTAGAAATTCCAGCTTAGATAGTGGAATGGAGAATGAATTGACCTTCTCTTGCAAAATATACTCAGATTTGAGTTTATATGATAAGGAAAATATAACAATAGTGTTGTAACATCTTATTGAGTTTAGTACGTTGGTTGAATTGAATTCTGTAGATTTCTATAGCACATTTGAGGTTTGAATATGCTCTGTGATTACATTCTCCAAATCATTGGATTTTTTTTACTCCATAGCCCAAGGAGAATGCACTCATTTTTCTTGAACTCATCACCATATTTCTATTGAAAACATTAAAATTCTGTTTTTCCATATCTGATAATAAGTACTTGGTTTTAAGAGCAGATTGAAAATCCTATTGGGGAAACCACCCTCTTGTTGGAAAAGAGCTAGCCTAATGTGAGGGAAGTGTCCACCAAGGTGACAGTGGGTGGAACTTCAAAGTTACCCTAGGTTTGCATATTTATGTTGGGCTTAAGTATTTGTAAGTGCAGGTCTATAAGGTAACATAATTGTTCCAAGTGTATAAACACAAAGACAAGATTCAAAATATTGTTATAAAATTGTGAGTCTGAGTTTGAAACATCATTGCTGAACCTTGTCCATGTGTTTGGAGGAGAACAACTTTGGATGGATCCAACATAGGTTGAGGCAATTCTAAAGTGGCCAATACATTTGACTATGACTAGAACATAATTTCATAGGCGTTGTCCAGCACTTGAGGAAGTTCACCGCATCATTTTCTTCCATATCCACTCCTCTACACTTCATCACTGTTGGTGGTAAGAGAATTCATAGCAGTAAAAATTGGCAAATAAATTTTAGTACTCTGAAGCATAATATTGTAGTGCTCCAGTTCTAGCTTGACAAATTTGCAGCAACTGATTGTGAGTGAAATTGATGCAAGTGAGATGTTATGGGTATCGTGTTGATGCAAGAGAATAAGGCATTATGCAACCAATGTGAGTTAGTATGCATGGTAGTTATGAACTATCCTAGCTAACATAGGGAACTCTATGATTTGGTTCAAGAAATAAAGAAATGTAAGCATTACCTCCTTGGTAAGGAAACAATGATCCATATCAACCAGCAACCATTACACTATCCCAAAGCTCAATCAAAACTTTAACAAGCAAGGAACTACAAGTTGGTGGGATTCATACAACAATTTCATCTTGTGATTAAGTACAAGAATGAATGCTCTCCAAGTCTCCAATGACAAATATCTCAACCATGGATGATGTTACCCCTCAAAATGTATAAACGTTTTGGGGCATCATTTCCAGCAATTGAAGAGATTGCTACCTACATGAGGTCTAGCAACAAGTTATGCTAGACCGTTTGTATTTATCCCCAAGCAAAAGAGTATGGAATTTTCTTTCCCAAGGGACTTTCCAGCTGTCCCCAAGAGCAACAAAATCGACAACAGCTTTTGGAGCCTATAGGACACTTTTTTAGGAAGATGGATACTGTCCTGACAATAGGTACTAATCTGTTCAGATCTGAAATGGAAAATGTTTCATGGAGGAAGTATCTTCAGGAAGACTTCATACAATAATAAGGGTGCATTCAGGGGTAGTAGTGATGCTTGAAAATCCAGAAGATAGTTCTTTTGCATATCGAGCTAATGCATATTGCAGATTCCTATCTCATGTCAATTCTTGTACTATTTTGTTCAGCATACAGAAGTTATGATGGGTAATTCCCTTGTCGTCCATAGCAGGGAAAACATTTATTTTTAAGTTTTTTGCTTGTTGTTGTATTTATCCTCTGCATTCTAATAAGTTGCATAAGGTAAAGCATGATTTGTTAACTGGACACTGAAAGGGTACTGCATTTGGAAGATTTTGTGTTAGCTATGCAAAGGTTATCTATTGTGATAAATAAACTCTTGGGCTATTTTGTAGAGTATGGGAAACACCTTCTTGTTTATAAATGTGTTAGCAATGAAGCTTTCCATGATAATTCTGAATCATATACAAAAAAATGCTAGAATAAATCAGTGTTGGGAATATCAATTCAGACATGTCATAGGCTTGCATTATAATTTTGTTCTCCTTGTCATGATTGTGTAGCATAAGTTCTCCAATTTCCTAATGAGCTCCTTCAAGTCAATCTCGGATACAACCTAATTATATGCTGGAGATTTAGAAACAACAGTTGTATAAATTCCAGCTTAGATAGTGGAATGGAGAATGAATTGACCTTCTCTTGCAAAATCACACAGGGTTTATGTCATTAATCCTCTTGGTTATGGATACTTGTACCGTGTCCCCTTAACTTTCCATCAAATTCTATGTATGCATCTGAGGCATAAATTATTCAGAATCATCATTCTTAAGGATATCAACAAGTGATAAATGAAGTTTCCAACAAAAATAGGTACCAATGCAGACATATAGGGGTATAGGAAAACAAAGGAATACATCAATCTGCATCAGTGACACCTTTGGGGACAAGTCATTAGTTTTAGAATTGCTTTTTGACAAGGAGATCTACCTTCACACATGGATTTACCTGGCATATATCCCTTGTCGATTCCTCATATGATTTAATGTCCAATCTACATGACAATGCCTAGTCTTAATAGGATTTATGTCCTCATGGATAGGATCGACGAGGCGCCATTTCATTGAATATCATTAGCTCGGTGATGCCTTTGGGGACAAGTCATTAGATTTAGACTTGATTTTGATGAGGAGGAATGCCCTCACGGTTGGATTTTCTTGGCATATATCCCTTGCAGATTCCTCATATGATTTAATGTCCAATGTACATGATAGGGCCCAGTCTTAATAGGTTTTATGACCTCATGGAGAGCACAAGTGGCGAACCATTTCATTGAATATCATTAGCTCAGTTCAAAGGTTTTGTTCTGCGGCCTACAAGACCTTGTTTTTTTCTCATAAACGGCTACAAGTCACACCTTGAGAGGAATCTATGATAGGGAGGACCCAAACTCTTTTCATACATTCTAAATATGAGACTTGACACCTTCTCTTTAATGGCTGTATTGTTTACGACTTTATGTTTTTATATTTGAATGTTCTTGGGGACACCCTATTTTTTAGGAGGTTTCTTTAGCAACTCTTGACCTTTCTTTGCACTTTCTCTTATAAGAGTACCCATTTTCGAGGAGAGCTCCCCTACCTAACTTGTTATGATTGGGATTATATCGATACATTGAGGAGAATTCCAAGGAAGAGGTCGTTACAGTGATTTCAGAGTGTTCCACACCTTTTTGCACATACACCAAGGTCATTCAATGAAGAGAGTTGACACATCAACCCCTTGACATGGTCAAATAAGTTAACCAGCATAGATCCATCTTAAACCCGTATCTATCAAGCACCAAGAGGGATCCAATTTCTTGAGGTGTATTTCTTTTTTTAAATTTAAACTCAAGAAATTTGATCTTTATTGATTGATAGATCTAGGTTTAAGTTTTAAGTTTTTATTTTATAAACGAACATCTATTTTTTAATTATTTTTCATAATATTTTATTTTATGAACCAACATGGGTTTTTTTAAATACTTTCCATAATTTTTTTTTTATGATCGGACATGAAGTTTTTTAATTATTTTGTTAGTAACAAATGCTACATCACAAACGTTACAACATCTCCCCCACATTGGGCTGTAGAGCACCTCGCTTCTCTCGATGCAATAACCATCTAAAAGAGCGCTCTGCATGAGGTCATTTTGGCATAAGAATGGTACAATAAAGCAACCAACACATCATTTGGAGGATCTTAAGGGGTTAGTTTTAAAATTTTATGGTAAAAAGATGCATGTGAATCATTTGGCTATTTTAATGAAATGTGTCATATTTGAAAAGGTGAAATTTTATCTCAATTATAAAAGAGGTTATATATACATAAAAATTGATAAGTTATTTTTTGATCTTATCTAAAGGTGAAAAGCTATTTTTTGATCTTATTTAAAGATAGGTTTAGATATTAGGCTCAATAGAAAGGGAGGAGAGGCTTTGAAAAAATATTGAATTTAGTTTTTGAAAAGTATAATAATTAACAAAGACACTATATTTTTTTACAGTTGTTTAAAGTATTTGAAAACTTAATTGATGAAACAAATTTAACTTTTAGATGTAATTTTTAAACTTTATTTAAAGATAGAGTTAGTTATAGCCTTAATTAGTTTGGAGTGTGTGGAGATGAGAAGGATATTAGATTTTTGAAAGTATGATAGTATTTATGAAGGGAAATATATTTGTTCAAGTTAGGGAAACATCCTCCTTTGAGGAGCACCTGCATTAGTTTTTGTAATAGTAGTAGTAGTTCTGCTTACCAGCTTTCTCAGGTCCACTTGTTCCTTCATGGTATTGTCATCCTTTCCATTTACTATTTAGTATTGATCGAATATTTTATCCTTTTATAGAATAAATATTGCTTTATTGTAAGTGTAAATACGATACATAGTTCCATTCCCAATTTTTAAGACATTCCATTCATAAGATAACCATTTGTCATAAGTAATCACTTCTCATCAATCCTTTTCTATTTAAATCATTGAAATTCTTAGCAAAATAGTGCATTTTGCTACATTAATTGTAACTAGTCATTCATGTTTAAATTATTATAGGGGAAATTATTGGAATTTGACTTGCTTCTTACTTGAAAATAAGTAAATGTTGGATTTTGCACATTTAAAAAGTGCGGTTGGTTGGTATGTGGTGTTTATGGCCAATTATAATGCTCCATACTCAAGATGAATTTTTTCCTATCACTTGTTTATAGGGTACCAAACAAGGTCATAAATTTGTATTTTAGGTATGGTATGACAACCTCAGTAGATCTAAATTCATCACACTTGAAAGTTGATTAGAAATGATCACATGTGTTGTTACACCAAAACATGGAAGAAGCTCCAAAAGATCTCTACTGTACCACCAAACTCTCTCAATCTCCAAATTATCAATGACAAGAAGATATGGAATGTCTCTACTGAGCTCCTTTCTTACTCTTTGTAAGGATTTCATTTACTGCTCCTTCAATGTCCTATTATTTCCTTCTCTAGGTGTCTCATTACTCACATCCAACCCAAGAAATCAAGATAGTTTTAAATAGTTGTCTAAAATAACGAGCTTCTCCACCAACCCATACTATCATCCTATACCTCTATGCAAATATGTAAGCAAATTCCATCTCTAGCTCTATTTCGCAAATCCTTTCTTCCCTGGTGCACGTGTAATTCCTCTACCATTTAATAAGTCTAAATCCTTATCCCTCTTTCTATACCTTGTTTTATGCAGTATCTTTACATCTATTTTGCACATTGGGATGAAGTGGAAGGTATTCAAATATTGAGAAAAATTGTAAATCAACCTACTTGAATAATTGCATTTTCACTCCATCACATCTACTTTACTTTTCATTTTTTTTCCTTTCGGCATTCCTTTGCACCTTTTGGGGCAATTGCTAGTTTCTACTAAAAAGAAAATAATATGTAGCCACATATTTGTTTCTCATGACTAATTTAATGACCATAATTTTTAAATAGATAACATTGTTTAAATTTACATAGATCTCGTTTGAGCACTGGTTAAAGATAATTATGTGATCCTACAAATACCACCCATCACTAGGTTAACTATCCACGTGGTATACCTAATCTAAAGCAACTTATAGATCCTGATCCAGTTCGATGACGATACTGTAACAACTCGACACTTGGAAATAGTGATTGTTCATTTAATTGAGTAGACAACATTTAAAAAAACAAGGGTAGAGACTTAGAACAACTACACTGTGGAAGGAAACTTAAGGTTATAAAAAAAATTAATAGCTTATAGATCGGTTTAGTCGCCATTCGAGACAGTGATGGTTTCAAGTTTTTTTTTTTTGTATACAAGTCAATGCAACAGAGTAGTTTCTAGATTTGTTCCAATATATATGTTTTGCACATAAGGAAAAATTTGGGTATATAAAAATCCACTCCTAGATCTATATCAATCGCCACTTGTGATGGTTCATAGATGGATCATCTCAGCATATATATGTATATCAAAATAACAAAAATAATCTCTAAGTTTTATTCAATATATATACAAATTTAAACAGAATGAAAGCTTCAGATATATAAAAATAAATTCATGGATTTATATCAATTGTTGCGATGGCGATCGTCTGGGCATATATATGTATATAATTATGAGTCTGGTGCCCTCAAGGCTCGACCGGATCTGATACCAAATGTAGGGATCCCCCCATTGTGGGGTCGCCCCTGAAACTAAATTGAAACACATCTAAATAGTATAAAATTGATTCCAACTTACCATGGTAGAAAAACTAAATTACACATAAATAAATTTACCTTAAGCAAATACAAGTGGAACTGTATACCAGTCATTCGTCGATCGATCCCCGCTTGCCCTTGTCATTTTCTTGATCGTTGTGTCCCTCCAACCGAAGCTCATTTAACCATAGACGCAACAACCGTTAGCTTCGCCACCTAACCGTAGGCTTATGCTTTCAGTCGCATAGCCACCCATGAGCTTCGGGGTCGTAGAGCTCACACACACCAATACTAGAGACTCAGAAATGGGTTTCCCTCCACCAAAATCTCTTTCCAAACTCCAATAGCAACAAGTCACTCTCTTTACAAAAATTACGATAACCATCCAAACATTGGGTCCCTTCCCCATTCTCCAAGCCTTCCTTAAGTAGGAAAATTCATTGCGACACATGTCGCTTCATGCAAAAATGCCCAATTTTAAATATTCAAATGTAATTTAGCTTACCTATCCACGTGTCAAGTTTTCTAAGGGAGTGCACCAACTTTCCTAAATTTACTCAAATTGTCTCCCTGATGTTCCATGTAATTTCTATTTTTGTGGGTGCAAGTGGTGTTAACTAAATGCTCAAGCCTAGTATTCCATTTGTTCCTAAAATAATAATTTCTATTATTTTAAATACTAAAAATGCATTTTCATGTGCAAATGGCCTAAATGCAATTTATAAGTTTTTATGCATAATGTTTATCAATTAATCCCTTCTAAGACCTAGGTACCACACCATTGGGTCCATCCATCCTTTATGTTCTTTTTTTGATATGGTAGCACTCTGTTAGGTCCACTTGTCCATCGTTTCCATTTATCATCAAGGTACCACATCATCGGGTCCTTGCGTCCGTCTTTTCCATTTATCGACAAGGTACCACATCATTGGGTCCTTCCACCGATATTCTTTCGTTGAACCTGACTTGCGGGAACTTCATTTAGGGATTTTAGGATCCGTTACCTTCAATCCTATGTCTACACACTATTGGAGAATAATGGCGTTGAGGAGTAAGTTCGTTCTTACTACGCACCCCCCAACTCGTACGTGACCAACTCCGTCATAGTCCACTTCTCATGACTTCACGCTTCCCCTGAGTAAGTGTATCAATGCTTCTCTACTCATGCGTGGAATTCCGTTGGAAGTTGACACCGTCGTCGTTCTTTCGTGTGTGATTTTATTCGTACTCTAAGACCCCTTTTATTTCCTTTGTTAGTCTATCGGTGAATCGTTTCACCTGTCGCTACACACATGCTCAAAAGTACATATTAATAGCTCTGCTCTTATTTATCATAATTTATTTTATAAACCGATAGTCGTTAAGCATCATAATTTATTCACAAACATTGTAATTCATCTCATAAACTGCTAATCGTTAAGCAACTAAAGTTTACTCATAATATCATATATTTCGTTAATCAGTTAATCATTATGTCAACCTACATTTATTCATCAGATTCAGATAAAGTCTTCATTTCCCAAATTGTCATTCAATTCATTGTTTTCCGTTCGTCAATAGTCATCATGCATATCTTCAAGTGTTTCTCGATCATTAAGACCTATCAAGACCCAAAATACCACTTTATCAAAGTTGTTCAGCCGAGTCACTCGACAGGTGCCCTTAAAGTCCACAGTCATTCTAGGGGCATTACAAAGAGCAAATGAAGAGTCCTAATGTGACGTAATTTGAAACTAATTAATACTGCAATAAATAAAAGATTAATATGGTTATGGAATGATATCTATAAAACATTATTCAATATAGAAAAAGCATAACCTTCATGAATGTCACAGTGCGACAAATCATATTGCAAACAGTCATAATGTGACATAATTTCAAATAGAATGATAATGCAGTTAATGGAATGATTACCACTTTTATTCAATGTGAAAAAATTGATTTCGTAAGCAATCACTTAAGTACATGCCATTAATTCAAGAAGGAGCAAATGAAAAGAGTCCTAATGTGACATAATTTGAAATGAAGTAATACTGCAATAAATAAAATATTATGATGGTTATGGAATGATATCTATAAAAGATTATTCAAAATAACAGAAGCATAACCTTTATGAATGTCACATTGCTACAAAATCAAGTTTCAAATCGTCGTAATGTGACATAATTTCAAATTGATTGATAATGTAGTTAATGGAATGATTATGGCTTCTATTCAGTGTGACAATTGTTTTCGTAATCAATCAATTAACTACATGCCATTAATTCAAGAATGAGCAAATGATTTAAGATTACTAATTTTGATATCCCACACACATAGAATTCATTTGGGAAAAGTTTTGGATAGAACCACAATGTATTGATACTAATTATGAAATGATTAAAGCTATACCAATAGAAAGTTGGGTAAGCAATCACTTTTATTCAATACAAAAAAAATCTATTTGGTAAGCAATCACTTAAGTGTGCATAAATGACTTAAAGTGACATAATTTGAAATGATGGAATTATTATCACTTTTATTCATTGCAACGAAACCAATTGTGTAAGCAATCACTTAAGTGCGCATAAGAGACCAATAAAACCATAATGCAGTTAATGGAATGATATTCAACTAATAATAATTTCACTATCAAAGTTAGAGAATATATGTGCCATCAATTCAAGAATGAGTAAATGCACTACTTTATAATTGAGTATAATTATAATAACGATTCCAATTAATGAAAAAACATGTAGTGTGTTAAAATGATCTCCCACCAATAGAAGCTTGAAGTTATCTATCTGCAATAAAGAAACATTTGATGTATCAATACAAAATATAAGCTCTCCAAAAAAACCGTAGAAGTTTATAATTAAGTGGACCATGATTAACATAGTTCTTGTTAAGATGAAACCAATGTATGATTTTCATAATGAAACAGTGTTCATAACAACACAATGATTATCACTTTTATTCAATGCGACAAAACCAATTTTCATAAGAGACCAATGAAATCATAATGCATTTAGTGGAATGATTCCACAAATCTTGCATTTTCGTTATATTTTCCTCTATATTTCTAAATTAATAATTATGTGTACTTTCATTGAGTACAAACTAAAAAACGGATAATGTCATTCACATTTGTTGTATGTTTCTTTCTCTCGATTTCCTATTTCCTTCTCGTGCCAAAACCTCCCAAGACTGTTCAAGTTTAACCCGTGTTCTGGTTGTTTCCAACACCATATTATATAACTACATTTGAACATATCTTTGATCATTAAATGTGTTTGGTAGATGTGGTTGATTAAGTAGTGGTTGAGTCATGTGCTTCCTTTTATGAGATATGGTTGTAATTTAGGAGCAATAGTAACCCATACATTCATTCTAGATATTATTTTCAAAACACGAGTGAATAGAATTTAATGCAAACAATATGACCAATTCAGAGGATATAAAGACGAATTTGGTAAGCAATCAATTAAAGGTGCATAAGAGACCAATGAAATGATAATGCAGTTAATTGAATGATGTTCACAAATTGCAAAGACTCGTGATGTGTTTAAGTGTACCATGGAGGAATGTCATAATCCAACATATGATTCGATGAATCTCGTAATCCAACATGACCCTTAATTAATGTCACAATGTGACATACGCAATAATCAATGTACTAAAAATAACTAAACCCAACCATGAATTGCTCTTGGTTTTGGCATTATAAAAAGGGAGCCTATAAGCTATGGCACTCAATGGCACTCAATCAAGGTATAGTGGTTCTTCAACAAGGAGGTTAATAGGCTATGCTAAGTAAGGATAAAAGTACACTATGAAAGAAACAATGAATCTAAACATGTATATTTGTTTCACTTATTTCATAAAAGTTTAAAAGATGGATATGAAAATAAATATGGAAACAAAACAAATTTTAAAACATTGATATTATAAATTAGTTTCTTAATAATGTTGTAAATTTGTTTTATTTGAATCATTAATAAACTAATTAATATATATTATTAATTACTAAATTGATATTATTATAAATTAGTTTCTTAATAATGTTGTAAATTGATATTATTAATTACTCTTTTAATAATATATATATATATATATATATATATATATAATTTACATCATTTTTTTTAAAATTTATTTTCATCTATAAAAACCTAAATCATTATTCATTTTAAAAGATTTTTCTAAAATTTATTTGAATATATATATATATATATATATATATATCATTTTCTTAAAATTTATTTTGAAGTTAAATACTAGAAAATATATTTTATTAAATTATATATATACTTCCGAATATATATATATATATATATATATATATAATTCCTCATCTTTTTAATATATTATAAATTACACTTTTAATAAATAAAACAAATTTTTAAAAAAATGATATTATAAATTACTCTTTTAATAATGTTGTGTATATAATTTACATCATTTTCTTAAAATTTATTTTGATCTAGATTTTTAATTAAAAACCTAAATCATTATTCATTTTAAAATATTTTCCCAAAATTTATTAGATAAATTTGATAATTATTAATAAACTAATAAAAATAATATATATAGATTGCATTCTAAATACTATTTAAATATTTTATAATAATTATTTGTATTTTAAATAATATTTACATTTTTTGGGTTGTGATTTTATTAAATTGTATTTGAATTTTATGAATTGTGATTTTAATTTGGAAATCCAAATAACATAATTATATTATCATTAAACCACTTAAAGTCCATACTTCCCAGGATTACATAATGTAGAAGTTATAAATGTCAATATGATATATATATTGTCGGATTACATAATGTAAAAGTTATAAATGTCAATATGATATATATTGTTGGCCTTGACAGTTATTTCATTTTTTAAAAGAAAATGAAAGGGTCCTTACCTTACACTTTCTCAGCAAATTTATTATCACTGACAAAAATTCCAGGTATTATTTAAATTTTGGTTGTTTGATTTTTTAGGTTTTTTAGTTTTATGTTTGGCATGTTGCACATCAATTTTATTATTCATTTGTTCATTGTTATGGGGAAATACATGATTGCTATAAATTCATATGGACATTCATAATATTATTCATAATCAGTTTTCATCTTTAGATTTCATGACTGAAAATATTGGATTTCATGACTGAAAACATGGAATCTAAAAATGAAAAATATCTTATCTTTTCATTATCAATTCTGCATCCCTCCTCATGTGATTCTAAAGCCTGGTGAAAAGGTGACTGAAATTAAAGGTATTATTTAAATTTTGGTTGTTTGATTTTTTAGGTTTTTTAGTTTTATGATTGGCATGTTGCACATCAAGTTTATCATTCATTTGTTCATTGTTATGGGGAAATACATGATTGCCATAAATTCATATGGACATTCATAATCTGTTTTCATTTTTGGATTTCATGACTGAAAATATTGGATTTCATGACTGAAAACATGGAATCTAAAAATGAAAAATATCTTATCTTTTTATTATCAATTCTGCATCCCTCCTCATGTGATTCTAAAGCCTGGTGAAAAGGTGACTGAACAATATTATTTTCAATTCTTGATCTTGGCAGGTTACTTACTGGCCATATTTATATGATATTATTTTTAATTATGCCTAACTATCTAGCTCTTTATGTGGAATGTTTTCCCCGTGTTATAATGGACCTCATTCTTCTAGCCAAAATCCAATGCTGACCCAGTTGTAATGTATAATGCATCTCATTATGGCACCTCCACTGTGCATTTTTTTTCCAGGGTTTTCCTTGGAATGCTTCATTGATGTTGGTCGTTCCACGAGCTTCTCCGCTTCCAAAAAACATCTCAGATATTCTTTCTCCTCACTCGGTCACAATAGAATCTGCTTAAGTTCTACGTGTTCGCCATCAGTAATTCAGCCACGATTCTTGTGGTTTCATCTTTATCACCAGCCATGGGTTTTATTAACCGAGTAGAGCCCAAAAATGCCAAATTTGTTGAAACTAATCTGAGCCTGGTTCAGATTTTGACAGACACGGGTTAGTGGCCTTTTATCTACAAATTTCACAGGCACTGAGATATTATAGTTTAAATCAAATGTAATGTTAGTTGTTGTGATTCATCCACCCACTGTTAGCTAAACTAGACAGTTGTATTCCGCTCATTATAGTTTTTCTTATCCTTCGCACATAATCTACCATACATTTTGTTTTTTTAATCATCCCTCCATTCCTATAAAAAGCATGATCTAGACTGAGATAGGGGTTGCAATTTTTGGACTTGGTGTATGCATTTCTTTGGAGATATAATACAAATATTTATTTCCGCATAAGCTTTTTGGATATGTCTGTATGTGAATGTTTTTCAACTACACGTATATTCCAAATGTTTATGTCAATTTATCATTGTTAATATATTTTCTCGATTTTATAATCAAATAAGTCACTGTGATGTCTTATATTTGATTGTGAGATTATAACAGTATTTTGATTTGATTTGTGATTCTAACAGAGATGTTAAGATTTATATGTCAAATGCATATATCAAATCCTCATTTTTATTGATCTTGTTTCTGCAGTTAATAAAGGAGTTGATCTATATCTTAAATGAAAGCATATTGTAATCTGAGATAAATAATTAATATAATTTTTTTATTCTTTAAAACACCTTTATTTTTATGAATAGGTGAAATGTTCTTCATCTGTTTTCTAATAAAAGCTGTTAACTTTTATTATATAGAGATGGATTCCAAGATTGTGTTCCTAGGTCTGTTTCAAAATTGAGATTGTTCTTTGAAAATTAATACAGTGCCTTATTATTTCAAAGTGGTCTCTAGGTTATATCATTTTCCTGTTTTTCGTGAATGTTTTTCATAGAATCGAAAATTGCTATTAACTGTCTTATAAAATTAGGTTTTTGAATCAATTATAGTATCTTAGTTTGCTTAGCTAAGTTGTAGAATGTCTAGAATATATTAGTTAATTTTGATTTATTATTATTTTTTGTAGTTTTAATGTGTGTCGGTATTACTGAGTGATTTGTTTATAACTTTGTTTTTTCAGAGTTCATATCTTTTGTTTAAATTTATTATTTATAATTTTCTATTAAAAAATAGGTCTCCCCTCGGACTTGTTGGGCCATACTTTGTTTATAAGTGTAAGTTTTGTAAATATCTGGCTGAGATTACCAGTTTGATTTAGAATATTGTCATTATTGTTCTAGTTGGTTTAGTGTCAAATTAGTTCAAGTTAGTATTTAGATTTTTTTCTTAGGTAGTGTTGACATTAATTGGACTGCTATAGGGAAAAGCTAGGGGATTTGAGTTCAGGTTTGGGTTGGAAACAATTTTTAGTTTTCTAAAGGTTGGATATTTTGTTATTCTTGAAAGTTTTGAAGAAAAGAAATGAAAAGTGACAACAACATAACATACATTTAGGGTTTTATAGCATCAATACAAGTAACCTATTTCTTGACTTATTTCTTAACAGTTTAACATAAAATAAGATAGGCATTCATTTATTCAAAGTCTTCATTCTATAACAATGTTATAATCTGAAGCAATGAAAGGAAGAGGACATCTTCAATTCAACGAATGATAAAGCTTAAGCTTCATTAAACTGAAAACAGACCATTATACAACACATACAAACTTTCATTTCAATTATAAATCACCAGTAAAGACAATCAAAGGCATGAAGTATTCACTTGTAAAAGATTACTGAACATATGCTTATATTACTGTATCAAAAGACTTACATTATCCCAACTATATGCAGGATTCCTTCTTTACATCCTTCTACATATATTTTCTTGATCTCTTAGGTTTTTGAAACTACTTTCTAACTAATAATTGAGTTTTTTTATAATAAAAATTAATAAGTTTGAAACCATACATATGTCTTGAGTTTTCACTTCAAAGATGTTTGAACTATTAGTAATAATTTTTAACAAACATAACTACACTTAACAAGTCTTTTAAACAAAATAGACTTAAATAGACTCAGAACACTTTGAGAAAAAGACTATGTATGATTCACCATAGAAATAGAATTGGACTTCAACAAGTTGGAAATTGCATCTTGATCCTCATGGTATTGGAAATATATTCAATCTGGTCCGACGTTTTGAATTTCGGAAGGCTCGGCCCTTTGGGAAGGCTCGGCCCTTTGGGAAGACTCAGCGCTTTGACTCTACAATGTGTCTTGAAGAAAATGCGTTCATACCTCTATCAGAATGCCCAGTTTATCATGGTTAACCTGGTGTTTCTTCCTCTTTAGCATACACTCTTTCTTCCAATACCTCTTTTTCCTAAGGAGTTTCTCATTGTCCTTCTTTAATCCCTGAGAAAACCTACATAATTTGTTGTATTTTATAGGTAGCTTACTCCATTCCTTATTTGTCTCATTCAATATTTTCTATACCTACTTATTTTCTTGTTTCAATTCTTTAATTCAATCCTTGGATTTCTTTAACTTATTCTCCAGTTTCTGACTAGCCTCAAGCTCAAGGTTTTCAGGTTGTGTCACGTCCAATTTTTTTTCTACCTACGGTGTTGAGACTTCAATGTCTGCCTTTGGATTTTCATCAAAACTTTCATCTTGGATCATTTGTTCCTCCTCAAGAGCCATAGGCATATTAGGTCGAACCAGAGATGAACAAGAAACTGCATTGATAGACTTCTCTAAATTAGTTAACATCTCGGCTACCTTTTTCTCTACTTCCATGGATGAGTCTGATTCCTCATTGATACTCCCCTAAGTTTCTTTAGTTTCTTGGAAGTGTTCATTTTTCTTAGTCTCTACATACTTATTCTTTTTAATTGGACTCGAGTTTACAACTTCTTTGTCTTTATTATTTATGGAATCTTTAATTCTTGGTCTCTTGATTTTCTTCGGTTCTTGATCTGATAAACTGTCTAAATCTATGACCTTTTTCTCTTCGAGGGAAGGGTCAAAGATTGCGCTAAAATTAAGCCTCAATTTTTTCGTGGCTCAAGTATGCGGTCCCTTGAGATAACAAGGTTTTGAGATTTCAGGCTTTCTCTTCCGAGCTTCAGTTTCTTTTTCATCATTTAAAGAATTATCTGAACATTTTAACTTGTGAGACTGAATATTCTCAGTTTCAAGCGGTGGCTTCATAGGTGGTGACTTTACAACCCATCTCATCCTCGACTTCATTTTCATTTCTTCCTTTTCAAAGGTCTTTTTCTCGTCATTTCTAGCACTGTCGCAATCCTCAAGGGTTTTGAAACTGGCGGAAGCATTATTAATATCTTCTAGCAAAAAGTGATTTCCTAGGGTTCCAAACTCATAGTGTAACACAAAATGATCCCAATTCCTATTGAATTTGTTTAGTTCTTGAATAATCAGCAGCTTAATAAACCCTGATGGAATATACTGTGTTGGCTTTCAGGAAAGTTCCTAAACCTAGAGGCCATTTTGGATAGACTCTTTAAGAAATAAAATATGCATCCTTGTAATACCATCCAATTGTAGCAGGAAGCGCATGTGATATAGGTGAACAGTTTCATACCTTCCCTCTCTTGTGATATACCTCTCTACCATCTTCAGTAAGTCACTATATTCTTGCTTGAGCCAATCCCGAAGAATCCATTTGCACCAATCTAGATTTTTGTACTTGTCAAGGAGGAAATGATTACACTACGCAATGTCAATAGCCTGAAGCTTGAACCACTACTCACTTTCTTGTGGGATTTCAGCTTCTATGGCAATTGAATTCTTTGACACAAGGAAAGTCACATACTTCATAGTTATGGTTTTTCCATCAAACCCCTCTGCAAAATCCCTTGATACCTATGCATGATGACCCTGTAATTTTTCACAATAACATAACCAACGAACCCTTCTAAATTTGACACCGAACTATGGGTATGCCTCAAGAATCTCAGCCCCTATGGGCTCATACCTCACCACGTGACTAATTCGATGCAAAAACATAATGGTCTCTTTCAATTACCCTAAAAAATCGAATGGAGCGTGTGTATGATATCTCACAATTACAAAGTGATAAACAATATTTGAAAGGATCCATGAAAAATTTATTCAAATCGCCACACTGACAGCTAAGAAAATGATAAGAAAGTTAGCTTGAAAGGATTAGTAAAACTGAGGAATTCCCAAACATTTGAATCCATGATTCGCCTTCGATTTAATTTATTGCAATCGTGAGTCTCCCAAAATTACATGACGCAAGGAATCGTTACAATGATGGCCCTGATAGTCCTGTTAGTTCTGTAGTGCTTAGTGGGTGGTTTGGTAGTGAATTTGATTTGGTAGCGTAATTTGGCAGTTCTATAGCGCTATTAAAATTTAGCCTTAATTGACTATCACGCTTGATTTAACCAAAGTTAATCCATTTCACAAGAGATCATACCTACAAAATCAGAATATAACAAAGAACAACTTGTGCCACCTCATCGCATTACAAACTAATAATTGAAATTTAAGAGTAAAGAAGATGAACAACACAACATTACAGGACAGAATGGAAAAAGATTGCTTTGATTGAATTAGACTCCGGAATAACCATGAGGGAAAGGGAGTTGAATTAAAAGGTTTTGGGGTCAAGGAGTAGACAATCTGGAGTGCAAACCCAGGTACTAAAATGTAGGATAGTTACTTAGTTTAGTATAGGTTAGTCTTACCTGGATAACGTAGCCGCTAAACCCGTCGAGTTTATCTACTTGAAACAACTGAGTGGCGCATAAAACCCCTGCATCGGGATGTGTTGATGCCTCGAATATCATAGCATCAATCAGTAAGGGATTCTCCCCAGTAAGTGATCCCGATTAGATCGCCCACCGTTTGGTGTGGGGAATCCGTCCGGTTAATGGTTCCGGCTACCGTGTGAGGTTTAAAGATTTGTTTATTTTACCGGTTGCGGCCCGATATGTCGTTCATCTTTTTATGTTTAAGATGATATGCATGTGCCCTAAATTAAATGCATGCGTTAAAAAAATCTATTCTAAGCTAATTAAATCTAAATTAACCTATGCTTATAAAGAACAAATTTAAAGAATGAGTAATAAACTGGAAATGCACCCAAGAATTTCACAGATAGCTGTTAAATTGGAAAGAAGCATTTACAACAGAAATAAATATTATCCAAGATAGCTTCGATAAAGATAAACATTCTATTACACATTTAACATAGAAATTTTGCAAAGAAAATGAAACCATTCATAGCAGAGAATTAATTCACAATAGCCAGGAAAGATCTCACAGGAAATGTATGAAAGATGCAGAAATAGTTCAACAATTATCCAACACGATCCCAAGCAAAGTGTTGCGCAGGCTTCCATAGGCCAAAATGATTTTCTTATTCATGTAGCAGAAATAGTTCACATACAAGACATAAATGTCCTTTCACCTACCAAAAGTCCATTCTATGCCCTTTTATCAGCTATATATAGCTGTACAAAATGTGCTAGGAGCTGCCACCTATACCCTAACCGTTTATATTCCTCTAATTTGTCTTGTAGTGCTGATATTACAAAAAGGAGAAATATCCCAATTAACTTTACAAAAAGGAACGGGAGGTAAAACCCACAAGTCATTTTAATAATTCAAAGGTATACGCATAAAATAGAAACCAAAGAGGCATGCTGGCTTTCATTAGTCATACGTTAGCAAATGTGAGCTATCCCTGAGCTGGTGCCTTGGTTGACTTGGGCGCTTCTGAGACTGCTGGTGTTTCTTGTAAAACTAATGCTACTGCAGCAACTGGAACACTCTCCGAGGTCGAAGCTCAGTTGGCTGCCAGTGCCCTGTCTACCTCTGCTATGTAATTTCCCCATTGATTCACTTCCTTTACAATATTGACTCCATCCAGGGGAATCATAAATCTGAGAGGCACTTCTTGCTTGGCAAGTTCTTCTGCTAGGATAATCATTTCTGCCATAGTGGCTAGGAGACTTTCTTCTAGGCAGTGTTTATGAATAGAAGCCTGGCTGACAAATTGGTGCAGGTCTTCTGTGGTCAAGATGTCTAGCTTCTGCACATATTAGCTTTCTGCGTTGAGCCCCTCATTCAGGTCAGATAAACGTTGTGCTCTATCTGGGAATTCTTCTATCCTCTGGGCCATGGCCATCTCACAACTTTTTGTTGGTTGTGGAGCCAGATCTTCTAGTCTCATAGATGATATTGTATCAGCCGTGTTTGTACCCCAGTTTTATATGATATGTAGGTGGACTGTACAGTCACCCAAGCGGGGGGGGTGGGGCGGCATCGCCCCCCCATGGGGTTCCAGGGCCCATGGTTTTGGGTATCCGGTGGTATTTTCCCATTGTATTTCCCTTATAAAATAAAGACATTGTAATACTGCTAAGGATGATGATGTATTAGGTTTTATGCATTGTAAAGATCTCTGAGATCAGAAGAGAGACTGTGAAACAGAGAAGAGGAAGTGCAGCAGTTGTGCTGCAGGTTGTATCCCTTCACCTTGCTAGACAGTAATAATAATAAGGACTGGCGAATTCAGTGTGGACGTGGCCCAAGTTGGTGTTAGAAAAATAGGATCGCAGAGCAATAATCAATAAACAGAAATGCAAATATAATCACACATACACATTACAAGAGAGACACAGATATATCGTGGTTCACCCAACTTGGGATACGTCCACACTGAATTTGCTAGTCCTTATTATTATTACCATCCAGCAAGTCGAAGGGATACAACCTGCAGCACAACCGCTGCACTTCCTCTTCTCTGTTTTACAGTCTCTCTCCAGATCTCAAAGATCTTTACAATGCATAAAACCTAATACATCAACCCTAGCCGTATTACAATGTCCTTCTTTTATAAGGGAAATACAATGGGAAAATACCACGGGATACCCAAAACCATGGGCCCACAAAACAGCTGGCGAAAACAGCCCCAAAAATTTTCTTCGGGGGCAATGCCCCCCCACACCCCCTCGCTGGGGTGAGTGTACAGTCCACCTACATATCATATAGAACTGGGGTACAAACACGGTTGATACAATATCATCTATGAGACTAGAAGATCTGGCTCCACAACCAACAGTTGGGTGAACCACGATATATCTATGTCTCTCTTGGAATGTGTATGTGTGATTATATTTGCATTTATGTCTATTGTTATTGCTCTGCGATCCTGTTTTTCTAAAACTTTCCTGTGTGGCTCGTATTTGAGAATACAAATTCTTACACCGCTCATAAGTAGCTAGGGTTACGGTGGCCAACTTTACTTCGCAATCTTTAGAATAATCCAAGGTTGTGCACATCTGCTCTGTATTAAACAACAGACTTAAGGAGAAGAGTTGCTGGGAACTCTGATTTCTCTTCTCTCCACTCAATCTGTTTCTTAATCTCTCCACTGATGCGTGCATGCTTCCTCCTGACCCTGGTGGCTTCAACATTGATTTCCTTTACCTTGGCCATTATTGCCTTTAATTTGGTAGATTTCCTCTGATAGAATCTCTTGGAAGCCGTAGGTCCTTCTTAGTATTTCACAGACTTGCTCGTGGAAGGGTCTAATGTCTCCCATTTTGTTGTTTGCTAGTTCCAATTTCCGTTCTAACAATTCGTTGCCTTCTTGCAACTTTTCAATGTGTTCCTTTAGGTCGTCGATCTGCTGAACATTGTCAAACTTCTCGGATTCAAGCTTCAGGTTTTTATCTTCAAGTTCTCCCTTTTCTGCCTCTAACACCCTTACTTGCATTGCCAAAGCTCTCCTATCAGCTTCCAGCTGTTGAAGCGTTTCATTTAATTCTTCCTTTTGGGATGTGAGAGCATCATTCTTTTTGATCATCAAATTTGTATAATTTTTCTCTTTGACTAATGCCTCTTGCAACTAACAGGCTCTCTCTTTCTCTAGACTCAATTTATCCACTAGTATGTTGACATTGTCGGGGGTTGCTTGAACAGCGGACATAGAAATAGATGCCATGAGTTGGGGGTCATGTTAGGTACCTTGCATAACTGTGGTTTCATGCCTGGTGACGATATCTGGTTGAAAAGGCCTCTTCGTCTAGTCATCATCTCTTTAACAATGGATTTCCTCTTTTTGTTATAAGTGAACTTATCCCATTGGGACACCTTGCTATTCTTGGATGGTGTAAACGGGACGAGTGGAAGGTTTCTTATGGGGGGATCCATATCCATGTCTTGTGTGCTTAGGCTCTTGGGGTCAGCATCCTCTTTGGATTTCTTTTCTTCTTCTTCTTTTCTTTGTGCCTCTTCCTCCTGCTCCCTTCTTAGTGTGTCATCTTCTTCCTGCTTCGCATTTCTTTCCAATCTGATCCTCTCTTCTTCTTGAATCCTATTTGCTTCAGCTTCAACTGCTTGGGCTCTTAAAGTCTCTTCTTCTCGGAGTTTATCCTCTTTTCCCTTGTTGATTATTTTTCTTAGCTTCCTCCTGCTTTTTCTTGGCTTGTTCCTGGAGCCTTTGTTCTTCATTCGAGAGAGTCTCAGCAGTCCCCAAGGTACCCTTTTCTCATTGCTGATCTATTTTCTCCACAACATTAGAGCTCAAGCTAGCTCCTCCTTTGCCAAGTTGACAAATCCGTAGCTCATTCATATTGCTAACCGCTCTATATACTTCCTCCTCTTGATCATAATAGTTAGCATATTCAAAGGGAGTGGAGATTTCTTTGCAATGTTGTCCAGCTTTTCTTTGTCGATCATTTCTGTGAAAAATATTTTCCCCAAAATGAAAGCTTTTCAACTCTGCGACAAAATCTTCTACAGTTGCAATTCCTGAGAACTTGTAGGCCCCAACATAGAAAGGTAAAGGCGTGAAAGTAGCCTTCTTGGCCTTATACAAGGTACTACATATTCCATCAATGAATACCTGCCTCACTGCCTCCTTGTGAACTATATAATCCGTAGCATACCTAAGTAGGATATACGAGGTTTTGGAGCCTCCATACATTCTTTTGTAGGTACCTTCTGGCAAAAAATAGAAATCACCATATTTCTCCAAAAATTCCATGGCATTCTCAGATAGGTAGTTGGGTTCTTCATTAAACATTAATTCATATAGGGGCATGATGAACTCCTCACAAATGAGTTTGTAATTCCTTTGTAATTCTGAGCCCAAAATATTTTGTAAGCGATGAACACTGAGCCATCCGCCGAGTTCCATATGCATCCCAACTTGGGAAAGGGGCATTTCGCCACAATACAATCTATCAAGTAAGATGCCTATAACATTCTGCCTTCTTCTCCACGTAACCCTTCTCGTGCAACCATTATAGCTAATGACAAGCTATCTCAGAGAATATCATCCCAGTTGAAAATTGTCCCTTTGAAAGCTACGTAATGGATGATGGGAACCTATTGCAGCATGAACATCATCCCATCGGGTCTTCCGAATATTCTGCTCAACATGAGAGTGATCAGTCTAAAAGGGGGCCTCAGATTCTGAACCTCGTACTCCTCACTATCCTTTTTTCTTATTTGTTTGCCCAAAATTAACAGCTTCCTAGCAATCTCTAGATTATCCATCTGGATCTCTTCCAACCATGCATCATCAAGCCGCTGCTGGGCTTTGGGAAACTTGTAAGCCGTTGAGATATAGGATAGGTGAAATGAGGCAAAATATTTTCCTTTACTGTCCGCTATAACTCTTATCTCGGTGTTCACATGCTGCAAAATCCATCCAATTACTTCCGAGCATGGGAATAGCTCTAGACGTGTGGCTGCCTTGGATATACAAGATTTTTTGATGCTTTGATATAAATATTCTTCCTCAAGAAGAGCTTCAGGGAAGTCCTGATCTCTTATCATATGGTATACATCTCCCTAGTTTACTTCTGGGGGCACGCCTGTGGTGCACTTGGTATCCTGGAATGCAGTTTCTACTCTTGTGCTTTCGTCGGTTGCCTTTGACTTTCTCTTGCCACCTTTAGCCATTTTTTAAAATCCTATTCAACAATCAGACATGAATAAGAATATATGACGCGACGTCAGCAATCCAAACCAGCATCCTACTTATAATGATAAGATCCAAATGCCAACTAAAACTTCTAATTCCTGCTCGTCTCACTGTTTCAAAATATTTCTTTCACATGCTATTTTATAATCTTGTGAGAAATTTAATTTGGTTACTTCCGCTGTTGATATTGTGACTATGAACTACGAAAGCAATGCACATAAAGTAGGCCTGGGTATTCTACGTTCTTATAAGAGAAAAACATGATAATAACCGGTTTCAAAGCACAGAATGGCGTAAAACTCCACAGTCGCGTAAAAATGCTTATAACTTTGGTGTAAGGATGGGCAAGGTTGGTCTCAAAATTACCAAGCAGGTGGCTTCTATGACGGGCAGAGGTATGCTGCAGGTTCTTCTAACATTTAAGTTGTGGGTGCTTGAGGTTCTAGAGCCTTTTATGTCCATAATTAGGGCTTCAATACACCTAGTCGGGGGTGCACATGGGTTGGCTATAGCCATGGTTATTCTGAGAGTCCCTCCATGGCTAGGATAGAATGAAAAGAGTGACGAATCATGCCATTTTAAACGAGAAGAACACATTATAATAAGGTCTGCAAGGGTACTAACATGTGAAGAGATGAACGTTATGCGGATGTCGGCGTTTGCTGTGGAACCGACAAGCCTGGAATACGCGCTTCATGACTTCGAACGAAAACGGGAAGAGAGATCTCAAGCAACAAGAAACAATGGAAATCAATGGGGTTCATTCCCTATATAATAAAAATGGTACGTGCGAGCCATTATTAGGGTGGTTGCAAGCCATTAAAACGGGGTTAAAGTAGCGTACGGATGGGTCAAATTGACCTTTTCTTAATAAATGCAACCGCCAAAAATCGGAAAGACTCGGTTAAGGTCTCCGTCTCCTGCGGAAAGAAAGGATGAGTTTGCCCGCTGTTGCGGGAGGATTGTCCGAACTTTTCCGTGAAAGGAAAACGTGACACTACGCACTGGCCAACTTAAGTGAGCTTGTCCGCCTTTGCAGAAGAGTTACTTGAAGAATTTTTCTATTTCAGGAAAGATAGACGAGTCCTCCCGCAAAGATGACTTATTCATAAATTTCCGATCGCTTGCGGAAGAGTTGGGCGAATTCTCCTGCTGTTGCGGAGAAACTTGGTGACTTGCTTCCACCGCGGGCTCACTTGGTCAATGGTTTTTCTTTTTTGGAAACATAAGATGAGTCTTCTGCCGCGGCTTGACTTGGTCAAAGTTTTTTCTTTTTCGGAAACTTAAGATGAGTCTTCCGCCTTGGCTTGACTTGGTCCTTTTCTTCCGTTGTTTCGGAAAGTTTGGACCAACCCTTCCGCCGTTGCGGAAACGTTAGCTCAGAACTTCTACTGTTTTGGCTCAGCATCTTGATTTTTACTTGGGCAAAAATAAAATGAACTCAATGAGTAAGGAAAGTAAAAGACCTTTCTTCAGGGGAAAATCTAAGTAAGAAAGACTATGATGCTCAGATATTCTTAGGTAGACTTCCTCTCAAAACGCAAAAAAGGAGGGGGGCCCCAATATTTTTCAAAAAATCTAGGGGGGGGATGTTGCAGCAACAACAAATGGTGATTCGTTGGCGAACACAGATCTCTGAAACAAACTCATCTCAAGGTCAGGAAACTTACAAAGTGCTGACTACATGTGCAACCAAATGTCTCCATAGTTCAACTTCGAAAAATGCAGTGATCACTCTTATCATAATGGTGATAAAGGGAAAGGCAGCTTTGACTCATATTTCTTTAAAACTCTCTAAGGGCCAAAGTGTGGGGTTTATTTTAGAATTATGTCTTCTAGAAGCTTACTAGTATAGGACACCACAGGATCATGACAATATCTCACATGCATATTCGTTTGTTCCTCATTCCCATGCTTTTTACATCATTTTAGATGTTTCTTTAATTCACGACTTTTATCCGCTTTGAGTCTATTGATGTATATGTAACTTCGGAATGTATTTCCATATATGTATATTGTATTCCTATAGAGATGTTATTATTCCTCTATACGGAAGTGTTTGTATTCCTATAGAGATGGTATTATTCCTCTATATGGAAGTGTCGTCATTTATATTGTAAGTGTCGTAACTTATACTTGATGGGTTTTTAGACCACCTTGTTGGGGACGGCCCTGTATAAGTCATTTGGGTCGAAGGGTTATTAGAATACCCTATTGGGGGTCAGGCATGTGGGTCAGAGGTTATTAGACCACCCTATTGGGTGTCGGCCCAGTCAGCATTATGTTAAGTGGTTAAGTTAAGGCCGACCTAGTTGAATAAAGGTCAAGTCAAGTTAGTGTATAAATAGAGAGTGTGTCTCTCTCATTTTACACATTCTATTATCTCTCACACTCTTGGGAGAGTGGCGCACTTGTGGAGGAGGAGAAGCTGCTGCTAGGAGATGTCTATCTCTTATACTTGGGTTGTATCATTGCTCTATCTATCTCTGAGGAAGTTATTGGTGTTTTTCACCTTTATGGTTTTCCCCAAGTAAACTCTGTGTCTTTTGTGTGCTTTCATTATTATGTCCATGATTGATATGCTGTAGATATGTTGTACATGTTGTTCTCTTAGTTAAGATCCTAGATCAAATTGAAGTAAATTCTGAAAAACTAACAGAGTCTTCCAGAAATAAGTTTCTCCCACTTTCAAAATTTTGATATAAGTTCTTCAATCCAAAATGTCCTTTTGAGTGAGCACGACATTTATTTGATTTCATGCTTCACAGATGGAGAAGAACCTTGCTGGGATGGTTTATTTGAACAGCTTCCTTGATTTACAAGTTTCTTTTATTTTCTCAGCCATGCTTTAATTGAGGCGAGAATTTCTGGAAACCAAACTCTTTGACATATGCCTTTTGGCTTTACTTGCAGCATGGGATCATTTTAAATACTATATATCTGTGAGACATGGTTCCTTTCCATGGGTCCACCATAGTTAACTTCTTGAGACAACTATTAACGTTAGAGTGAATGGGGCCCTAAGATAGTCAGAAGGAAATGCTATATCTTAGCTATTTGATAGGGGTTATTTTGACCAAACAAAAAAGAGGATCGTTGCAAATTCTAGGAAAACAATCAGTGAAAGCGAAGCTACAAATATGTATTCCCTTTATCGGTGAGCTTCTTTACGACCATCTTTCTGAGTTTTTCTAGAGTCTCATTCATTCAGCTACACCACAATTGAGCTTGGCTTTATTGTAACAAAGGACTTAATCAAAAGGGGAAACAAACAAAACAAAAGAAAACAAATCAACCTAACTAGCAGACTAAAAGGTAATCAAAGCAATTAAACTAAAACAAAAGAAAAGAAACAAACCAAAAAAAAAAAAAATGTTTTATTTATGTACAAGAGCCCGCCCAGGATTCATGCGAAGTATTGTTTCAAGGCAAGGCCATTGAAAGGAATATTTACTTCCTCCCCTTGTAGGTCTTTCAATTTATAGGTCGACGGGCCAAGCTTTTCAGAAATTTGGTAAGTTACAACCCATAAGTGTTGAAATTTCATGTGCATTCCCCTACCATCATGTTGGTGGTCCCATTTCAGAACTAAGTCACCTACTTCAAAATTCCTCTTACCATATTTTTTCTTATCAAACCATCTTTTGACTATTTCTTGGTGATGGTGGAATTGGTCTTTGGCCTTTTGTCGTGATTCTTCAAGTTTCAGCAGGGTGTCGATTCGTGATTGGAGGGCTTGACTGTTAGAACCTTGGGAAGCTTGGGACAACTGTAAGGATGGGAGTAAAATATTCGGAGGGAGAATGACTTCCTTACCATAGACCAAAGTGAAAAGAGAAATGCCTAAGGCATTCTTGGGAGTGACCCTATCTTCCCATAGAGCATTTAGGAGGGCTATGTGCCAGCTTCTCTGGTTTTCAATCACAGTTTTCTTAAGAATTTGGATGATATTTTTATTGGTAGACTCAACTAATCCATTCCCTTGGGGATAGTAATTGGCTAAATAATGCAGTTTAATTCCTTTCTCATACATGAATTCATTAATTTTTATTGACGAAAAATAAGGTGCATTATCAAAGACTAGGGAAATTGGAACCCCAAACCTGGTTATGATGTGTTCCTCCAAGAAATTGCTAACTGCATCTTCGTTTACTTTACATAGAGGGATAGCTTCAGCCCATCTTGTAAAATAATATGTAGCCATTAGAATATAACAATGTTGGAGCGAGGAATTGGGGTTGATTTCACTGATAATGTCTACACCCCATTGCTCGAATGGTTCAAACATAATAACTGGCTGCAAGGGTCCGGCTGCCATTAGTAACTTTCTGGCTCTTCTTTGGCATATATCGCAATTTCTGACATAGGCATGAGCATCCCTGAAAAGAGTAGGCCAATAGTACCCTGATATGAGAATTTTGTGGGCTATAGTATCCCCAGATTAATGTCCCCCAGCAGGGCCATCATGTAATTCTTTGACCACTTTGCTCACATCTTCTTTCTCCAAACATCTGAGGAAAATGCCATCGTAATTCTTCCTAAAGAGGAATCCTTCAATGATTTGGTATGCTGCTAATTTTGTTGATGTATATGTAACTTCGGAATGTACTTCATATATGTATATTGTACTCCTATAGCAATGGTATTATTCCTCTATACGGAAGTGTTTGTATTCCTATAGAGATGTTATTATTCGTCTATACGGAAGTGTCATCATTTATATTGTAAGTGTCGTAACTTATACTTGATGGGTTATTAGACCACCCTATTGGGGGTCAGCCATGTGGTTCAATGGCGTTATTAGACCAACCTATTGGGTGTCGGCCTAGTCAGCATTGTGTTATGTGGTTAAGTTGAGGGTCGACCTAGTAAAGGTTATTAGGCAAGTCAAGTCAAGTATAAATAGAGTGCGGGAGGGCACTCTATTTGATCATTATATTCTCTCACACACTCTTTGGAGAGTGGCGAACTTGTGGAGGAGGAGAAGCTACTACTAGGAGATGTCTATCTCTTATGTTTGGGTTGTATCATTGCTCTATCCATCTCTGAGGAAGTTATTGGGGTTTTTCACCTTGATGGTTTTCCCCAAGTAAACTCTGTGTCTCTTGTGTGCTTTCATTATTGTGTCCATGATTGATATGTTGTACATGTTGTTCTCTCGGTTAAGATCCTACATCAAATTGAAGTAAGTTCTGAAAAATTAACATGGTATTAGAGCTAGCCTGAAAGAAGGCATGGTATGGTATGTATGACACTTGTTGCACTTGCGATGCTAGGGCTTGATATAGCAAAAACCAGTCATCATAGCACTTTCGCTATAAATCCATTTTGGCAAACTTTTCGTATCTAAAAAGTTTACAGGTCGAAGATAAAATCCCCATGTACTTTGTGTCCAAAGGAAAACTTCTAATTCATTGTACTTTGTGTTTTATGATCTGTACAATCTAGGGTTTCTACCTCTTCCAGATCTGAATCATAAACAGGTGACCTAGGAAAAAAGGTCATAACTTGGGCTAGGAAGCTCCAAATGAAATTTCGTAAATAGTGACAGATAGTGCATGGACTTTACTTTATTGGGTAACGTTTTTAGAGTCCGAAACAGAACCAGTGACACGTGGCATGCCGTACAAGTTCGCTCTCCGGTTTTATCCCATAAACAGGTCACGTTGCGACACTTGGAATAAATCTCTCTCAGAGAATAAATTTGAGGGAAGACCTATGGGGTTGGAAATATGACAGGTCATGCTACCATAGAAAAACTTTTCAGACCCTATGGATTGGAAAGTTCGGAGTTACACCAGAAACAATCGGGTGCATATTTATGTCAAAACAGAATTATTTTTTAGCACTTTCATTCATGGCTCCGGGAATTAGGGTTTCAGAGAAAGTTGGTAATTTTGTAATCAGAGACCACGGATGGATGATACTCATCAAAATTGAAATTTAGAGACCAATATCATATTTTTTGGTTGGGAAGAAGGTCGGGCTTGATCAAACCCGAGTTCGGGACTTTGATCAGAAAGATGGAAAATTAGGGCTTCTGTAAAAGTTGGAATTTTGGAAATCTGTGACCACGGCTGGAAGCTCCTCAGAAAAATAAAAGCTTAGAGCTTTGAATCAAATTTTTTGTTTGGGTGAAGCTCCGAGAAACTCAAACCCTAATTTAGGGTCCTCCCTAGTGAATCCAGAAAACTAAAAGGCAATTTTGAGGGGTGAAACTTGGCGGTTTTCAAATTCTGAGTATACCAGCTTGACCAGCTCAAAAAGGTGCATCTTATATCCTTTCAAAAGTTTGAAATTCAAAGTTTGAATTTTTAGGGTTTCTCTGACAAACCCTAATCCAGCTCGAGATCCAATTTCTGCAATCAAGTGGATTGGGTTAATCCTAGAAGAGAATGGATTGGTCACCTGCATAAGTGAAGAAGTTCCTATTTCAGAGGGAGATGAGGCTAAGGCCTTACATAAGAAGATTACAAGCAATCTCGACAGGTATGACTTACAGGTATGTTTCGAATTATGTTGATCATTAAGTTTATGGTATGTTTGTCT
Organism: Larix kaempferi; assembly: GCA_027924585.1. Lineage (NCBI taxonomy): Eukaryota > Viridiplantae > Streptophyta > Pinopsida > Pinales > Pinaceae > Larix > Larix kaempferi. Next base: position 102,471 of record BSBM01000423.1, read on the forward strand.
TCATATTATTATGGTTAGTACAATCTTGATTAAATTTAGACTTGTCGTATCACCTTAATAAAATTATGAATGCATGATAGAGGATATTCATTGATTAGGGTGTTGACACGTATGGTTATGCATTATGGTGTTGTATGAGGTTTATGTTGTACGCTAACATGAAAGGTACACCAAGAAAGACAAATCATGTTCTAGTTCAAGAACATATGATCGTGGTGACATGAAGACAAAGATTCATCCATTGTCATGGATCACTTAGAAGATCTATTTACGAGGTATGTATAACTTGGTTCTATAATGGTTAACTTATGAGATATGCAGGTTACTAGCACAAGTCATTGAAGAGAACAAGAAGACATCATGTGGGTATGTTAGACATAACTAGCTAACATACTAATCCAGGTATGTTGTTTCTATATCAAGTTAGAATCCTACCTTGTGATAGGATCTCTTATATAAGTATACATGGCATGATTGATAATGATTATTCATAGGTTTGAATAATCATGGGTGTATGCATATTATGTTTCTTACCTTAATTGATGATATGACTAACCAGAAGAGTCATGAAAGTATAGGTTTGAGTAATCATGGGTTTAGACATATTATGTTTCTTACTTTAATTTATGATATGATTAACCATAAGAGTCCTTGAATACTAATGCTTATTATTTCTGTTTGAAATGATCATGACTATACATGCTTAAGATTATTTTGTTTTTGATAGTATTGAGAATATATTAATAAATGTATGATTATGTATGAGATCTCGAGGAGATCACAATAATGATACTTGTAAGCATGCATAGTGATCAAGGATGGATATAAATTCAAGGACAGGTAATCCAGGAAGCAAAGATCAAGAGGGAGCACACTTCAGTAGTTTCTGCAAGGATGCAGATATTCAGAGGGAGTTGACCACTTCTCACAATCCACATTAGAATGGAGTTACAGAAAGGAAGCAAAGACTGAGAGGGATTCAACCCAAAAAACAAACAAAGATAAGTATTTGAATTATCATTTCTTGCATATTTGATTGTTTAAATAATACTGTTCAATTATGTATATACTGATGTTCCTAAAATTAGGCTATGTATTTTGGCATATTATAATAATTGCATTAATGAACAACATACTACTAATATGCATGTAATGAGTAAGTGGCCTATGGAACTGTAATTCCATTACTACTTATCTAGAATGAAACCTCTTTGCTGACATGTTGAGAGTAGTGCAAACTCTCAACAATGTTCTAGTAGAGATTGGAAGGCATCTAGAAAGTTATAGGATATGGATGAATGTTGTATTGAAGCATTGGCTAAAATAATTGCATGACTGTATGAAATATTTCTTTATGTGTAAGAATTTGTTCTGGAAACTATGAGAAGTTTCTAATCATGCAATTTAACTTATTTTGTAGGAAAGATCGTATACGAGCACCTACAAAAGAAGGACTACAACATTTGTTTCAGCAACAAAGTTATCTATTGAAGATATTGAATATATTGAAGTTCCCAGGATTCAGGAAGAATGCCATGATCGAGGAGCACCAGTCGATCATGAAGAATGATGTTTGGGATGCAGTTCCAAGACTTGAAGGGAAGTCTGTTGTGACTTCCAAATGGATCTATAAGATCAAGCATGCTGCAGGTGGCAGCATAGAGACTTTTGCTCCTGTAGCCAGATCCACTTCCATCATATCAGTACTTGCTCCGGCTGCAGTGATGAAATGGAAGATATACCAGATGGATGTCAAGACAGCTTTCTTGAATGGTGTAGTCGAAGAGGAAGTGTATGTGGAGCAGCCACTTGGTTCTGAGACACATGACAGGGAGTCATATATGTGCAGAACTTGGTATGGTAGACAGCTTTCTATCCACTTTGGCCTTTACCAAGAGTAAAGCGGATTCCAACCTTTACTACAAGGTTGAGGAAGGCAATCCAGTGATACAACTTTTGTATGTGGATGACCTGTTTGTTATAGGTGAGGATAGATTGATTTCCAACACGCAGTGGAAGCTTGCTGTCGAGTTCGAGATGAAGGACTTGGGGATGATGCACTATTTTCTATGCATGGAGGTGTGGCAGAGTGCAGATGGAATATTCTTTGGACAAGGGAAGTTTGTAGTAGAGATCCTGAAGAGTTTCGAGATGATGGACTGCAAGGACATGGCCACACCTATGGCATCGAACCTGAAGCTTATGTGTGATGCTTCATCTGAACCGGTTGATGTCATTGTGTATCGTCATATGATTGGGTCCTTGATGTACCTGATGAACATGAGACCAGATATTTGCTTTGCGGTGAACACATTGAGCCAATTCCTGACGGATCCCAGAGGTGTTCACCTGGTTGCTGTAAAGCATATTCTGAGGTACCTGAAGGGTAGAATTGATTATGGGCTCAAGTATGATGCAAATCAAAAGTTTAACCTGTAGGGTTATGTTGATTCGGACTGGGAAGGCAGTGCTGCAGATAGGAAGAGCACTTCCGGGTGCTGCTTCAGTATGGGATCAGGTGTGATCTCTTGGTTTAGCAGGAAGTAGTCCTGCATAGCACTGAGTACAGCTGAAGCAGACCATGTTGCAGCTTGTTCAGCTAGTTGTGAGGCAGTATGGCTCCGAAAGCTATTGTCTAAGTTATTTGATCTTCCGATGGAGGCTACTGGTATCTTTTATGACAACTAGAGTTGTGTGAAGCTGTCTGAGAATCTGGTTTTCCATGACAGGTCGAAACACATTGAGATCAAATATCACTATATCAGGGATATGGTGCAGATAGGAGCAGTGAATCTCCTGTATGTTGCTACGGATGAGCAGGTTGCAGATGTACTGACAAAACCACTAGCCAGAGTGAAGTTCGAGTACTTCAGGGAGAGGCTTGGTTTTCTTCAGATTGATGACACTTCGAGGAAGAAGTGATGGACACATTTGCAGGATCCATTTCGAGCATGATGAGAGGAGGATCCTTCACATGGCTGTGGATGTAAGCGCTGGATGATGAGCATCAGGACGATGCTCCAGTTACTGCTCTGTATGTATGCATCATGTTGGATGCTGGATATGATCAGTTGGATCATTTATATGTATGTATGTATGCATCATGTTGGATGCTAGATATGATCAGTTGGATCATTTATATGTATGTACGCATCATGTTGGATGCTGGATATGATCAGTTGGATCATTTATATGTATATGTATATACACATCATGTTGGATGCTGGATATGATCAGTTGGATCATGTATATGTATCAGGATGATGTATCAGGTGGATACATTGTATGATCATGTAGATCATGTATGTTGATATGTATCAGGTATGATCAGGTGGATCATGTATTTGTATATGTATCAGGTGGATACATTGTATGATCAGGTAGATCGTGTATGATGATATGTATCAGGAAGATACTATGTATGCATCAGGTGGATGCATTGTATGATCAGGATGATCATGGATGACAAGCTTCAGGATGTTGCTCTAGATGACATGTAGCAGGATGATGTAGTGTTGATGATCAGGATGATGTATGGTGAGTATCAGGTTGATACTCTGTGGTCGTGGATAGGTTTGCAGATGAGCAAGTAAGTAGACTTGGGAGATTTGGACAAGATGAAAAGGCCTCAGATGCTCTTTCGAGGCATTGCTCTGGGATGATCATGTAAGTAGACCTGGGAGATCTGGATAGGATGAAAAAGGTCTCAGATGCTCTTTCGAGGCATTGCTCTTGGAGGACATGTAAGTAGAACTGGGAGATCTGGACAGGATGAAAAAGGCCTGAGATGCTCTTTCGAGGCATTGTCCTATGGCATGTAAGTATACCTGGGAGATCTGGACAGGATGAAAAAGGCCTCAGATGCTCTTTTGAGGCATTGCCATGACCACATGTAATCAGACATGGAGATCTGGACAGGATGAAAAAGGCCTCAGATGCTCTTTAGGGTTCTTGCTTGGCAAGACACCCTTTTAAGGTTTTGTGGTAGGAGTCACATGTAATCGGACCTGGAGATCTAGACAGGATGAAAAAGGCCTCAGATGCTCTTTAGGGTTCTTGCTTGGAAAGACACCCTTTTAAGGTTTTGTGACTGTCACATGTAAAAGATCCTGGGAGATCCTATAGGTCGGAGTTGTGTACCCGTAACATCCTGGGATGCTCTTTAGAGGTTTTGTGATGCAGGTAATAAGTCCTAAGGATTGGTGGGCCTACACCCAGTATGAAAAAGGACTGGCTCTGTAGAACTTCCTATGATGAGTATATTCAGAGATTGATTGAGATAGCAGCAGCAGTGACGATGACGATGACTCGATGACGATTATCTAGTGATGATGATCCAGAGAAGAAGAATTGTGCTAGAAGACATGTGTCGAGAAATACCTTCCTAGTTAACAGGGAGTGTTTATGTATATGTAACTTCGGAATGTATTTCATATATGTATATTGTACTCCTATAGAGATGGTATTATTCCACTATACGGAAGTGTTTGTATTCCTATAGAGATGTTATTATTCTTCTATACGGAAGTGTCATCATTTATATTGTAAGTGTCGTAACTTATACTTGATGGGTTATTAGACCACCCTATTGGGGGTCGGCCATGTGGGTCAAAGGGTTATTAGACCACCCTATTGGGTGTCGGCCCAATCAGCATTGTGTTATGTGGTTAAGTTGAGGCCAACCTAGTAAAGGTTATTAGGCAAGTCAAGTCAAGTATAAATAGAGTGCGGGAGGCACTCTATTTGATCATTTTATTCTCTCACACACTCTTTGGAGAGTGGCGCACTTATGGAGGAGGAGAAGTTGCTGCTAGGAGATGTCTATCTCTTATGCTTGGGTTGTATCATTGCTCTATCTATCTTTGAGGAAGTTATTGGGGTTTTTCACCTTTATGGTTTTCCCCAAGTAAAATCTATGTCTCTTGTGTGCTTGCATTATTGTGTCCATGATTGATATGTTGTAGATATGTTGTACATGTTGTTCTCTTAGTTAAGATCCTAGATCAGATTGAAGTAAATTCTGAAAAATTAACATATTTGAGACGGAGATCTCTTCTTTGCTTTGGATCCCACTGCTCTGGAAAGTAACCTAACTGTAGATAATGCACTAAGTCCTTGTACCAAGATTCTGGCATTGTAAAAATTGGACATACATCAATCATGTTCGGTTCGGCTTCATCCCTCCAATCTAGCTCTTCATCAGTTGGATTTTCAGTGAGCAATTTGCATAAACCTTGGCCTTTGATAATAGTAGCTGGTTTGAATTCTAAGTCATATTCTTGAAGTGCAGTGACCCAGTTTCCTCTTCTTTATCCCAATTCTTTCTGAACGAAAAGAGACCTGACAACAGGATGAGGAACTATGACTTTAGTTCTATTTTTTAGAATATATGGCTTGAACTGCTTTACTGCTTTGAAAACTGCATATGCTTGCTTATCTACCATGGGGTAGTTCAGTTCAGCACCCTACAGACCAATGGTCATAAAAGAAATTGGGTATTCATCTCCTGATTCCACCTTTTGAGTAAGCACAACTGCGAGAGAGTTATCGGAAGCAAAAGTGTACAGTATAAAATCTTTATCAAAATCTGGACTTCTTAAAGAAGGTGCCTTGGCTATAGCAGCTTTGATTTCTTTGAATGCAACCTTTTCCAAGTTTGTCCACTTAAATTGTACACTCTGCTTGACCATTTGTTGCAAAGGTTTAACGATCTGAGCAATGTCTGGTACGAATCTTCAGACAAAATTTATGGTTCCCATGAATGATTGCATAGACCTTTTACTGTGGTGCATGGGAATCTTGTCGATAGCTTGTATTCTCTCTTGATCTATCGAGATTCCCTCCTTTGAAACGATATGACCCAAAAGTTTCCCCTGAAGAACAGCGAAAAAACTTTTCTTAGGGTTTAAAGAGATACCATACTTTCTGCAGCGATCAAAGATTTGCTTTAGGTGAAGAACATGGTCTTCCCTTTTCTTTGAGAAAACTGTCACATCATCTAAGTAGACTACAACACATTTACCACCCAATCCTCGGAAAGAAATGTCCATGGCTCACTGAAAAGTAGCTCCTGCATTGATTAAGCCAAAATGCATTCTTCGATATGCGAAGGTTCCCCACTTCGTACGAAAAGTGGTTCTGAGTCGATCCTCTTCCGCTACTAGCACTTGGTTGTAACTAGAGAAACCATCTAGTAGAGAGAAAATTTCTGATCCTGACACCATCTGCAAGATTTATTCCATTGGGGGCACAGGGTAGTCTTTATTTGAAGCTCTATTTAAGTTCTGGAAATCTACACATAGTATGATCTCCCCCTGATTTCTTCCGCACGGGAACTTGATTAGCCACCCATTCAGAATGTCGGACTTTAAAAATAATCTTGGCATCCAACAATTTTTTTAACTCTTTCTGTATTAGAGGCTCGAGTGTCGGATGCATCCTTCTTAACTGTTGCTGAAAAGGTTTGACACCTTCCTTCATTGGTATTATGTGTTGAATGATGCGGGTATCATATGTTTTCAGATCGTCGTAGGTCCAAGCAAACACATCTTTATATTGCTGGAACAATTTGATGAATCTACTTCTCTCGCCCGGCGTACAGCACTTACCAAGATTAATATATTTCGGTTCAGCTTCTGTGCCCAGATTTACTAACTCATGATGCGTGGATGAGCTGTGAGTTTTAGCATTTATAGGTTTTCTGAACTTGCTCTATAAATCAAATAATGCTTCAAGAGTTCTTACGCCTTTGGGCATGAAGTTCCGTCTCACAGTATCTTTATTTTGTAAATCTGAATCATGTTGCGCTTCATCTATTATAGCCTCTTGGAAGACATCTTCATTTGTTAAGAAATCAATGATCTGATCATCATCATCAAATACCCTGAGATTTGTGATGTTATCTAGAATAGAGGGCTTGAAAATTAATTCAATAGAACATTTTTTATTAGTGGGGACTAATCTGGAAGCAGAGGTTGCTAACAAATCAGCTGCAACATCCTTCAACCTAGGAATAGAATTAATATTGACAGCATCAAAACATGAAATAAAATCCCAAACCTCAACTTGATAACCCTTTAAGTGTGGTCAAAGACAATGAATCGTATTTCTTATTTTCCTAACAACAATTTTAGAATCACCAAAGACTTTAAAAAACTTGACATTAAGACCAATGGCTTTCTTCAACCCATGAATGAGAGCTTCATATTTTGCGGTATTATTAGTACACTTAAATTCTAATCTACATGATAAAAAATGTTTGTTTCCATTAGGATCAATTAAAATGCAACCGGCTCCGGATCCTTCTTGAGTCTTGGAGACATCAAAGTAAAGGGTCCAGAAAATATTCTCTTCTTTAACTAAGTTAGTTTCATTACTGTCTAAATTAGTAACTAAATCTACTATGTTATAATCAATATCATCAGCCTGTGAAAATTCAAGGAGATCGGACTGTTTGTATGAAATATGGCTAACCTCTTCTGATTGGTAATTCCCAAGTTCGATTTCCAAGAAGTAATTCCCTAAAACTGAAGACGAAAAAGCTACAGCTTCATTTTTTTCCTCTAGCTGAGTAACATTTTGTTTCATGTGTGGCTCTCTTAATATCTTGATTTGATTTTGCTTATTTTGATGGGGCAGCCACAAATGAGACCAATCCGTTGCAAAATAGCCATTCAGTTTCGCAGACTAGTCCCTACTCAAAATTAAACCATATGCCTCAGGGATATCAACTACCATTATATCAATGAATTGACATACTCTAGGATCAGATGACAACCTAATAAGTACATCTTTCAGTTCACCAATAACCTTGACAGTGGTTCTATCTAATTGAATGATTTGAGATGGGGATGGGATTGGATGTCCATTAATTCTTTTGCAAATTGACAAAGGCATGACATTCGAACTAGCACCTGAGTCTACCAAACAATTATGCACATCGTGATTAAAAATCTCAAAGGTTAAGAGAAAAGGAAGAGTTTGAGATTTTGATTTTCCGCCAATACTTGCTTCATTAATTTATGGGTTCTCGTCAATGTTTTCTACTAAGGCACTAGTTTGTGGATCAAAGGCCTCCATCAGTCTCTTCCTATGTTATGGTAAGCTACACATATAAAAAATGGAAACATTTGATTTTGTTTTCTTAATATCCTTGATTATATCATAGCTCATGTCACCTTCCTTTGGAAACTTCGATTGATTTTCTGTTTTGTTTGAAGAAGCTTGTGGCTGTTTGATTATTTATGAGTTTGGTTCTTTAGTCACCGTAGGAGCAACTGTCGGGTTTGTCTTGGGTTGGGGAGAAATTATAGTTATGTGCCGCTTCGGTGTTTGATTAGATCTTGCTTTAGGTGCTTCTATTGTTGGATTGATCACTGGGCCTTTACTTCTGGTAGTGATGTTGATAGATGTTGTTTGCACTTCATCTACGAAATTTTCACAAGATGGCTCTTGGGTAGGAGTCCAATCCCAAAGGATCATCGTAGTGTCAGGAGCAGGTTCTTCACTCTCAAGAATTGGTTCTTGATGGGGGTTCGTTTGCTCGGGCATTTGTGCATCTAACATTTGGTTCATTACTAAGCTCATCGAATTGATCCACTGTGGACAGCTTTTCTCCGAGTGTTGTTCTTGATGGAAAGTGTAGAAGTGGTCCATGCCTATTTCATTTAAATTTAGTACAGTAGAATTGTTTACTGGTGGGGTTGACTGTCCATTTTCTTCTTTATTTTTATAAAAAGGCTTGAAAGGTGGCCTTGAGGAACTTGTTTCCTTATCCTTTTCTAGATCCACAATTTTGATGGAGAGTTTCTACATCATTTTTATGACATTTTCTAAATCTGTTGCGGGTTCTTCTTTATCCCTAGTTAACATAAAAGGTTTCTTAACAGCTGCTAGTTTGGCCTCTACATCAAGAGCATGTTTGGCGATGTTGTCAGCCTCGTCTTATACTTTCTTGGCTTCTTCAAAATTTTCTGTCAAGGTAGTTTTTTTTGTTCTCATGACGAACATTGCTAGCAGGGATTTAAGAGCTGTTGTATAATATTCTACTAAGCATTCATCAGCAGGCTTTGTTGCATCACTAAAATTATTTAACAATGTTGTGAACCTTTGGTTAAACTCTTGAACTTTCTTATTCTTTTCCATTCTCATAGACAACAATTCTTTCATAAGAGTAGCTACAGTTTTCTGACTGCCATACTTTTTAAGAAAACATTTCTCAAAATCTTCCCAACTTGTTATCGAACTAGCTTGTAGACTAAAATACCAAGAAGATACTTTGGGTTCGAAAGTATAAGGAAAGAGGTGACAAACCACGTCTTCGTATTCCACATTTAGAAGATTTATAGCTAAATAAAAACTTTTAAGGTGATCTTCAGCAAAAATTCCTTTGCTAGGGTCATACTTAGGTAAAACCTTTTCTGGGTTTTTGGGAAAATCATGAAATGGTCCAACTACATTCAATGCTCCTCTTGCTCTCCATGTGGGTATGGCCATGACTCTAGGTGGAGAACGTGGTGGTGTATGCGGTGGTGAGTTGTGAGGAGTATGTCTTGGAGTGTGCTGCTGTTCTGGATTCGTGGGAGTCTCGGGTCTAACTTCGTCAAAAGGTTCAGTGATTTGTTCTAGAGATAAATCTAATAATTCTTCTAGACTTTGAACGAGAACGGAATCCCTTATACACTAAGTATTTTTTCGAGGAGCTCTGATTGTGGGTAACTGAGGAACTGTGGTTAGTCCTCCAATACTTCTAACGTAGGAGTGAGTATGTCTCCTGAAGCGATTTACTTCCTTAAAAGGGACAACATACAATGTTTCTTGCTATTTTGTCTCAGAATTAGGATTTTCTTGATTTCTTGATTCTAGATTTGGAATGTCGGGATAACTGTTTCAGATGGGTTTTCAGTGGAAAAATTTCTTACAAAAGGGTATCTTCCACTAACCATGCACTGGTGGCCCTCCTTCTAGCACCAAAAACTATTGATGCCTCGAATATTGCAGCATCAATCAGCAAGGGATTCTCCCCAGTAAGCAATCCCAATTAGATCTCCCACCGTTTGGTGTGGGGAATCCATCCGGTTAACGATTCTGGCTACCGTGTGAGGTTTAAAGATTTGTTTATTTTACCGATTGCAGCCCGATCCACCATTTATATTTTTATGTTTAAGATGATATGCATGTGCCCTAAATTAAATGCATACGTTAAACAAATCTATTCTAAGCTAATTAAATCTAAATTAACCTATCCTTATAAGGAGCAAATTTAAAGAATGAGTAATAAATTGGAAATGCACCCAAGAATTTCACAGATAGCTGTTAAATTGGAAAGAATCATTTACAGCAGAAATAAAGATTATCCAACATAGCTTTGATAAAGATAAACATTCTATTACCCATTTAACACAGAAATTTTGCAAAGGAAATGAAACCATTCATATCAGAGAATTAATTCACAATATCTAGGAAAGATCTCACAGGAAATGTATGAAAGATGCAGAAATAGTTCAACAATTATCCAACACAATCCCAAGCAAAGTGTTGCGCAGGTTTCCATAGGCCAAAATGATTTTCTTAATCATGTAGCAGAAATAGTTCACATACAAGATAGAAATGTCCTTTCACCTGCAAAAAGTCCATTCTATTCCCTTCTAATCAACTATATATAGCTTTACAAAATGTGCTAGGAGTTTCCACCTATACCCTAACCATTTATATTCCTCTAATTGGTCTTGTAGTGTTGATATTACAAAAAGGAGAAATATCCCAATTAACTTTACAAAAAGGAATGGGAGTTAAAAACCACAAGTAATTTTAATAATTCAAAGGTATACGCATAAAATAAAAACCAAAGAGGCATGATGGCTTTCATTAGTCAGACGTTAGAAAATGTGAGCTTTCCCTGATATGGCTCCTTGGTTGACTTGGGCGCTTCTGAGACCGCTGGTGTTTCTTCTAAAACTAACGCTACTGCAGCAACTGGAACACTCTCTGAGGTCAAAGCTCGGTTGGTTGGCAGTGCCCTATCTAACTCTGCTATGTAATTTCCCCATTGATTTGCTTCCTTTACAATATTGACTCCAACCAGGGGAATCATAAATCTGAGAGACACTTCTTGCTTGGCAAGTTCTTCTGCTAGGATAATCATTTCTGCCATAGTGTCTAGGAGACTTTCTTCTAAGCAGTGTTTATGAATAGCATCCTGGCTGATAAATTGGTGCAGGTATTCTATGGTCAAGATGTCCAGCTTATGCACATATTCGCTTTCTTCCTTGAGCCCCTCGTTCAAGTCAAATAAACATTGTGCTCTCTCAGGGAATTCTTCTATCCTCTGGGGCATGGCCATCTGACAACTTTCCTGTGTGGCTCGTATTTGAGAATACAAATTCTTACACCACTCATAAGTAGCTAGGGTTACAGTGGCCAACTTTACTCCGCAATCTTTAGAATAATCCAAGGTGCGCACATCTGCTCTGTATTCAACAACAGACTTAAGGAGAAGAGTTACCGGGAACTCTGATTTCCCTTCTCTCCACTCAATGTGTTTCTTAATCTCTCCACTGATGTGTGCATGCTTCCTCCTGACCCTGGTGGCTTCAACATTGATTTCCTTTACCTTGGCCATTATTTCCTTTAATTTGTAGATTTCCTCTGATAGAAGCTCTTGGAAGCCATAGGTCCTTCTTCATATTTCATAGGCTTGCTCGTGGAAGGGGCTAATGTCTCCCATTTTGTTGTTTGCTAGTTCCAATTGCCGTTCTAACAATTCGTTTCCTTCTTGTTGATGTATATGTAACTTCGGAATGTATTTCACATATATGTATATTGTATTCCTATAGAGATGTTATTATTCCTCTATATGGAAGTGGTTGTATTCCTATAGAGATGTTATTATTCCTCTATACGGAAGTGTCGTCATTTATATTGTAAGTGTCGTAACTTATACTTGATGGGCTATTAGACCACCTTGTTGGGGTCGGCCCTGTATAAGTCATGTGGGTCAAAAGGTTATTAGACCACCCTATTGGGGGTCGGCCATGTGGGTCAAAGGGTTATTAGACCAACCTAGTGGGGGTCGGCCCAGTCAGCATTTTGTTAAGTGGTTAAGTTGAGGCCGACCTAGTCGAGTAAAGGTCAAGTCAAGTTAGTGTATAAATAGAGAGTGTGTCTCTCTCATTTTACACATTCTATTATCTCACTCACACTTTGGAGAGTGGTGCACTTGTGAAGGAGGAGGCTCTGCTGCTAGGAGAAGACTATCTCTTGTATTCTGGTTGTATCATTGCTCTATCTATCTCTGAGGAAGTTATTGGGGTTTTTCACCTTTATGGTTTTCCCCAAGTAAACTCAGTGTTTCTTGTGTGCTTGCATTATTGTGTCCGTGATTGATATGCTGTAGATTTGTTGTACATGTTGTTATCTCAGTTAAGATCCTAGATTAGATTGAAGTAAATTCTGAAAATTTAACATGCTATCAGAGCTAGCATGAAAGAAGGCATGATATGGCATGTATGGCACTTGTTGCACTTACGATGTTAGGGCTTGATATAGCAAAAACTAGTCATCGTATCACTTTCGCTATAAATCCATTTTGGCGAAGTTGTCGGATCTAAGAATCTTACAAGTCGAATATAAGATACCCATGTACCTTGTGTCCAAAGGAAAACTTCTAATTTGTTGTACTTTGTGATTTATGATCTGTACAATATAGGGTTTCTGCCTCTTCCAGATCTCAGTCATAAACATGTGACCTTGGAAAAAAGGTCATAACTTGGGCTAGGAAGCTCCAAATGAAATTTCGTAAACATTTTCAGGTAGTACACAGACTGTACTATCTCAGGAAACATTTTCAAAGGCCGAAGTTGAACCAGTAACACGTGTCACGGCGTACAAGTTCACTCTCCTGCTTTATCCCATAAACAGGTCACGTTGCGACACTTGGCATAAATCTCTCTCAGAGAATCCAATTGAGATCAGACCTATCGGGATGGAAAGATGATAGGTAGAGCTATCTTAGGAAACATTTTCAGACCCTATGGATCAAAAAGTTTGGATTTATACCAGAAACAATCAGGTACATATTTCTATCATAACAGAATTATTTTTGAGCACCTTCATTCTTGGCTTTCGGAATTTATGGTTTCGGATAAAGTTGGAATTTTTGTAATCGGAGACCACGGCTGAATGCTACTTATCAAAATCGAAATTTAGAGACCAAGATCAGAATTTTTGGTTGGGAAGAAGGCTGGGCTTGATCAGACCCTAGTTCGGGACTTTGATCAGAAAAGTGGAAAATTAGGGCTTCTGCAAAAATGAAAATTTTTTGAAATCTATGACCACGGCTAGAAGATCCTCATAAAAATAGAATCTTAGAGCTTTGGATCAAACCTTTTGATTGGAAATAAGAGCGGGCTTCATCAAACCCCAGTTCGGGGTTACGTCCGGTGAATCCGGAAGTTTCAAAGGCAAAATTGAGGAGTGAAACTTTGTAGTTTTCAAATTCTAAATATACCAGCTTGATTAGCTCATCAAGGCGCATATTTCTATCCTTTCAGAAGTTTGAAATTCAAAGTTTGAATTTTTGGGGTTTCTCTAACAAACCCTATTACAGCTCCAGATCCAGTTCCTGCAAATCAAGTGGATTGGGTTAATCCTAGAAGAGGATGGATTGGTCACCTGCATAAGTGAAGAAGTTCCTGTTTCAGAGGGAGATGAGGCTAAGGCCTTCCATAAGAAGATTACAAGAAATCTTGACAGGTATGGCTTACAGGTATGTTTCGAATTATGTTCATGGTTAATTTTATGATATGTTTGTCTTCATATCATTACAGTACAATCTTGATTAATTACTAGACTTCTCATATTACCTTAATAGAAGATATCACTGATTAAGGTTTTGACACTTATGATTGTACTAATGCATTGTGATGTTGTATGAGTTTTATGTTGTTCGCTAACATAAAAGGTACACCAAGAAAGACAAATCATGTTCTACTTCAAGAACATATGATCATGGTGACATGAAGACAAAGACTCATCCTTTGTCATGGATCACATAGAAGATCTACTTACGAGGTATGTATAACTTGGTTCTACAATGGTTAAATTATGAGACATGCATGTTACTAGCACAAGTCATTGAAGAGAACTAGAAGACATTATGTGGGTATGTTAGACATAACCAGCTAGCATGCTAATCTAGGTATGTTTTTCCTATATCAAGCTAGAATCCTACCTTGTGTTAGGATCTTATATTGTTGTGTTGTTGATAATGATTATTCATGAAGTCATAGGTTTGAATAGTCATGGTTGTATACATATTATGTTTCTTACCATAATTGATGATATGACTAACCAGAAGAATCATGAAGTTATAGGTTTGAGTAATCACGGGTTTATGCATTGATGATTTAACTAATCAGAAAAGTCCTATGATCAAATAAGAATATGCATGAGTAAAAGAAGACTTCCTTGAAACCTTGAATACTAATGTTTATTATCTATGAATGATCATGACTATACATGTTTAAGATTATTGTATTTTGATAGTATTAAGATTATACTAATAAATGTTTGATTATGTATGAGACCTCAAGGATAACACAATGATGATACTAATAAGCATGCATAGGGACCAAGGATGAATATAAGTCCAAGAATAGGTAATCCGGGAAGTAAAGATCAAGAGGGAGCATACTCCAGCAGCTCCTGCAAGGATGCAGATATTCAGAGGGAGTTGACCATCTTTCTTCATTCCACAATAGAAAGGTGTAGAAGAAGCTACTTTAGCAGCTCCTGTGTTAAGTTTAAACCAAATAGACAAGCAAGATCACTGAAAGAAACACAATCACAAGATAGACACACAATATACCCTGGGAAACCCTCATGGGGTAGAAAACCTAGCAAAGCTTTCCTCAATAAGATGATCAACCAAAATACAAGATGTGCTCCTTCCTTCTTTGTCTCCTTAGCAGATCTCCCAGACAAGTGCGCACTCTTCCACAAGTGAGTGAATGTGTATAATGAGGAACACACCTCCTCTATTTATACACTACTTTGACATATATTTTACACAGGTACATGTAGGCTTGTATTTAACCATTAGGTTAAATACCCTATTATAACTGACTGGGCCGACCCCCACATGATGGGTCTAATAACCCTAGTTACCACAACTTCTCGGAGGAATAAACATCTCCGGATTCATAGTATAATCACATCGGAGGTATGGAACATCTCCGGAATAAATAATATACAAATATAATATTCTTTGAAGTTACAATATTCAACACTCCCCCTTAATGAGAAGGATATTATAACAGCATCTGCAGGAGCAAGGAGTCACTATACATGATACATCTATAAATCATCGGAAGCTTTCTTCAATTTGTCTTCATCAGTAACTCAAACAGTTACTGGTACATCAATGTCAACATCATCATCAACATCACGATCTTCAGCATCGTCTTCACATGATGATCAGCATTGTCATCACACTTTCAGCAGCATCGTCATCACACGATCAGCAGCATCGTCATCACACGATCAACAACATCGTCATCACACGATCAGTAGCATCGTCATCACACGATCAGCAGCATCGTCATCACACGATCAGCAGCATCGTCATCACACTATCACCGGTACAAGTATTCATGCCAATACAAGTAACCATATCAACAATACGAGTATCCTACCGATACAAGTAGCCACATCATCAATACAAGTATCCATACCGATACAAGTAATCACATCATCAATACAAGTATCCTACCGATACAAGTAACCATATCATCAATACAAGTATCCTACCGATACAAGTAACCACATCATCAATACAAGTATCCTACCGATACAAGTAACCACATCATCAATACAAGTATCCTACCGATACAAGTAACCACATCATCAATAAAATCACTTTCTCGGAGACCATTCATCTACGGATCAATTCAGGGACCGAAGTCCGGGGATGATACAATCCCCTACTTCTCGGAGACCACACGTCTACGGATCAATTCAGGGACCTAAGTCCGGGGATGATACAATCCCCACTTCTCGGAGACCACACGTCTACGGATCAATTCAGGGACCTTAGTCCGGGGATGATACAATCCCCACTTCTCAGAGACCACACGTCTACGGATCAATTCAGGGACCTAAGTCCGGGGATGATACAATCCCCACTTCTCGGAGACCACACGTCTACGGATCAATTCAGGGACCTTAGTCCAGGGATGATACAATCCCCACTTCTCGGATACCACACGTCTACGGATCAATTCAGGGACCTAAGTCCGGGGATGATACAATCCCCACTTCTCGGAGACCACACGTCTACGGATCAATTTAGGGACCTTAGTCCGGGGATGATACAATCCCCACTTCTCGGAGACCATACGTCTACAGCTCTCTTTAGGACTGAAAGTCCAGGGATGATCCAATCCCCTCAACTGTCCACCAAGGACTTCATTCTCGGAGACCTCACGTCTACGGCTCTCTTTAGGACTGAAAGTCCAGGGATGATCCAATCCCCTCAACTGTCCACCAAGGACTTCATTCTCGGAGACCTCACGTCTACGGCTCTCTTTAGGACTGAAAGTCCAGGGATGATCCAATCCCCTCAACTGTCCACTAAGGACTTCATTCTCGGAGACCTCACATCTACGGCTCTCTTTAGGACTGAAAGTCCAGGGATGATCCAATCCCCTCAACTGTCCACTATGGACTTCATTCTCGGAGACCTCACGTCTACGGCTCTCTTTAGGACTGAAAGTCTAGGGATGATCCAATCCCCTCAACTGTCCACTAAGGACTTCATTCTCGGAGACCTCACGTCTACGGCTCTCTTTAGGACTGAAAGTCCAGGGATGATCCAATCCCCTCAACTGTCCACTAAGGACTTCATTCTCGGAGACCTCACGTCTACGGCTCTCTTTATGACTGAAATTCCAGGGATGATCCAATCCCCTCAACTGTCCACTAAGGACTTCATTCTCGGAGACCTCACGTCTACGGCTCTCTTTAGGACTGAAAGTCCAGGGATGATCCAATCCCCTCAACTGTCCACTAAGGACTTCATTCTCGGAGACCTCGCGTCTATGGCTCTCTTTAGGACTGAAAGTCCAGGGATGATCCAATCCCCTTCTTTATTCTCATCTATACAGGTACAAATATCCAAGAGCATGTATCACATGTAGCATGTATTCTTACTAATACATCTAATCATCAGAACATGTATACATCACAACTAGCATGTATTCTTACTAATACATCAAAACATGTATACATCACAACTAGCATGTATTCTTACTAATACATCTAACATCAAAACATGTATACATCACATCAAAACATGTATACATCTAGCATGTATTCTCACTAATACATCTAACATCAAAATATTTATCCATAAAAATAAAAGATATAAAAGAGTTCTAAATCTAAATAATTGTAAGTAGCTAAGTGCAACAAAACAAAATTGTTATCAAATACTATACTACTCCCCCTTTCGAGGAGGGTCCTTCTGGACTATGCCAAGCATGTCTCGGAAGTGTTCAAACTTTACTCGAGACAAGGGTTTAGTCAGGATATTGGCAATCTGATCCTCAGTGCTTATGTACTCGAGCTTGATGGCTCCTCTCTGCACCATGTCTCGTATATAGAAGTAACGGATCTCAATGTGTTTTGACTTATCATGGAACACAGGATTTTCAGTCATCTTAATGCAGCTTTGATTATCACACATAATCACAGTGGGATCCATTTCTAAGTCAAAAATTCTAGATAAGAGTTTCCGAAGCCACACTGCTTCACAGCTGGCAGAGCAAGCAGCTATATATTCTGCTTCAGCAGTACTGAGGGCCACACTAGATTGTTTCTTGCTGAACCAGGAGATTATGGCAGATCCAAGGCCATAACATCCGCCTGAAGTACTTTTTCTGTCTGGGACACTACCTGCCCAATCAGAATCTGAGTAACCACGTAACTTGAGTTCATTACCTCCAAGATAGTATAGGCCAAAGTCCACTGTACCTTTTAGGTACCTCATTATATGCTTTGTAGCTATAAGGTGAACCTTTCTAGGTTCTACTAGATACTGACTTAGGGTATTTACAGCAAAGCATATATCCGGCCTAGTATTTGTCAAATACATCAATGATCCAATGATTTGTCTATATAGGGTTATGTCCACTAGTTCTGATGAATCATTAACTAATAGTTTCAGGTTGGAGTCCATGGGAGTTGCCATGGCTTTACACTCCAACATATCAAATCTTTTGAGAATCTCCACAGTATACTTACCTTGATTTAGAAAGATTCCTTTTGGCTCTTGCCACACTTCTAGGCCTAAGAAGTAGTGCATTAATCCGAGATCTTTCATTTCGAATTCTGAAGAAAGCTTCTTCTTGCTTTCAATGATTTGATTCTCATTTCCGGTTAGAAAAAGATCATCTACATATAACAACAATATAACAGGTTCATCATCCATCACTTTAAGATAAAGATTGGGGTCAGCTTTACTTTTGGTAAAGCCCATGCTTGTTAAGAAACTGTCAATCCTTCCGTACCAAGCCCTGGGAGCTTGCTTCAATCCATATAATGCCTTTTTCAGTTTGCATAAATGGGTCCTTCCGTCTTTGACCTCAAAACCTTGAGGTTGTTCTATGTATACTTCTTCTTCAATTACACCATTCAGAAAAGCTGTCTTAACATCCATTTGATGTAATTTCCATTTCATCATGGATGCAAGTGCCATGATAGTTCTAATTGAAGTATACCTAGCAACAGGTGCAAATGTTTCTTCATAGTCAATTCCTTCCTTTTAAGAGAATCCTCTGGCTACAAACCTTGCCTTGTATTTTTCAATGCTACCATCTGCAGCATGTTTTATCTTGAAAATCCATTTGGAAGAAACCACACTTTTATCTCTTGGTTTGGGGACTATATCCCAAACATCATTTTTCATTATCGACTGATATTATTCTGTCATTGCTTCTACCCATTCTTTCTTTTGAGCTGCTTCTTCATAGCTAGTAGGTAGTTGATCCACAAGATCACACATCAAGGCCATATAGTTGGACACTAGCTTTGGTTTCTTTCTTTCTCTAATGGAGCCTTCAGGAGCACCATATTTTTCCGCCCCTTGGATAATATCTCTAGCCCATGCTGGCCTTCTTTTCTTTGATAAATCTGAGATAGGGGGTTCTTGTGGCTCCAACATGTCATGATCCTCTGGTGTATTATCTTCAGGGATGTGAACAGCCTCTGAGTTTCTAGAAGAAGGATCTTCTTCATAGATTTCTTCAAGTTGGCATTTTCTTGATTTCTTGAGAGCTGCTTCTTCATCAAAAGTTACATCTCTACTGATTTCTATATGATGAAAGCCTGGTATGTAAATCCTAAAGGCTTTGGATGATTCACAATAACCAACAAATATTCCTTTCTTACCAGAAGGATCCAACTTGGTTCTCTTTTCTTTTGGAATGTGGATGTACACAGGACACCCAAATATTTTAAGATGGCTTACCTCAGGCTTCTTTCCAGTAAACACTTCTTCTGGAGTTTTGAAATCAAGAGCACTATGAGATAATCTGTTTTGAACATATACTGCTGTTCTGGCTGCTTCAGCCCATAGATACATGAGAAGATCCTGGTCATGTATCATAGTCTTCACAGCTTCCATGATGGTTCTATTTTTCCTTTCTGCAACCCCATTTTGTTGGGGATTGTAGGGAGTGGTTAGTTCCCTCTTGATTCCAGCTTCTTTACAGAATTCTTCGAACTCTTTTGAAGTATATTCTCCACCATTGTCTGTTCTGAGAATCTTGATTTTCTTTTCTGAGAGATTTTCTATTAGAGCCTTGAACTCTTTGAACTTTCCAAAAACTTCATTCTTACCCTTTAGAAAGTATATCCAAGTTTTCCTTGAATGATCATCAATGAATGAAAGATAGTATTCAAATCCACTTAGAGAGGTGGTGGGCATTGGACCACATACATCTGAGTGTATTAACTCCAAGATACCCTTAGTCTTTGTTTCACTCTTTGGAAAGGGGTTCTTGACATTCTTCCCTTTCTTACATCCTTTACATGAGCCATCATGATCAACCTTCAAATCTGGTAGTCCTATAACCACCTTGCTTACATAGGGTAAGGCTTTGTAGTTAATGTGAGCTAGTCTTCTATGCCATAGCTCACTGGGGCTAGAGGTTTCATGAATAAGAGCAGCTTCCGGATGACCCTTGAGTTTATATAAACCTCCTTCCTCTTCACCAATAACAATTGAATCCTTAATAGATTTGCCTTTGGACCACATTAACACTTGTCCATCAATGAATGCCACTCTATAGCCTTTCTTGTCTAAAGCTGAGATTGAAAGCAAATTCTTCTTCAATCCTGGAACATATAAAACTTCCTTCATCTTCATGGGAGTTCCAGAATTGAGTTTGTAATTTGCTTCACCAATTCCCTTAATGGGATATTGATAGTCATCTCCTAGAGATACCTTTTGGGGAGAAGTCTTTTCTTCAAGATTTGAGAGAGTCCTTTTCTGTCCTGTCATGTGCTTTGAAGCACCACTGTCAATAAGCCATGTACCTTCTCCAGGGGTTATAGATCCAGAGAGTGCGGAGAAGAGAACATATTCTTCTGCATCTTCTTCTGCATTTCTCCTTGACCTTCTTTTGAAGAAGGTCCTTTCTTCTTCTTCCTCTTCATTTCTAGGTCTTTTATTGTGAGACCTTTCTTCCTCTACTTCTTCTTCTTCACTATCATCTTCTGCAAGATGTGCTTGGTGCCTTTTGTAGTGAGTGCCCTTTTTCTTCTGTAGAGGGCAATCTCTAGCAATGTGTCCTATTTTGTGACAAGAAAAGCACTGGAAAGAAGAGTAATCTCTTCTTTGAGTAGATCCTCTTTTCTTATGAAATCTGTGTGGAGGATGAGACTCCTTGTGACTACCCTTTTTGGAGTAGGATTGAATCCTTCTTCTTTTGGTGTGGGTGGCCAAGGCTTGGTCATCCTCTTTGAGCAAGGCTTCTCGATTTGCAACCCTAGCCTCCTCTTGTACACAATCCTCCCAAACTACATCAAACTTCATACTTTCTTTTCTGGCACACATAGTTTGAATGAATGACTCCCAAGGTCTAGTGAGACCATTTAGAGCTGTCATCACAAGTTCATCTTCATCAAGAGTATCACCAATGGCATCTAGTTGCTCTTTGATTAGAGAGACTCTTGAGAAGTAGTCTTGAATGGATTCTCCTTTGTGCATCTTGGTACTCTTCAACTGAGTCCTTAGATTCATTTTCCTATTGATGTTCTTTCCTTCATACATTCTTCCTAGGGCATCATACATTTCCTTTGGAGTCTTCTTGGAAGCCACTTGGGGAATCAAGTGGTCTTTAATAGAATCAGCTATGATTCTCTTTGCCCTAATCAAATCCTTCCTGTGTTTTTCTTTGGCTTCATCTTCTTCTGGTTCTGCAACTTCCTCCTTGATATAATGAGCAAGATCATTCTCCTCAAGAATGAGACCAATTCTGTATTTCCATGCCCGGAAATTCTCTATGCCTTCTAGCTTGTCTTCAAGCTTAGTGTTTGGAGCCATCTTCTCTTGGGGGAGTCCAAGAGACAGAGTAGACTTACCTGGGAAGTTACTTTTCACTTTTCCGGAATCTGGAACAGAATTTTATCGCACTTTTGGTAGAATTAGGGTTTGACTTTCCCGGAGTTCTACCCAACCAAAAAGTTCGATCTATAGCTCAAAAGAATTCTCTTGAGAAGGGATATCCAGCCATGTAATCAGAATTCAAAAATTACAACTTTTTTCTGAAACCAAAATCTGACGTATCGCACTTTTGGTAGAATTAGGGTTTGGATTTCCCGGAGTTCTACCCAACCAAAAAGTTCGATCTATAGCTCAAAAGAAAGGTATTGAAAAGAGCTATCCAGCCATGCAACCAAAAATCAATAATACCAACTTTGGGCTGAAACCCTAACTTCATCAAAGAGAGAGAGAGAGGTATTCTTACCTTGTGAAAGATGTCCTATTCAGTCTAGCTCTGATACCATGTTAAGTTTAAACCAAATAGACAAGCAAGATCACTGAAAGAAACACAATCACAAGATAGACACACAATATACCCTGGGGAACCCTCATGGGGTAGAAAACCCAGCAAAGCTTTCCTCAATAAGATGATCAACCAAAATACAAGATGTGCTCCTTCCTTCTTTGTCTCCTTAGCAGATCTCCCAGACAAGTGCGCACTCTTCCACAAGTGAGTGAATGTGTATAATGAGGAACACACCTCCTCTATTTATACACTACTTTGACATATATTTTACACAGGTACATGTAGGCTCGTATTTAACCATTAGGTTAAATACCCTATTATAACTGACTGGGCCGACCCCCACATGGTGGGTCTAATAACCCTAGTTACCACAACTTCTCGGAGGAATAAACATCTTCGGATTCATAGTATAATCACATCGGAGGTATGGAACATCTCCGGAATAAATAATATACAAATATAATATTATTTGAAGTTACAATATTCAACATCCTGCAAGAAAGCAAAGACTCAGAGGGAGTCCACCCAACAAACAAATAAAGATAGGTATTTTAATTACCACTTCTTACATATTTGTTTGTTTAAATAAAATTGCTCACTGATACATATGCTTATGTTCCTAGACTTAGGATATGTATTTTGCATATTTGCATTAATGAACAAGATATTACTAATATGCATATGATGGGTAAGTGGCCTATGGCACTATACAACATTCCATTGCTACTTATCTAGAATGAAACCTCTTTGCTGACATGTTGGGAGTTGTGCACACTCTTAACAATGTTCTATTAGAGACTGGAAGGCATCTAGAAAGTTATGGAACATGGATAAATGTTGTATTGATGCATTGGCTAAGATAATTGCATGACTGTATGACATATTTCTTTATGTGTAAGAATTTGTCTGGAAATTATGAGATGTTTCTAATCATGCAATTTAACTTGTTTTGTAGGAAAGACTGTATACCTTCACCTACAAAAGAAGGACTACAACATTTGTTCAAGCAACAAAATTATCTATTGAAGATATTGAAGTTCCTAGGATACGGGAAGAATGCCATGATTCATCGATCATGAAGAACGATGTTTGGGATGCGGTCCCAAGAGCTGAAGGGAAGTCTATTGTGACTTCCAAATGGAACTATCAGATCAAGCATGCTGCAGATGGCAGCATAGAGAAATATAAAAGCGATGAAATAGAAGATACACTAGATGGATTTCAAGACAACTTTCTTGAATGGTGTAGTCATATATGTGTGCAGAACTTGGTAGGATAGACAACTTTCTATCCAGTTTGGGCTTTACCAAGAGTAAAGCAAATTCCAACCTTTACTACAAGGTTGAGGAACGGAATCCTGTGATTCTACTCCTGTATGTGGATGACTTATTTGTAACAAGAGATGACAAATTGATTGCAGATACTAAGAGGAAGCTTGCTGTCGAGTTCGATATGAAAGATTTGGGAATGATGCATTATTTCCTAGGTATGGAGGTGTGGCAGAGTGTAGGTGGGATCTTCCTTAGTCAAGGGAAGTACACAGTAGATATCCTGAAGAGATTCAGGATGATGGATTGCAAGGCCATGGCCACACCTATGGCATCGAATCTGAAGCTTCTATGTGATGCTTCATCTGAGCCAGTTGATGTCTCTATGTATCGTCAGATGATTGGGTCCTTGATGTACCTGACGAACATGAGACCAGATATTTGTTTTGATGTGAACACATTGAGTCAGTTCCTGACAGATCCAAGGAGTGTTCACCTGGTTGTTGTAAAGCATGTTCTGAGGTACCTGAAGGGTCCAGTGGATTATGGGCTCAAGTATGAAGCGAATCTAAAGTTTAACCTGCAGGGTTATGTTGATTCAGATTGGGCTGGCAGTGATGCAGATAGGAAGAGCACATCTGGATGTTGCTTCAATATGGGATCAGGTGTGATCTCTTGGTTCAATAGGAAGCAATCCTGCATAGCACTGAGTACAGCTGAGGCAGAGTATGTTGCAGCCTATTCAACTAGTTGTGAGACAATATGGCTTCAGAAGCTACTGTCTGAGTTATTTGATCTCCTGTTGGATGCTACTGGTATCTTTTGTGATAACCAGAGTTGTGTGAAGCTATTCGAGAACCCAGTGTTTCATGATAGGTCGAAACACATAGAAATCAAATATCACTACATCAGGGATATGGTGTAGAGAGGAGCTATGAAGCTCCTGTACATTGCGACGGACAAGCAGATTGCAGATGTGCTGACGAAGCCACTAGCTAGGGTGAAGTTCGAGTACTTCAGGGAGAGGCTTGGTGTTCTTCAGATTGATGACAATTCGAGGAAGAAGTGATGGACACATTTGCAGAAGCCATTCCAATCATGTTGGAAGGAGGATCCTTCACATGGTTGTGGATGTAAGTGTTGGATGATGAGCATCAGGACGATGCTCGAGTTACTGCTCTGTATATGCATCAGGAGGATGCTGGATATCATCAGTTGGATCATTTATATGTATATGTATGTACGCATCATGTTGGATGTTGGATATGATCATTTGGATCATTTATATGTATATGTATGTACGCATCATGTTGGATGCTGGATATGATCAGTAGGATCATTTGTATATGTTTTGTATATGCATCATGTTGGATGCTTGGACCATGTATCTATATATTTATCAGGTGGATACTATGTATGATCAGGTAGATCATGTATGTTGATATGTATCAGGTATGATCAAGTGGATCATGTTTTTGTATTTGTATCAGGTGGATACATTGTATGATTAGGTGGATCATGTATGATGATATGTATCATGTAGATACTTGGTATGTATCAGGTAGATACTTGGTATGTATCAGGTAGATGCATTATATGATCAGGATGATCATGGATGACGAGCTTCAGGATGTTGCTCCAGATGACATGCAGTAGGATGTTGCAATGAGGATGATGATCATGTATACATCAGGATGATGTATGGTGAGTATCAGGTTGTGTAGATAAGCATATAATAGCACCCTGGGAGGTTTGTAGATTCTCTTGCTAGGTTTTTCCACTGGAATATAATAGCTCCCTGGGAGATTTGGAAAACACTCTTTCGAGGTTTTGCTTTGGGAGGACATATAATAGTGCCCTGGGAGATCTGCAGATAGTCTTGCAAGGTTTCACCACTGGCATATAATAGCTCCCTGGGATATCTGGAAGATGCTCTTTTGAGGTTTTGTCCTATGGCATATAATAGCGCCCTGGGGGATCCGATAAGTTGAGTTGTGTGCTCGTAATAAGTCCTTGGAGGCTCTTGCAAGGTTTTTCCATGACCACATGTAATATCACCCTGGGAGATCCAATAGGTTGGGATGTGTTCCCGTAATAAGTCATGGGATGCTCTTGCAAGGTTTTGTGGTGACCACATATAATAGCGACCTGGGAGATCCGATAGGTTGAGCTGTGTGCTTGTAATCAGTCTTGGGATTCTCTTTCGAGGTTTTGTGGTAGGGTCACATGTAATAGCTCCCTGGGAGATCCGATAGGTTGGGCTGTGTGCCCGTAATAAGTCCTAGGATGCTCTTGCAAGGTTTTGTGATGCACGTAATAAGTTCTGAGGATTCCACAATATGGCCAGTGATGACGAAGACCTGCAGGTGGTGGGCCTACATCCAGTATGAAAAAGGACTGGCTCTATAGAAATTCCTATGATGAGTAGATTCAGAGATTGACCGAGATAGCAGCAATAGTGATGATGATGATGACTCGATGACGATTATCCAGTGATGATGATCCAGAGAAGATGACTTGTGCTAGAAGACCTGTGTCGAGAAATACCTTCCTAGTTAAGAGGGAGTGTTGATGTATATGTAACTTCGGAATGTATTTCACATATATGTATATTGTATTCCTATAGAGATGTTATTATTACTCTATACAGAAGTGGTTGTATTCCTATAGAGATGTTATTATTCCTCTATACGGAAGTGTCATCATTTATATTGTAAGTGTCGTAACTTATACTTGATGGGTTATTAGACCACCTTGTTGGGGTCGGCCCTGTATAAGTCATGTGGGTCAAAAGGTTATTAGACCACCCTATTGGGGGTCGGCCATGTGGGTCAAAGGGTTATTAGACCACCCTAGTGGGGGTCGGCCCATTCAGCATTATGTTAAGTGGTTAAGTTGAGGCCGACCTAGTTGAGTAAAGGTCAAGTCAAGTTAGTGTATAAATAGAGAGTGTGTCTCTCTCATTTTACACATTCTATTCTCTCACTCACACTTTGGAGAGTGGCGCACTTGTGGAGGAGGAGGCTCTGCTGCTAGGAGAAGACTATCTCTTGTATTCTGGTTGTATCATTGCTCTATCTATCTCTGAGGAAGTTATTGGGGTTTTTCACCTTTATGGTTTTCCCCAAGTAAACTCTGTGTCTCTTGTGTGCTTGCATTATTGTGTCCATGATTGATATGCTGTAGATTTGCTATACGTGTTGTTCTCTCAGTTAAGATCCTAGATCAGATTGAAGTAAATTCTGAAAATTTAACACTTCTTGCAACTTTTCAATGTGTTCCTTCAGGTCGTCGATCTATTGAACATTGTCAAACTTCTCTAATTCAAGCTTTAGGTTTTTATCTTCAAGTTCTCCCTTTTCTTCCTCTAACACCCTTACTTGCATTGCCAAAGCTCTCCTATCAGCTTCTAGCTATTGAAGCGTTTCATTTAATTCTTCCTTTTGGGATGTGATAGCATCATTCTTTTCGATCATCAAATTGGTATAATTTTTCTCTTTGACTAATGCCTCCTGCAACTGACGGGCTCTCTCTTTCTCTAGACTCAATTTATCCCCTAGTGTGTTGACATTGTCGGCAGTTGCTTGAACAGCGGACACAGAAATAGATGCCATGAGTTGGGGGTCATGTTGGCTACCTTGTATGACTGTGGTTTCATGCATGGTGACGATATTTGGTTGAAAAGGCCTCTTCATCCTAGTCACCGTCTCTTTAACAATGGATTTCCTCTTTTTGTTATAAGTGAAATTATCCCATTGGGACACCTTGCTATTCTTGGATGGTGTAAACGAGACGAGTGGAAGGTTTCTTATGGGAGAATTCATATCCATGTCTTGTGTGCTTGGGATCTTGGGGTCATCATCCTCTTTGGATTTCTTTTCTTCTTCTTCTTTTCTTCAAGTGCCTCTTCCTCCTGCTCCCTTCTTAGTGTGTCATCTTCTTCCTGCTTCTTATTTCTTTCCAATCTGATCCTCTCTTCTTCTTGAATCCTCTTTGCTTCAGCTTCAGCTGCTTGGGCTCTTAAAGTCTCTTCTTCTCGGAGTTTATCCTCTTTTTCCTTGTTGATTCTTTTCTTAGATTCCTCCTGCTTTTTCTTGGCTTGTTCCTGGAGCCTTTGTTCTTCTTTCGAGAGAGTCTCAGCAGTCCCCAAGGTACCCTTTTCTAGGTGCTGATCTATTTTCCCACAACATTAGAGCTCGAGCTGCCTCCTCCTTTGCCAAGTTGACAAATTCGTAGCTCAGTCATATTGCTAACCCCTCTATATACTTCCTCCTCTTGATCATAATAGTTAGCATATTCAAAGGGAGTGGATATTTCTTTGCAATTTTGTGCAGCTTTGCCTTGTCGATCATTTCTGTGAAAAATATTTTCCCCAAAATGAAAGCTTTTCAACTCTGTGACAAAATCTTCTACAGTTGCAATTCTTGAGAACTTGTAGGCCCCAACATAGAAAGATAAAGGCAGGAAAGTATCCTTCTTGGCCTTATACAAGGTAATACCAATTCCATCAATCAATACTTGCCTCACTACCTCCTTGTGAACTATATAATCCGTAGCATACCTAGGTAGGATATACGGGGTTTTGGAGCCTTTGTACATTCTTATGTAGGTACCTTTTGGAAAAAAATAGAAATCACTATATTTCTCCAAAACTTCCATGGCATTCTCAGATAGGTAGTTGGGTTCTTCATTAAACATTAATTCATATAGGGGCATGATGAACTCCTCACAAATGAGTTTGTAATGCCTTTTGTAATTTTGAGCCCAAAATATTTTGTAGGCGATGAACACTGAGCCATCCGCCGAGTTCCATATACATCCCAACTTGGAAAGGGGCATTTCGCCACAATACAATCTATCAAGTAAGATGCCATATAACATTCTGCCTTCTTCTCCACTAACCCTTCTCCTGCAGCCATTATAGATGATAACAGGCTGTCTGAGAGAATATCAGCCCAGTTGAAAATTGTCCCTTTGAAAGCTACATAATGGATGATGGGAACCCATTGCAGCATGAACATCGTCCCATCGGGTCTTCCGAAGATCCTACTCAACATGAGAGTGATCAGTCTAAAAGGGGGCCTCAGATTCTGAACCTCGTACTCCTCACTATCCTTTTTTCTGATTTGTTTTCCCGAAATTAACACCTTCCTAGCCATCTCTAGATTATCCATCTGGATCTCTTCCAACCATGCATCATCAAGCCACTGCTGGGATTTGGGAAACTTGTAAGCCGTTGAGATATAGGATGGGTGAAATGAGGAAAAATATTTTCCTTTACTATCCTCTATAACTCTTATCTCGGTGTTCGCATGCTGCAAAATCCATCCAATTACTTCCGAGCATGGGAAAACCTCTGGACATGTGGCCCCCTTGGATATACAAGAGTTTCTGATGTTCTAATATAAATTTTCTTCCTCAAGAAGAGCTTCAGGGAAGTCCTGATCTCTTATCATATGGTATACATCTCCCCAATTTACTTCTGGGGGCACGCCTATTGTGCACTTGGTATCCTGGAATGTAGTTTCTACTCTTGTGCTTTCGTCGGTTGCCTTTGACTTTCTCTTGCCACCTTTAGCCATTTTTGAAAATCTTGTTCAACAATCAGACATGAATAAGAATATATGACACAACGTCATCAATCCAAACCAGCATCCTACTTATAATGATAAGATCCAAATGCCAACTAAAACTTCTAATTCCTGCTCATCTCACTATTTCAAAATATTTCTTTCACATGCTATTTTATAATCTTGTGAAAACTTTAATTTGGTTACTTCCGCTGTTGATATTGCAACTATGAAATATGAAAGCAATGCACATAAAGTAGGCCTGGGTATTCTATGTTCTTATAAGAGAAAAACATGATAATAACCGGTTTCAAAGCACAGAATGGCGTAAAACTCCACAGTTGTGTAAAAATACTTATAACTTTGGTGTAAGGATGGGCAAGGTTGGTCTCGAAATTACCAAGCAGGTGGCTTCTATGACGCCCAGAGGTATGTTGCAGGTTGTTCTAACATTTAAGTGGTGGGTGCTTGAGGTTTAGAGCCTTTTATGTCCGTAATTAGGGCTTCAATACGCCTAGTCGAGGGTGCACATGGGTCGGCTATAGCCGTGGTTATTCTGAGAGTCCCGCCATGGCTAGGATAGAACGAAAAGAGTGACAAATCATGCCATTTTAAATGAGAAGAACACATTATAATAAGGTCTACAAGGGTACTAACCTGTGAAGAGACGAACGTTATGCGGATGCTGGCGTTTACTGTGGAACCGGCAACCTTGGAATACACGCTTAGTGACTTCAAACGGAAACGGGAAGAGAGCTCTCAAGCAACAAGAAACAATGGAAATCAATGGGGTTCATGCCCTATATAATAAAAATGGTACGTGCGAGCCATTATTAGGGTGGTTGCAAGCCATTAAAACGGGGTTAAAGCAGCATACGGATGGGTCAAATTGACCTTTTCTTAATAAAAGTGACCACCAAAAATCGGAAAGACTCAGTTAAGGTCTCTGTCTCTTGTGGAAAGAAAGGCTGAGTTTGCCCGCCGTTGTGGGAGGATTGTCTGAACTTTTCCGCGAAAGGAAAACGTGACTCTACGCACCAGCCAACTTAAGTGAGTTTGTCCGCCTTTGTGGAAGATTTACCTGAATACTTTCACTATTTCGGGAAAGATAGACGAGTCCTCCCACAAAGATGACTTATTCATAAATTTTCGATCGCTTATGGAAGAGTTGGGCAAATTCTCCCACTGTTGCGGAGAAACTTGGTGAATTGCTTCTACCGCAGGCTCACTTGGTCAAAGGTTTTGCTTTTTTGGAAACTTAAGATGAGTCTTCCACCACGGCTTGACTTGGTCAAAGGTTTTTCTTTTTCGGAAACTTAAGATGAGTCTTCCGCCGCGGCTTGACTTGGTCCTTTTCTTCTGTCGTTTCAGAAAGTTTGAACCAACCCTTCCGCCATTGCAGAAAAGTTAGCTCAGAACTTCCACCGTTTCAACTCAAGATCTTGAGTTTTACTTAGCTAAAAAGAAAATGAACTCAACGAGTAAGGCAATTAAAAGACCTTTCTTGTGGGGAAAAGCTAAGTAAGAATGACTATGATGCTCAGATATTCTTAGGCAAACTTCCTCTCAAAAAGCAAAAAAGGAGGGGGCCAAAATATTTTTCAAAAAATATGGGGGAGGGATGTTGGAGCAACAACAGGATGATACCCTCTTTGTTGACTCTAGTGCAAACTTCTCGGTCAACATATATATATATATTCAATTTACATCATTTTCTTAAATTTTATTTTGATCTAGATTTTTAATTGAAAACCTAGATAATTATTTAATTTAAAAGATTTTCCTAAAATTTATTTTGATCTTTATCTGATATTGGTATTAAAAAATATTTTTTATTATTTGAGATTAACATTAAAAAATATATTTGATTTTGAAATTTCAATCTAATATGGGTGTATGCATGGTATTCTAAGAGAAAGTGATTTTTGTAGATGCTATATGTAATGGTTCAAGTTGTTGTGAGGGATTTGAGATTCTAAGGTGGATTTGGGGGATTCAGATGTGAGGGTTTTGGTCTGCAATGTGTTTTCATATTTTCATTTCCCAGCTAGTGGTGAGATTAGAAGGAGGGGCTTATGATGAAAGCACATGGGTGTGAATAGGGGGAGGGACGATTACCTCCCCTAGGAGCTCGACTAGAGGTATCCAAATTGTGAGCGTCCAAGTCCCAATGGATGAAATGGGAGGAGAAGGTTCGAAGTGGAAGAATGTGCCTCGGGAAATAGGTAAGAGGGGAAGGTACCCGAGCCAATGCATCCCCAGATCGAATCAGATTTCTGCTATGTAGAACAGATCTGAAAAGGTCCGAGATCGCATCCAGCATATGAAGGACCATGATTTGATTGGTAAATTTGTGGGGTTATATGATCATATTTGGTTGAGATTTGGTATTTAATTATTTTAGATGTTGAAACTTGAAGCAATGAGACAATTTAATCACATGAAATTCATACAACCGGAACACAAGATATACCCCGGGGAAAATCCTCAAAATTATGAGAACAAAAAACCTAGCAATTGTTCTTAGTATAATATAATGGATAGTAGAGAATGCTTTCTTTTACAACATATCAGATTTATTTTGGAATATAATAGATCACCAAACACTCTTGGTAAAGATATAGAATCAATAGAGAAGAGAGATCAATCAGAGAAGCGCCTTCCCTTCAATAATAATATAATGCACACAAAGAGAAGCACCTTACCTTCAAAGGAGAAGAGAAATCACTTCATATTGGATTCATCAATCCCGTATAACATGTTTATACATTCTTCTCTTCTATTTTTATCTTCTAACTTCAGGATGAGCTCGCCCTCAAACTAGATGTATCAATCTTGCATGCAGAAGTGCACCCCACTTCTCATGCATTGCTTTATCTCACTGACTTGTCACTTAGGATGAACTCACCTCTTAAATGAAAGCTTTCCCACTTAGTTAGGTGGATAACTTAAGTGTTGTCACTTAGTTAACTAGATTTTCTTTGTTGTGACTTAGTTAACTCTCTTTAATTGATTCTCCTTGATTTATTGAAGTGTCGTCTTTTAGTTTAACTAAAGTGAAAACACTTTAGTTAACTAGTCCTTTTTATTTAACACTTAGTTAACTGAAATCATGCTTATTGATTTACTTGAAGTGACCACTATGAGTTCTTTAGTTAACTGAGGCATATATTTAACTAATCTGATTCATTGTTTGAGTGATACATTGAAGCTTTATAACTGAAGCTTTAACAATTCGAGATCTCTTTAATTAGCTTAAGTGTATGCATGGGAAATTTTGAATTCTCTTGATCTCTATGCTTTATATTTTATTTATTTATCTGTTACTGCATGGTCAATATGTGCTAACATTAATTATCCATCACATTACATTATACTAAGAAGAATTATTGGATGTTGTGATCATATTATATTATTCCAGACCAAATGATCATAGTTTAAAGTAATTCACTTTAGAGGTGATCAATATATAAAGGAGACTTAATAGTAACTAGTGATCATGGTTAATAAGGCACCACACAACATTAAATGCTTTTAACAAGTAAAGCATGACCTTTATACGGAAGGTCCACCTCTATACGGGAGGTCCATCCCATGGATACCTTTACACAGAAGGTTCACATGGGAATCATGACTTGACACACACAATTCTGGAGCCTTGTCCAACAACACTTTACAACATCATTACTTTGATCAATTACCTCTATACAGGAGGAATAACCTTTACACAGAAGGAAATCAAAGTGATCACCTCTATACAGGAGGATCAATCTTAGATACACAAGATTGGTTTGGAGAATGTCTCATGATGCTATATTTTAACACTCCCTCTCAGCAAGGGAGGCATTCTCTTCCATGCCAATCTTGTCTCAGAAGTACCTAAACATTGTCACTGAAAGAGGATTTGTTAACACATCTGCAATATGTTCATCATTAGCAATGTATTGAAGTTTCACTATACCTTTTTGGACCATGTCTCGGATGAAGTGATACTTCATTTCAAAGTGCTTCGACTTGTCATGAAACATTGGGTTTTCAGAAAGCTTGATGTAACTCTGATTGTCACACCTAATAATTGTAGGCTCAAGCTTTTCACTGAACATCCCTGTAAGTAGCTTTTTGAGCCACATTGCTTCTTGGCAGGAAACACTAGCAGCTATGTATTTTGTTTTGGTAGTGCTCTGGGATACAGATCCCTACTTCTTGCTAGACCAAGATATCATAGCTAATGCTAGGCTATAATAGTAGTCAGATGTACTCTTACAATCCATAATGCTTCCTCCCCAGTCTGAGTTTGTATAATCAAGTAACATGACTCCTCCACTGGAGGCATATCTGAGTCCATATGAAATTGTAACTTGAAGGTACCTAAGCACATGCTTAGCAACTATCTAGTGTCTGTGTCTCGGATAAGACATAAATTGAATCAGAATTATCATGGCATAACATATATCAGGCCTCAAATGTATCAAGTACATTAGCGATCCTATAATATGTCTATACAAAGTGGGATCTACCGGATGTGATCTAGAGCCTGACTCATGAAGTTTCATCAAATTGGAAACCATCGGTGTAGTCATATATTTGCAATCTATCATGCCAAACCTGTGCAATATATCCATAGTGTACTTCCCTTGAGATAGAAAAATTTCATCTTTTATTTTCCAGATCTCATGGACATGAAAGTAGTGCATCAGACCTAAGTCTTTCATCTCGAACTCTGAGGTGATCTCCCTCTTGCACCAAGCAATCATATGTTCCTCTCTAGTGAGAAAAAAATCATCAACATACAAAAGCAATATCAACGGTTGGTTCTTCACTACTTTGAAGTACAAATTTGGATCAGCTTCACTCTTACAGAAACCCAGTTTCTAATGGTAGCTATCAATTATGGAGTACCAAGCACTGGGGGCTTGCTTAATCCCATATAGAGATTTCTTTAGCTTGCAAACATGGGACTCCTTCCCATGCACCGCAAATCCTTCAGGCTATTGAATATAAACCTCTTCCTCAACCTCACAAGGTTTTCTTCACATCCATCTTGTGAAGTTTCCATCCTATAACAGATGCAAGTGCAATCATTGCTCAGATTGTGGTGTACCTTGCCACAGGGGAAAAGGTCTCATCATAATCGATGCCTTCTTTTTGAGAGAAACCTATGGCAATGAATCTTCCTTCATACTTCTCAATGCTACCATCCGTAGCATGCTTTACCTTGTAAATCCATCTGAAAGTGTCAATGGACTTCCCATCATGTTTGAGAACAACCTACCAAACACCATTCTTCATTATAGAGTTGTACTCTTTTATCATTGCATATTTCCAAACTTGTTGCTTTGCAACTTCTTCATATGAGGATGGTTCTAAATCACTGATGTGACTCATAAGTGCAACATACACTGAATATCTATTAGGTTTCTTGTGATCTTTAGATGAGCCTATCTATGCTCTATGTTTATCTACATTTGTAATATGTCTCGGCACCAAGCATATCTTATTTTAGCGAGAGGTTCATCAGGTGACCTCTTAACCAATTCTACTAGTTCTTCAGGAGCTAGTGAATCTGAGGCATCTTCTGGTTTCTCCCTCTCTAACTGTGAAGGGGGAGAATCAGACTCAGGATCCTCCATCTCTTAATCACATTGAATCTCTTTTGACATTTTTAAAGTAGCTTCCTCATGGAAGGTAACATCTCAGCTAACTTCAATGTGTCTCTCACCAGGTACATTAATTCAGTATGCTTTGGATGACTCGTTATAACCCACAAAGGTGTCTTTCTTTCCAGAAGGCTCCATCTTTGTTCTCTTTAATTCTTTCGGTACATGAATGTATACTAGGATCCTAAAAATACTCAATTGTGAGATGTTTGGATTCTCACTGGTAAACACATCTTCTGGTGTCTTCTCATCTAGAATGGCATGTAGGCTTCTATTATGGATGTACATAGCTATACACAAGGCTTTTTCCCATAATGAGATAGACAAATTTTGAGCATGCATCATGGCTTTTGCAGCCTCACATATGGTTCTATTCTCCCTTTCAACAACCCTATTTTGTTGAGGGTTGAATGGTATTGTTAACTGTCAACATATTCCTGCATCACTACATAGCTCATTAAATGCATGTGAATCAAATTCACCTCCATTATCAAACTTTAATGCATGAATGTGATTTTCTTTCTGATTTTCAACTAGAGATTTAAACTCTTTAAATTTGTTAAGAATGTCTCCCATGAGGATGGGAGACCATCAATAGGGTTTTGGAGAAGATCATCTTCATCCACCACTACTCCTATACTAGCAATTTGATCTCTTACCTAAGAGATCTTGGTGAAGAAGGAGGCCACTGTCTCATCCATCTCCATATTTAAGTTTCAAATCTTATTATTCAATGCCCTCTTTTGACTTGGGGCCTTTTTCTCATATATATTAGTCAATGTATCATAACATTCTTTTGCGGTCTTCAGTGGTGTGATCACGGGCATCAAGTTATATTTCACCAAAACATAAATTATCTGTTTGTCCTTAACTTGATTCTTCTTGAAGTTGATGTGCCCTGCATTAGATGTAGGCTCCTCCACCACAGTGGATACATATCCATCTAAGTCATGTTCCTCTAGGATGTTGAGAATCCTAGCCTTCTAAGTGTTGAAGTTTGAGGTTCCCTCAAGACGGTCTTTCGGTCGTACAGAGATTGATGCCACAGTCTTCAAATCTTGTGCTCAACTTCTCAGGATCAACGTAGGATCTAGCGAGCATGCAGAAACTGAGCTCCTTCATGCCCTAAGATCTGATACCATGTTAATATTTCGTTGAGCTTTGATCTTTAATTCTTTTAGATGTTGAAACTTGAAGCATTGAGACAATTCAATCACATGAAATTCATACAACCATAACACAAGATATACCCTAGGAAAATCCTCAAAACTATGAGAACAAAAACCCCAGCAATTCTTCTCAGTATAATATAATGGATAGCAGAGAATGTTTTCTTTTACAACATAGAAAATTGCATTCGGAAGATAAGAGATCAACAAACACTCTTGGTGAATATATGGAAGCAATAGAGGGGAGATATCAATTGGAGTAGCACCTTTCCTTCAATAATAATATCCTGCACATAAAGAGAAGCACCTTGCCTTCAAAGGAGAAGAGAAATAACTTCACATTGGATTCATCAATCCCGTATAACATATTTATGCATTCTTCTCTTCAATTTTTATCTTCTAACTTCAAGATGAACTCACCCTCAAACTGAATGTATCAATCTTGCATGCAGAAGTGTGCCCCACTTCTCATGTAGTGCTTTATCTCACTAAGCCGTCAATTAGGATGAACTCGCCTCTTAACTAAAAGCTTTCCCACTTAGTTAGGTGGATTACTTAAGTGTCGTCACTTAGTTAACTAGATATTCTTTCTTGTCACTTAGTTAGCTCTCTTTAATTGATTATCCTTGATTTACTGAAGTGTCATCTTTTAGTTTAACTAAAGTGAAAACACTTTAGTTAACTAGTCCTTCTTATTTAACACTTAGTTAACTGAAATCATGTTGATTGATTTACTTGAAGTGACCACTGTGAGTTCTTTAGTTAACTAAGGCATATATTTAACTGATTTGAAGCATTGATTGAGGCATACATTGATATTTAACTAAATCTTTGTAACTGAAGCCTTATAACTAAGGATTAATCTTGTCTTCACAATATTGGTTTGGAGAATGTCTCCTGATGCTATATATTTAACATTAGCCCCCTATTAAAAGGCCCTAATCTAGTGGTTCAAATCAACCTAGAAGCCCAGGGGCCACTATGATCTTCAAGTGGGGTCCAAGGGTTTTTTTACGGTGACTTTTATCACTCTGGAGGATCGCAATAGAGTGCTAGATGGAGGGCCCTATTTCTTCTACTCGATAGGTATGTTTCCCAAGTCGTGCAAGGAGCGTTTTTACCTTGAGAAAGAGGATATGATGATTTCCCTAGTTTGGATCAGACTATACTCTCTTCCAGGGGAGTAATAGGAACCCGAGAGCTTGGAAGATATTGGTAACACACTTGGATCTTTTATTAAGATCTCATAACATATCGAAGGAAGGAATTGCACCTCTTACACGAGAATATGTGTGTATATGGACATCACGAAAGATCTCCCTGAAGCTATAGATCTTAAATGGGAAGACAAGGATTGAAGGTATCCATTGGATTATGAGAAGATCCCCTTCAAATTTCGTTGAGCTATGTTTATGGTTATATTTTCTAGGATTTCCCACTAAACAAACCCCCATCCCCGCCCAAGCCAAATGCTGAAATAGATGATGAGGGTTTCTCCAGGAACCCATCCAGGAAGAGGGCTAGGAGAAAATAGGGGTCTCCATATATTCATAAAAAACCCACAATACCTAATCAGTTCTAGATCCTCGGATCCCAATAGGACCAGGATTTGCCGCAGGAGAGTTTGGAACCAGGTGATGTCCATATGTCTACCAATGAAGTTTAGGTTGTTACGGAAATGGTGACAAACAATAAGGGGGGAGAGAAAAAGGATGGATCATCCCCCAGTGAGGGGTGGTTTGTACGAGAGGAGGGACCCTCATAGATCAGGTAGCAGGTGGAGGAGGAAATGAAAGATATGGACATTGGAGAACTATATTTGGACAGTATTGAAAAGGCCCGTGAAGATAAAAAGGACGGGTATGTCCCCTAACATCAACTCGCTCTAATCCATGAGCCTATTCTTAAGGCCCATGCCATATCTCCCCTGGGGATTAAGCCTAGCCAGCAAAAGGACACCAAGTGTAAGTATGAGGAACAGGGAAAGAAACTGGGAAGAAATTCAAACAGGTAGAGGATCACTAAGGTGAGCCTTAAATTGATTGAGTCTAGGAAATATCCCACTATCTGAGTTGATCTGGGTATTTAACCAAGTGGTTCGTCAATGAATATAATCACCTATGATATAAGGGGATCGAACAACCCTCAAAAAGTTCGAATATTAAGAATAAAGATAAAGAAGGAACACCTTGCCATTATGTTTCTCCAGGAAACTAAATGCTCGGAGTTTCAATTCAAGTAGATTGGTAGGAAGCTGTGGAAGGGGTGTGAGGCATCAAGAATCGATGCGGTATGTGCTTCAGGTAGTTTTGGGATCCTTTGGGACCCAAACAAGTTTGAACTTGGCAATTTTATGGCAACTCCTTGATCATTATGATCAGGATTTCAAATTATTGGTCTCCAAGTAAGGGGAGTGCTAACTAATGTCTATGGCCCAAATTCAACTCAGTTAAAGATGGAATTTTTTGACTTCCTTAGGATGCTGCATCAATGGACGGAAGGGAAACATTGGATAGTGGGAGGATATTTTAACATGATAACCTCGCTAAATGAGAAAAAAAAGGGGTTGTAGACACATGGATGGAGAGTGCTGAAGGTTTGGGGAAATTATAGTAGACCTCACGTTGGTTGATATTGAAACTAGGAATGGATCCTTTACCTAGAATAACAAGAGGGGGATTAGCACATTGCCTCACATTTGGACAGATTCCTTGTTTCAAAATCACTACTAGACATGGGGAGCGAGCTTTCGGCTCTCATTCTCCCTTTGGTTGGTTCGAACCATTGGCCTGTCAGCTTGTTCTGGAGTGGGATAGGATCTCAGTTCAAAAAATGTTTCCATTTTGAGGAATTTTGGCTAAACCACCCATATTTCAAAGGCAAGGTAGATCAATGGTGGTTGGAACTAGGACAGCTTGACACACATATTATGTATGACTTCCAGCAGAAGCTCTATGTCATGTCCCCAAATTTTGCATTGGGTCACAATGGCCTAATCCACTTGGCCAAAATCATGGTAGTTTGTCAAATTGATGCTAAGGGTCAAACAATTGCCAAGAATGATATCCAAGTTAGTAATAATGTAAAATTATATCCAAATGGACAAGGTGGGTCACATTAAGAGAAAATTCCCAATTCAAAGTTTGTAATATACCCATCCAAATGAATTATCATGGAGGAAAATTACTAGTTCCCTAGGTTGGGGGTGGAAGCATTAAAAGTTGGAGTAAGGGAGATACAAGACCCAAAATGACATTATAATTACAAATTCATATTAAATGGGTCAAATAAATAATAATAAAAAGAAAATAATGTGGCATTGGATCATAAGGGCACATAAGAGGTTGTGGGACCCACATGTGGCAAGATTCCCCACTACGCTTGGCATTATTCTCTCAACAATTCGAGTTCAAGATGAAGGGTAACATACTTGGGGGATTTGAAGAGGTATTATTCATGGAATGAATCATGTAAGGTCGAATTGGAGTGGAAGAGAAACTCCCATGGAAGAGGAAGAGGCATCTTAGAAGAATTGTGACACTTGGAGCTAGATTCCCTAACTCATATGACAACAATGATGAAGATTCTATGACACTTATGACAAAGTTCAGACCTGATTGCTGA
This sequence comes from Larix kaempferi, assembly GCA_027924585.1. Taxonomy (NCBI): domain Eukaryota; kingdom Viridiplantae; phylum Streptophyta; class Pinopsida; order Pinales; family Pinaceae; genus Larix; species Larix kaempferi. Next base: position 141,829 of record BSBM01000423.1, read on the forward strand.
CATCTTACATATATGACATGGCATGGATAAAAATATCCTCCGAGAGGGTGCACAAGGGGATTTAGGGCATCCAAGAGTCCCCCATTTGAATTGATGGAAGAGGAGAGCTAGGAAATGTTGGACAAGTGGCATTCATGGGAATCTCTCCCTAACTTGAGTTGGGATGAGTCTCTTGGATGGAATTTGAGCTAAGGAGGCCTTGGAAGGTTAATAAAATACAATAGGAAAGAAAGAGAGCAGCTTTTGATCATTTCTCATTTTTCAAATTGGAGAGCATAGCTTGTCCATGCTAGTGGAGTGTTTACTCTACTTTCCTTAGTACCAATTTCAAGGGTGAAAGATTCCCATCCTAATTGGAAATTGGAGAGGCCATTCAGACCTTTCAATTGGAGATACAATGGAGTCATTTTTTTCAGGTTGAATCTACAGGGATTCTCGTGATCTCTTCTTCTTCAACTCTCTCCCACATCTCTTCCAATTTTCTCTCTATATTCTAGCTCTTGGAGGAAGGGTGCACCTGGAGAGATGTTTATCTATTTGGGGGAGTCCAATGGGCACCATTTATTTGTAATATGATTTACACACTCTATATTTGATGTTCAAATATACCTCAGGTTGAAAATACAAGTAAAACCATGTAAAAATGCCAAACTATGTATGAATGGTGCCATTTTCCCCATAGCTTTTGCATAGTGCACTTGTGGTTGCATATAGTTAGTGAAGGACTGTTATTTTGACTTCATGGACATGTTATATTCTATATATCTCTGTAATAATCATATATTGAGAGCCACGGCTCGAAAAACTATGTATTTCAAGTGATATTTACATTCAAGGAAGAGGTTCGAGCCATTTTCTCCATAGCATTTGCATAGTGATTTTGGAATGATATTGTACATGTTTAATATCATAGTTTTTTGAGTTATTTATCATGTTATGAGTTGAATATGAATTTAACTTGATGGCCCAAATGATGTGTGTAGACCTCTGAAGTGTTTCTATGGCTTATGAAGAAATTCGAGACTCCTTGCCCACCAATTTCACGACAAAAACTATACTCTAGAAGTTGCTGCTCATTAGGATGCCTATTCGACCCTAAAAAAAAATCTAATGATGAACATATATCTTTCCTAATGTACTCTAACAGAGCCAAGTCTCATACCAAGAATTAGTGAAGTTCATACAGTGTTTGGAAGAGCATCTAATGGCAGACCTAGGGGGATCTCCACTTCTCAAATTAACTAGTTTTGTTCCGAAACTTCTTCCTATGAAATTTATAGACCATGGATGGATATATTATTTGTGTGGATGTATTATAGGTGTTTTAATGTGTCCTATATCCTCCTAAGTATCTCCATATAGAATTCGAAACCATTTGGGAACATTTGGGACAGTTTGGGGTTTCACTAGTCCAATGTTCAAAAATTGGCCAAATTGGGGACATTATTACAGTGGTATCAGATCATGGTCCTTGCACCTATGAATTAATATCATACATAGAATAATAATTTTCAGCCATGTCTTACTATTATGATGAATCCTATGAGTACAATGCTTATGAGCAATATGAAGAAGAATGTGGATGGTATGAGGAAGAGGTGCCATCATGCAACACTTCTTACAATTTCATAAGGAATGAGGGATATTCTTATAAATTTGAATCTGATGAATATGCGTGTGTCACACTACCAAGGGATAGTTCTATGAATGAATTACAAAGATTGAGAGCAACATGTAAAACCTTGCCCCAACAATATCAAGCATATCTAGCTTTGAAGGGAGATCTACAAAAGTCCATTCCTTTTGAAGACTATGTTGATTGGGTGTTTGAAAATAGGCCCAAAAATGAATATGTGGAGTTAGTGAAGAAAGGTCTATGCCCTTCTCGCAAAAGACCATGGAGAGAAAATCATATGTGTGTGAGTGAAAAGAGTAGTGAAATATCTGAAGCTTCATGGAATGCATGTGTTTCCTACTTGAAGAGAGTTCTTGGGTATTCTTCAAAAAGAGGTTCCAAAGATATTGATCCTAAGGAAACCAAGGAGAAAAATGCATCAGCTTGCTTTAAGGAGCGAAAGGAGGAGACCTATGAACCACCTGGTTCTAAAATAGGTGAAGTAGAAGAAGTAGTACATGAAGAGGATCGAAAGTCACTCCCAAGTGACTCTGAAAAATATGAAGAGACATCACATGAGCATGAAGAAGACTCTATTGAAAATATTGAAGATCATTTCGAGACACATTCTACCTTGGACATGAATCAAAGAACATCTACTGATGGATGCTTGAAATATGAAGAAGTACCTACTGATGGGTTCTTACACCTCTATGTTGGTGGCATAGAGATCACTTTTGAAAGTGTTGCTGCAAGCCAAAATTCCATTAATCATGAAAATGAAGACCTTGTAGCAGTTGAAGAAGAACCAAGATCAACTTCCCCATCACCACTTGAGCTTCATGAAGTTGGTCTAAGTGATAATGAAGAAGATGAGGAGGTTCATTTGTAAGAGCCTCATTTTCTTGAAGGATCCTTGAAGATGAATGAAAAGAAGATCCAAGAGACCCTTAGCATACTCCATGACACTCAAGCATTGGTGTCAAATTCTTTTTGGAGAGTTTCTTCATTGAAGGATTCATCCTTCCTTGAAGACATGGAGAAGATTCAAAGAGCAATGTGAAACATCGAAGGTAATTTCATGTCCTTGATTTTTGATAGAAACAATTTGGTTGAGCTTAATGAATGGTTACATGGAGCATACTTGAGTAATAATGAGGATATCCATAAGATCAAAATTCAAGATGAGCAACTTCTTGATAGGTTTCAAGATACTTGTTCTTCCTCCTATGTTTCAGATTGTCGAATGGTAGATTGCTTGGAGGATGGAGGATTCTCATGACATGATGGATCATGAGAAACATGGAAACTTGCAGGTGCTTGATGTGTTTGAATATGAGCTTGATGATAACCAAGCACTTGTTGTGGTGGAAGAGGAACTTGGGTTTCCTCTTGGAAATGGTTACACAAATTTTGAAGAAGTGTATGATTCCACTACCTTCGAACCAACCTATGAGGAAAGTTTTTCCATTTTGAGGGATGTGCATGATCCTTCCCTTATAGAGCCTACAAATGATGACACTTTTTCATATTCTAATCATTTGGGTGAGTTGGTTCATTCTCCTACATCTTACACTTCCATATTTTGCAGCATTCATCCTAATGAAGTATGGGCGAAATGTTTTTTTTTATGGTGCCACATGAGGAGTATGAAACTCATATCTATCCTTTAGATGATGACATGATTAGAGAACCTTCTTATTTACATTTGCAGCAGCATCCTTTTTTACCTTATTCTGATACATATCTTCATGGATGTGCACTATGATGTTCACTTGAGTCACTTGAAGACTCATGATTTACCTTGCTCCTTGCTTAGTTCAATTGATGTTGGAGGAACTTCATCCAATACTTGGGTGAAGAGATATATGATTGGAGCACATTTTTATTGGTAGAAAAATCCCTTGTTATTTCTTGATGATACACATATTCATGGATGCACAAATGGTACTTCTGTGAGCCCCTTGAAGGCTCATTGCTTTCTTTGCTCCCTACTTGGTTCAGATTTTAGTGGATATTATTCATTCACTTCTTGGATGAAAGAATACATGGATGATTATTTTGATGCATCTTACACCCTTTTGGAGAAGCATTATAGGACATGGGATCCTCACCTATGTCATTGGAGCAGATTTCATTGGTCACTTGATGCTTGTATGCACTTGGCAAATGGTGGTCTACTTACTTGGAGGTACAAGCACTTTCATGATTCTTTGATGAGGCGCCTCCTGGATGTACATTTTTATTATGTTGTTACGTACTTTGATGATCTATCTTTTGTACTTATGATGTTTGGAAGAAGGCATACAAGGAAATGGGATCCATGAAATCTTTTTCCTGATGGTATGGGTTGGAGAGCACTCCTAATTGTTGGAGTGAAATACAAGGAATGGGACCCTGGAATAATTTTTAGTCTCATTGGTTTCATTTTTTTGGGGGGAAAGTAGTATGGGAGATTGATTCGCCACTTAATAAGGTGATTTTAATCATATTAGTGCAGCAACAAGCATGTTGGTTCCTCTCTAAAATTTTCATGGAATCTCGAAGACTAAAGTTGGGAAACATAGTGGCAACTTCAAAGAATTATACAGTGGTATGAGAAAGGGTTTCCAAAATATGAAAGAGGTAAAGAGTAATTGTGCAAAATTTGTTTGTATGGATTTAATTAATATTTTGGTGTTTAGTGGCGATGTCACAGGGGATATCAATATGAAAAAGAAAACCCACATCTCCTTGTTTTTGGAAACACACAATTGTAGTGCATGAGTGCCACTAACCAAGTTTTAGAAGAGAAGTTTTGGAAGCAAAGTTTTGGAAAGAAAGTAGGTTCTTCAACATCCATGTTTGAAATTGCTTAAGGACAAGAAATATTGGGAGGGGAGGATTTGTCATGTCCCCAAATTTTGCATTGGGTCACAATGGCCTAAGCCACTTGGCCATACTCATGGTAGTTTGTCAAATTGGTGCTAAGGGTCAAATAATTGTCAAGAATGATGTCCACGTTAGTAATAATGTAAAATTAGATCCAAATGGACAAGGTGGGTCACATTAAGATAAAATTCTCAATTCAAATTTTGTAATATACCCATCCAAATGGACTATCATGGAGGAAAATTACTAGTTCCCTAGATTAGGGGTGGAAGCATTAAAAGTTGGAATAAGGGAGCTACAAGAACCAAAATGACATTAGAATTACAAATTCACATTAAATGGGTCAAATAAATAATAATAAAAAGAAAACAAGGTGGCATTGGATCATGAGGGCACATAAGAGGTTGTGGGACCCACATGTGGCAAGATTCCCCACTACAATTGGCATTATTCTCTCACCAATTCGAGTTCAAGATGAAGGGTAACATACTTGGGGGAGTTGAAAAGGTATTATTCATGGAATGAATCATGTAAGGTCGAATTGGAGTGGAAGAGAAACCCCCTTGGAAGAGGAAGGGGCATCTTAGAAGAATTGTGACACTTGGAGCTAGATTCCCTAACTCATATGACAACAATGATGAAGATTCTATGACACTTATTACAAAGTTCAGACCTGACTGCTGACATATGAAATATATGACATGTTAGGGATAAAAATAGCCTCCAAGAGGGAGCACACGGGGAGTTAGGGTAGCCAAGAGTGCTCCATTCGAATTGATGGAAGAGGAAAGTTAGGAAAATTTGGACAAGTGGCATTCATGGGAATCTCTCCATAACTTGAGTTCGGATGAGTATATTGGATGGAATTCAAACCAAGGATGCCTTGGGAGGTTAATAAAATACAAGAGGAAAGAAAGAGAGCAGCTTTTGATCATTTCTCATTTTGCAAATTGGAGAGCATAGCTTGTCCATGCTAGTGGAGTGTTTACTCTACTTGCCTTAGTACCAATTTCAAGGGTGAAAGATTCCCATCCTAATTGGAAATTGGAGAGGCCATTCAGACCTTTCATTTGGATCTAAAATGGAGTCATTTTTTGTAGATTGAAGCTACAGGGATTCTCGTGGTCTCTTCTTCTTCAACTTGCTCCCACATCTCTTCCAATTTTCTCTCTATATTCTTGCTCTTGGAGGAAGGGTGCACATGGAGAGATGTTTATCTATTTGGGGGAGTCTAAGGGGCCCCATTTATTTGTAATATGATTCCCACACTCTATATTTGATGTTTATATATACCTCAGGTTGAAAATACAAGTAAAACCATGTAAAAATGCCAAACTATGTATGAATGGTGCCATTTTCCCCATAGCTTTTGCATAGCGCACTTGTGGTTGCATATAGTTAGTGAAGGACTGCTACTTCGACTTCATGGACATGTTATATTATATATATATCGGTAATAATCATATCTTGAGAGCCACAGCTTGAAAAAATATGTATTTCAAGTGATATTTACATTCAAGGAAGAGATTTGAGCCATTTTCCCCATAGCATTTGCATAGTGATTTTGGAATGATATTGTACATGTTTAATACCATAGTTTTTTGAGTTATTTATCATGTTATGAGTTGAATATGAAGTCAAATTGATGGCCCAAATTATGTGTGCATACCTCTGAAGTGTTTCTATGTCTTATGAAGAAATTCGAGACTCCTTGCCCACCAATTTCACCACAAAAACTATACTCTAGAAGTTGTTGCTCATTAGGATGCCTATTCGACCCTAAAAACAAATATAATGCTGCACATATATTTTTATTAATGTCCTCTAATAGATACAAGGCTTAGAACAAGAATTAGTGAAGGTTGTACAGTGTTTGGAAGAGCATCTAATGGTATACCTAGGGGGGATCTCCACTTCTCAAATTAACTATTGTTTTGTTCTGAAACTTCTTCCTATGCAATTTGCAAACCATGGATGGATATATTAGTTGCATGGATGTATGATAGGTGTTTTAATGTGTCCTATATACTCCTAAGTCCATCCATACAGAATTCGAAACCATTTGGGAACATTTGAGACAGTTTGGGGTTTCACTAGTCAAAGGTTCGAAAATTGGCTAAATTGGGAAAAACGACAAATTGGGGACATTACACTTTAGGATATCAAAGGCAGAATCAAAAAGTGAAATACAGAGGAGTTTGGTAATATATTCAGGGACAAGAGGAAACTAGAATAGAGACTTGTATTGATCCAAGAGAAAGGAATGAGGGGAGGGTATTCCGAGGACCTGAAGGAAGAAGAAACCTCTGTGACTACTCAACTTCTGGATAGGGAAAGACAGGAGGAAATTTTTTTGAAACAAAAATCCAGGTTCAATTGGATTAATAAAGGGGAACATAATACAAATTTTTTCCTTCGTTCATCCATACAACATCGCCAAACTAACATAATACTTGTGCTTATGAGTGAAGTGGGGAATATATTGGAGACAAGGGAAGAGATCAAAGGGGAGCTCCTTCATTTTTTTAGAGACATTATGAAGGAGACCCTTCTCAATAGGAGGAATGACATTGTGAGGTTACTTAACACATCATCTCCATAGTCTTTGATTCATAGAATGATCTTTTGATGTGTCCTATCTCTTTGGAGGAAGTTGAGGAGGTTGTTCAGTAGATGGAGGATGGGAAGGCCCTTGTTCCCGATGGATTTACGGATAATTTTTTTCATTTCTTTTGGGATCTTATCAAAAATGAAGTTTGGAAAATTATTGAGGACTCTCGTCAAATTTAAGGTATTCTCAATGTATTCAATGCCACTTTTATGACTCTCATCCCTAAATCTGAGAGGGTTGAATCGCCTGGAATGTTTCGACAAATTTATTTATGCAATTTCATCTATAAGATTGTAACAAAGGTTATAGCTAATAGGTTTAATCCCACTATCCAAAGTCTCATATCCACGGAACAATCAGGTTTTGTTGAGTGCAGGTAGATTTTGGATGGAATCATCTTGGTCCATGAAGTTCTCCATTCTCTAAAAATGACGAAGTCCCCTGGAATGATGTTGAAATTAGACATTTCTAAAGCCTATGACAAGCTCAGTTGGAAATACATGTGTGAGGTATTGAGGGGAAATTTGGGTTTAGAGATGATTGGATCTAATGGGTCATGAACCTAGTCTCCTCATCCTTCTTTGTTATTCTTTTGAATGGTTCTCGTACTGAAACTTTCAGGCCATCTCGGGGAATCAGGAATGGGGACCCCCTCTCCCCTTTCCTCTTTGTTATGATGGTGGAAGGACTGGGGAGATTGATCAAAGCAATGAAATATTCACAAGAATTAACGGGTTTAAATTTTCATCCACGGGTGGACCAACAATCTCACCAAGAGTTTGTGAATGACATAATGATGATGGGGCATCCTTTATTCCAACAAGCAAGGGCTATCAAAAAGTTCCTTAATTTGTTAATTTCTACTTCGGGGCTTGAAGTGAATGTCAAAAAATCTCAAGTTTTATTTTTTAACACCCCTAGGATTACCAAGCACAATATTTGTCATATTCTTGGTTTCTAAGAGAGCTCTCTTCCGTCCAAATACCTTGAAGCTCCACTTTGCGACATAGTTATCAAGAAGGGTGGAGCTTCTAGACAAAATGAAGAAGCGTTCGGAGAACTAGGCCTTCCATCCCTTGAACTTGGGTAGTAGGCTTTTGTTGGTTAAAGCAATACTGCAGGTCATGCTTCTCTATCTCTTCTCGGCGTTAGCGGCTCCCAAATCCATTTTGAAGGAAATATGAAACATCCATAGGAGATCTATTTAGAGTGGGGCCAGTGAAAAATCCAAATGGGCACTGGATAAGTGGGAGGATATATGCAAGATGAAACTCCAAGGTGGTCTGGGGATACAGGATATGAAGAAAATTAATGAAGTTTGTGGTGCTAAAGTGTGGTGGCGGTGGTTGTCCCATGATTCGAAGCCCTGGGAAAAATTATTGATGCATAAGTATGCCCCAAAATGACACAAATAGGACCTTATCCGGTTTTCAAATCCATGTCTGAGATCTCACATTTGGCTAATTTTGCTTAAAGGGAGGACTCTTGTACAGGAGTTCAGCTTCAAGGAAATCATGAATGGGGAGACGACAAATTTCTAGAGTGATGTGTGGCAGAACCAACCAAACATCTAGGGCATATCAAAATTTTCAAACATCCAAAGGTTCTGGAAAGCCCATAATAGATGAAAGGTTAAGGATTTATGGATATTAGCTCCTAAGGCCCATGAATTTAGGGAATGGCATCCTCTTGAATGGTGGTAGCGATACGGAATGGAGGAGGAAGGAAATCAAGTCCAAGTGATCCTCCAAGAGTGGCTCATTTGTTTCCACTAGGGATTGAAAAAATTATGCTGAGGATTTTTATCTAGAGAAGCCTTCTCTTTTAAGGAGGTTTACGGGATTTGGAACAACCATCATATCCTTCCTAAAGATCCTGTCTAGAAAAAATTTGGACATCCAATCTTTTGCCGTAGATTTCCACCTTCCTATGGGCCCTAAGTAAATGAAGAATCTTAACTGGAGATAACTTAATGAAAAGGGGACTAAGTAGACCTTTTCGTTGTTGTCTTTGTGAAGAGGAAAAATAATCCATGAGCCATCTGCTTGATTCTTACTCATTTTCTTCTCAAATTTGTTACAAAGGAGTTGTTTCCTTCTGCAAGTCGAATCATATCCAAGGCATACCTAATTCCATGGTTGTTGAATGGTCGAGAAACCATTTTTTAGAATCATGTAGTTAATAGGATTTGGAAGATCTTCCCTGGGTTTGTTCTGTGGGAAATTTGGCAATATCGGAACAACCATATCTTTCAATGAAAATATAGGTCGGTGAATGGTGTCTGGTCTGTCATCCAGAGTCACATGCTTGAAATGATTAAGATCTAATCCTAGTTGGGAGATGCTTGGAATGAACAGGGTTTGGAGGCCTCTATCCTTCTAGTGTGGGGTATCGAGGGTCCCCTATAGTGCTTCGGCCCTACTCACCCTTAGAACCCTTCAGGTGATAGCCCCTACTTTTAGTGTCCTCCTCCAAATGGGTTTTTCAAGTTGAATTTCGATGGGGCTTCGAAGGGAAACCCTGGCTCATTCACGGACTCCTTCTAGCACAAAAGAAGGATTGGTTCCCTCTCATTGTGGAGGGGGACTCTAGAGTGATCATTGACATGGAAATTAGTCTCCAATGTGGAAAACATAGTTCAAAGGTGTCATCCCAATGGCAGTTAGAACACATGTTAGAAATATTGGCCACATGATTAACGGGTGGAAGGGATTGCAATTAACTCATGTCAAAAGGAAAGGGAATAAGGTGGTTGACATCTTGGAAAATATGAGGATCCGCGACTATAATGCGTTTAAAGAAGGAGTACTAAGTGACCCAACGATGAGACTATCCACGCACAATGTGAGGCATCATGTGCCTCGGATGTGTCCAACGGGAGGACACCACTACCCTGACTCATTGAATCTTTCATGACACATGCATACAACCACGTTCTTAGCGATCAATGCTAGAACTAGCAAGTGGGCGGCTATTTAAATGGTATGTATAGAAGTAGTAAAGGTAGGGTAAGCCAGTCATTTCACAAGGTTTGGGATATGCGAACCCATGTGTGTATTTACTTGTGGCTGGTGCAAGGATTTTTTTATGCTTGTGGCCCTAATACAACGGAGATGGCTTTGATCAGATAGAGTACTATCTAGGGGGATGTCCTCATCATTGCCATTAATGGAAAGATTCTATATAATTCTATGACAGGAAGCCACATTCGTCGCCATTGATATATTGTTTTTGTGAGGGATGACGAAGAGGGTATTAAGGAGCTTGAGAGGTTGGTGTGCATTAGTTTAAGCATGCAAGACTCGAGTGCAAACATGGAAAAAATATGTTTGAGGGATAGAAGGGTCTCAAAGGGGAAAAAGCCCGAGAGTGGCTGTAGGGTGAAAAGAGCCCAACTGTGTGCTACTCAGGAGGCTCGCTTCTTCCAACTGGGCATTCCCATGGAGCTTTAGAGAGAAATTGAGGAGATGGAGGCTCGTTTGTGGGCGGATTTGGACTTTGAGATGTTGAAGCAGGAGACTAAGACGATTAAGGACTGGGTCCTTGATCTAGGCAACTCGGCTGGTAAGCTAAGTCTATATGAGAGGACTGTGGCATTATACTGGGTAATGAAAAATATGCACGGTCAAGTGTTGTGCAAAACGTCAGGTGAAGGAGGAGGGAGTGGATATTCTGGAGGAAAATTGGAAGGAGCACCATTGTGAGACTCAGATGATGCATGGAAAGATCAATGCTATTTCCAAAAGGTTGGGTATTCACATGCCAAAAATGTAGCCTGTGGCTTATGGTGGTGAGGCACGTCTCTCCCAGGATGCTGAAGCACGGGTCCAAATGTTTTCTTCTGGTTTCAGAGTCTAGCTCTTTTTGGTTATGTGTTTTGTTCATATATGTACTTCGGCTTTGTATTTCATTTTAGTACTCATCTGTTGCTTTATGAGTTTGTCTATTAGTTATGGTGCGAAGGTGAAGACTAGAGGTCGCTCTTTGTTGTAACCGTTATATGTTCCTAGGGAATTTTGTATATGGTTTCTATTGGGCTCTATCTTGGATGGTCTATGGAACCCTCGTCGATTTTGTAATATCTAATGTACTCTCCTTTTATGATTAATAAAATATAGTCTGAAGCTTACTTACAAATATATTAAAAAGTATATTTTAATAAACTATCTATACACCTCTAACATATGTAATAAATATATATAAACTATATGTATAATAAAAAATATAATTACTCATCTCTTTAGTAATAATGAATAAAATTATTACTAAAAGCATACTAAAACCTTTGCATAATAGAATAGAAACAAAACGAATTTTATAAATTTGATCATTATTAATAAACTAATAAAAATAATATATATAGAGATTGCATTCTAAATATTATTTAAATATTTTATAATAATTATTTGTATTTTAAATAGTATTTGAATTTTTTGGGTTGTGATTTTATTATCCTTCAAGGCAGGGATACAAACACTTTTGACTTGCCTTAGTTTGATTTTTAAAACACATATATTTACAAAGTTTTGTAATGTTTTGTATAATTTCAATATTAAATTTAATATTATGAAAAATTAAAATAATTTTAAGAATTTTTAAAATATAATAATTTGATTTTCTAATTGGTTAAGTACAATTCCAATGGGACATAAATTTTTGCAGGAGTAGTTTTAATTATCTAAATATAAAAATAATTTATAAAATTAAAATTCTTACTCACGACACGTGTTATCTATCAAGTACACTCCCATACTTTGACAATTAAATTAAAATAACATTGATTTAAGAACACATTTTATGGTCTTAGCGAAGCTTTCCCAACAGGTCTCCAAGAGCTATCGGAGTTGTTCCCAACAACGTAAGTTGTGCAGTCTTGAGCTTTGTAAACCAAATTTTATGTAAGGATAGTGGCAGATGTCAACTGATTTTTCAATTTTCAATGAGATTTCTTTACATTCTTATAATATTAATGTGTGTTTTATATAATATTTACCAATTGTAATAAAGAACCAAGATACAACTATCAACAAATCACCTTCACAAAATCAAGGAAACGACAATGAACAAGAAACACAACAAAACCGAAGCAGATAAAGTTTCGAGGACATTCCAGAAAAGGTTCAATTGAATTATTCAGTTTCGTTAATATGTTTTCAAATAGACTGAATAATTCAAAATGAACAAGGTTAAAGTTAACATTTGCATCGCCAAACAATGAAAAAACTGAAATTTTTCGAAGTTAAAAATTGTATACATTTCATAGAGATCGCATTTGACGAGATTGAAGCACAAGATCTAAGGTAATAAAGAAGCTTGCATTTACATGTCATTGGAAGTTTCTAGTCTCTAGGGAGCAAAAACATCTACTTCAAATAACATGCATTGGCCTGCAAAATATATATTCATATAATCCTAGCTCACATCCCATGCATCTTCATATGCAACAAACTGTTGATAGTTTTCGAAGTCCTCATCGAAACGCCAACTTTAATCAAGGGAACCAATACCAGTTGTCAACGATTACTTCATTAAGATTAAACAATGGAAGTGATTATGGCATCCAACAAACCAAACCATTGCCTCTTGTATCTTGGTGATAAAATTTTCCAATGTTATAGTGGTGGCCTGCATACCATATTGATCATACTTTGACATAAGAGCCTGCTTGTTCGAAGATCAAGAGAAACTGCGATAACCCATATTGATCAAAATCCTTGAGAGAAGATCCTTCCAGTTTGAAGACCATGAGAAACTGCAATAAGTATAATATATACTCTGATAATTCTTGCAGAAAAGAAATCATTATATTTCATTTGACCGGTTTACTATTGATTAGTAGTTTTCCTTCGGTTATATCATATGTTAGTGGATATACTTGCAATAATGCTTCTACTTATGCCCATGGAAGTACATTTTCAAGCAATTTGAACAACGTAATGGGTGATTTACTACAGAATGCACCTCAAACATGGTTCAATACTTTTTCCCATGGCCAAAGTCCCAATCGAGTCTATGGCCTCATCCAATGCTGGGAGAACATTTCTCAAGAATGTTGCTCAATCTGTTCACAACTAGCAAATGATAACATTCAACAACTTTTCTGACACGCCATAGGTGGTTGAGTATGACTTGTTCACTGCTTTTGGCGATATGACAACTCTAACTTCTTCTCAAATCTAGACACCCATGGGACATATCTGTAGGACATGCTAAACCATAGTGGTACATATAATCTAAATAATTTGAGTACCACTACTTCAAAACTCCTTTCCAACATGTTTGATAAGGCTTATGATCCTGCAAATAAGCGATTTGCCTTAGGATCCGCTGCATATTCTTCCACTGGCATAGTTTACGGTCTAGTTAAGTGTTGGACAAATATATCCATCAATGTCTGCAACTCTCATTTGCAGTTAGCAATGAACAAACTCTACAATTGTTTTTCTTCGAAGCAAGGAGCTCAAGCACTGTAGGGAAGCTACAGAGTCCGATACGAAGTAGACCACTTTCTTGATACTTCTAGAGTAGGTAGTATTAGTACTCCACTTGCATCCTATGGTTTCTCAAACCCTTCAAAAGGTGTTTCCCATAGTCCTGCTAATGGAACTTCACCCGACACATCAAGTAATGCAGATATAATCTCTTTTTGCTTCAGCAATTCATTAAGTTTTAGGATTTGTTCCTTTCAGTGATTATACAATTTGATTGTTCCAAACTTGTATAAATAACATTACAATAATACTTTGCAGAAGGTTCCTAAAAAACAATACCCATAATATTGGGGATTTTGGGAGGTGTGATTCTAGTTGTTGTGAAGGATTATACCCTATAGCAGGGGAAAGGATGCTATCAATGTACATGGGGTGAAAGACAGATACATTATACTTTGCATTGATTACTATAAGCAAAATGAGATTAGGATTCAGAAATCAGTACCTTTTTAACGACGGTTGGTCCTAGCTTTCGCCCAATCTACACAGCAATACACCTGCAAAATATACAAACCTTCCTCGGCGTATCTTGACTACAAATATATGATGATATCGAAAAACAATATGACATTAATTACAATCAAATATTCATTAGAAACAACATTCCATTGGGAAGGGAAGGGTATCTCGATCTTTATTGTCAAAGAAATGCAAACAAATATAGTTTATACCTGATCTGTTCCAAGCACTTTTGCAACCAAGTTTTGGGCTCATGCTCCTCACAATGACATAGAAATTCCTTCAGCGTAACAATAGATTCTTCTTCATTAGCCTCTTCCTCATGGCTTCCCCTTGTATTTATGGCCAAGGCAGGAAGTTAGATTCGTAAGGCAGTTGAATTGGGAGGGTGGGGGAGTTACAGTACCAACCTCAACTAATCCCAATTCGTAATATTAATATATTTTTCCATTTCATCTTAATATGTGCGCAGGTATCACACTAGACAACTTGCGCCTACGGCACAGCTAGTGCGCTCCAAGACCAGCACATACCACTTTTGAGATAAGTGCGCAGGTCTGCTTTAGTAGAAACAACGCACAGTATGCTAGATGCTAGTTGTAAGAGTAGCGCATCTTTTATGAAAAATGCAGAAAAAAAAAAAAAGAAAAGAAAACCAGCTGAAGAGGTCTGATCTCAATAGTAAATCATCCAAGGTCAATCCAGATATTCCATCCATAGTGTCCTTTTGTGTGGTCGACAGAGCAATGTGATCACGGACGAAGAAGTACAAATTTGACCTGTAACGAAAGCCCCCTAATGTGTGAGGTTAGAGGGAAATGATGGCCGAAATACATTATAATTCCAAGTCAAAGAAGGAGCAAAAAACCACAGGATGAAGTCACAAAAGTACCTGAAAACAACGATCAAGGTCAGCGAGCAATTACAATCTTTTTTCCAGCGAAAAAATCTACTATTGATATTCAAAAATTGAATCAAATAGTACAAAGTATTTCCAGAACCTTTTATCGTCGAGTTCATGGAGATCAACAAAGCTAAAAGAACTAGCTCCCGTGCATGGGACTCAAAAATATTACAGAATTACACTAACTGTCAGAATAATAGTATGATAGCATGAACAGCAGAGTCAAAAGACAAAAATAATTACAAGCAGCAGATCAGAGAGATATACAGAAAGGTCCCAGTAGAAATGATTCAAAAAAGTAAGTAGAGCCACCATCCTGGAGACTGTTATCCAGCCACTCCTCCCAAATCAGTAGACCCTCACTGCCAGATAAAGCTTGCTTGGACAGTTTGTCAGCGAGAGAGTTCTGTTCTCTATAGATGTGTTCAAACTGAATACCTTGGAGCTTTGAGATTTCGAATTGTGTCCGAAGGATCCAGTGTCTCAGGTTCACAACATTCTGATTGAATTCACCCGCAGCCCATTTTATGGTGACCTTGGAATCACCAAAAACCTTGATATTAGCTAATCCAAAGATGTTTGCAACTCTGAGAACACACCAAAGTGCCATTAATTCCACTTTCATATTTGTTCCTGAGCCACAGTTGAGTCTAATAGAAAAATAATGTGACTCATTAAGATAGATCACTCCCCCAACAGCACATATACCATGTTGTGAAGCTCCATCAAAAAAGAGAATTGGTTGGTCCACATTTAACTCAAAGTTACTGATTCTGTCAATTCTTGAGATATGCACATTATGCTTACAAGAAGAAAACATATTTAAAGCCACCATACTACACTACATAGAGTTGGGAGAAATGTTCTGGAAGATAGCACAATTCCTAGAATACCAAATTGACCAGGAAATGCATATAGCAATGTAGAAATGTTGCTTACATATTCTGAACCAATTAAGAAAGCACTTATTAAAGTCCCCAACATTCCAGCACTGTGAAATATTCAAACTAGATTTAGCCACTTCCCATATCTTTGAAGAAAAAGAGCACTCGACAAAAAGATGTTGTTTGGATTCAGCATTGCTGCTGCAGAGAGTGCAAATGCTAGGGCCTTGCCACCCTCTTTTGCACAAATTCTCCCAGGTCTTTAATTTATATTTCAATAAAAGCCAACAAAAACACTTGAGTTTTAATGGGATCGACCAATGCCACAGACGTTTGTACCACCAATCCTGAGGGTATATGAACTTATCTTGAATGATTCTAGAATAGGCCGATTTCGACGTGACTTCTCCAGTGGCCGGATTTCCATTCCAAAAAATATGATCTGGTGCTTGATTCAAACAGATACCTGCTGCAATAAGTTTCATGATGTAATAATCCCAGGTATCAGCGAGATAACCAGTGAGACCGATGTCCCTTGCAGACAACCACTTGGAGCCATGCACCCTGTCGATGTGTCGAAGATAAACTTTATCCAAAGTATTCAAACCTAAGATCTGAAGATAACTGGATATGGACGTGGCAGCATAAAATTTTCTTCCATCCCTATGATGGGATCAATCCCAACACGGACCATAGTTCCGGACCCAACCTGCCACAAGAGGTCCTTCTTAATCCAATGAAATATCTTCATGAATCCCCGCCATAAGGGAGAAAAATTCCAATTGGATAATTTGGGGTTTCTGATGCAGCAAAAAATCTCCTTTTTGATATATTTGCAATGGATAAGTGAGGACCAGAGCGTGTTTCCAAATAGACATCTCCATAGACTTTTAAGTCTAAGGGCAGTATTAAAAGAACTCAGATCTTTAATCCCCCAGCCACCGAATCTGTGTGGTCTAGATACAGCGTCAGCAGCAACCATAATAAGCTTTCCATTGTTTACAGATCCAGACCAAAGAAAATTGAAGAAATATCTTTTTAGGGTTCGAATGATGGAGGATGGGACTTCCAGCAAAGAGAACCAGTATACTGGAATACTGGTTAAAACTGACTTCAAAAGAATGAGCTTACCCCCAATGGATAGGAACCTGAAAGACCAATGTGTAATTCTTTTCTCAACTTTCCTTAATAACCAAAACCAGTCTTTCACTTGATAATTATTTGGCTTAAGGTAGAATCCCAAATATTTAAATCCTTGCTCCAAATGGCAACATTTGTAAGGCAAAATCGAGAGAATGCTCGAAATATGCTCAGCATCAGGAAAGAGATGGTAAAAATTAGATTTATTTGAACTGACTTTCATCCCTGTTGCGCGACAGAAGGTCTGGATAATTTCATTATATGAAAGCCATTCCTCAATGGAATCCTCGCCCGCCATTAACACATCATCAGCAAAAAGGATATGTGTGATCACACAGTCCTTTGAAATCTTGATTCCTTTAATCTGACCCCTCATCAATGCTTGATTGATCAGTCTACTTAATCCATCCATGACCAAAATAAATAGCAATGGAGATAGGGGGAAACCCTGTCTGACCCCCCTGGAACAACTAAAGAATTCAGATGGGCTACCATTAATTAGGATTGAGATGCACGAAGAAGTTAAACAGGACATTATCCATTTGATAAACGAAGCCGGCACTCCAATTCTTATGAGAATCAGTCTAAGGAAAGACCAGCTTACTCTGTCATAAGCTTTTTCGAGATCCATTTTGAGCAGAAGGGAAGGTTTTTTATATAACTTAATGCTATGTAATAGCTCCTGAGAGATGCCTATAGCATCATGGATCTGCCTCCCAGCCAAAAATCCAAATTGTTCCATAGAGACATGCCGAGAAAGAACCTCCTTTAGTCGATCTGCTATAATTTTTGAGATAAGTTTGTAGAGTAAGTTACAGAGATCTATCGGGCGATATTCACCAAAAGTCCTGGGCTTATCTTTTTTGGGAATGAGGGTCACAAAAGTAGAATTAAGGCCACTAGGGATATAGCCATTGGTTCTGGAGAAGCTCACTAGGTCTTTAAGCTCGCTGCCCATCAGATCAAAGAAATGCAGGTAAAGTTCAACCGGCCATCCATCGGGCCCGGGGCTTTTATCTTTGGCAAAATACTTCAAAGTCTTTTCAATTTCATCCAGGGAGACCTCCATCTGGATGCTTGATGTTTCATGTTCATTAAAAAATCGCAGATAAAGGGAGGCCACTTTAATCTGCTCGGATAGGATACAATCCCCAGGATCACAAAAATTCTGCCCGAAATAAGAAACAGCTTCTTCTTTAATATCGTCAATTTCCCATAAGTGTTTCGAATTGCGTCTTGCAGATGCAAAGGAATGGAAGAATCTTGTATTCTTATCGCCAAGAGAAACCCAAATGGCACGGCTTTTGAGACGCCAATCCTTTTCAGCCTGGGAAAGAAGTTCATCTTTCTTCTTTTCAATCAGACGCATGATTTCAAAATCATCATATGATAAAGAGCCACAAATATTAGCCGAGATAGATTTATGAAGTGTGTTTTCTAACTGTGATAACTCCCTTCTATCTGCCTCTTTTTTTTCTCGAATCCACTTGGTGACTGCGTCTTTTAAACCAGATAACTTGTGACAAAACATTAGAATTGGATTTGAATCAGAAACAGCATAACTATGCCAGAAATCTCGAACCATACAGCAGAATGAGTCATCTTCAAGCCAGGAGGCATTAAATTTAAAGGGAAAACCGTGAAAGTGGCTCAATTCCTCCAGTTGAAGTAATATGGGCCAATGATCCGAAAATTTGTGCTCATATACCCATGACCTGTGTTTTTGAAAGTAACTTAACAATGTTGATTTGACAAGAAATATGTCCAGCTTCTTGTGCACCCCATCTTTTCCATAGCGACCATTAGTCCAGGTAGGGACCAATTTGTGTGGCTGAACATCAACCAGATCGAAATCCACCAATAATTGAACAAAAAATTCAGCTAACTCATCTAAATTGGCAGAGGGGCCCCAAATTTCAGATGCATGGCAAGTGAAGTTTAAATCCCCTGCAATAATCAAGTCGTCCAAGTTCAATATACCAGAAACCTGAAGAGATTTCCAAAAATTCAATCTCTCCTTATATGGGGTGTAGCAGTTAAGAATGGAAATGGATTGTTTATGCTCACAAAAATATCCCTTTAAAAGTATACCCCAGGGTGTAGAGAAGACCTTAAAATCAAATACATTTGGGTCCCAAGCCACGACTATACCCCCTGACAAGCCAGAAGCGCTAACAGCAGCTACCTCCCACCGTGGAAGAAGCTTACATAGATTAATAATAGCAAGTTTTTCATCACACATGGTTTCCTAGAGGGTAATGACAGCAGGGACAGTAGACTTAAGGAGATTGGCTAAAGCTTGTTCCCTTGACACTTTAGCCAATCCGCGAACGTTTAGTGAAAGAATGGACATCATGATACATTTTGGGAGGGGGACGATGCTCTAAGCCCCAAGATGTCAACCTGTTCATCCCTGTCTACCTCCTCTAATCTCAGAGAAATCGGCTTGTATGATTCTGGAGGCAGCTGCTCAGAAGAGGCAACATTCTTTTTCTTTTTGCCTCTTCTAATTGTGACATTTTGAAAGTTTAATGTATTAATAGGAATAGCTGAAGATCCAATCCCTGGGCTCTTAGAATAGGAGGGAAGGGGAGGAAATTCCTCACCAGTCGCCGAAATATAATAGCCACTTTCAATTAAGATATCAGAGTCACCGGAAGAGGAAATGCCAATGGGATTGACAGCAAGCTTGTGGGGATTTATAGCCTGGTCCGAATTATCATCCAAGATTGTAACAGGGTGGGAAGAAGAACTAGCAGCGGTCTTAAGACACAAGCCTGAACCCTCCGAATGAGTTGTCAGGGGCACCAAGGATCCAGAAAGGGAAGACTTATTTGATGGAGGGTTTGAGCTATCAACCACGATGTGACAAGACAGAGGATTTCCAGTAACTGCAGATTCAGGGTCCACTCCACAAAAAAGTTTACGGCTAACATCTGGGCCAGGGCGGGATTCCAATTGATGAACGATTGGTAACCCAGACACCAGGTCATGTCTCATCTGAATTTCCCCTTTTGAAATACATTTAGAAAGTTGTTTTTCAAACTTTTCAATAAATGAAAGCTCCTCTGGCGTCAGATCAGAAAAATTGTTAAGGTTTGGACCGAAAGACTTACCCGACAGATCCGTGGCCTTGGGAGAGAGAAACTTTGGAACATGAGAGACCAATGTATCCTTGAATCCGAAAGGACAGGAGGCACGAACATGTCCAATACGCTTGCAGATGAAGCATCGAAAAGGCACCTTGAGATAATCTAGAGTCTGCTTCCATACCCTGGCCCCCCAAGCTATTTCAATTTCTGCCGGCAAACCCCTTCTCGTATCAATTTCTATCATGACCTTTGCATAACGCCGATCCATTCCATGGAAATTTTGTTTATCCAGCCGAACAAATCTACCAAAAGCATTTGCCAGTCCCCTAATGATCTCCTCTGTCCAGAGGACTATGGGGAGGTCGGGGACAATCATCCAGAGGTGACGAAGGGGTTGGTATTCGTGAAGAGGGTTAAAATTTAAATGCCATCGTTTAAGAAATAGAGAACATTGTTTGAATTCCCAAAAGCAGTCCAAGATCTTCTCAAGGTGAGAGGCTTCAGAAAACGTAAATAATATCCATCTATTCGTAAGAAGGTTAATACGGGGCGCCATGCCAGTGAGAGGGACCCAATTCTTAGTAACCCATTCTGAGATTTCCAGTTTGCTACCAGAAGCAAACTCCAGTCTTCCAACCAGAGCACGATCAGCAAGAACCCTAATCCTTTCAAGGTTATAGTCTTCGTCTATGTCAAACCGCACAATTTCAGAATGTGCTTTGTAGGTCTTCAGTAGTCTCCTAGTTTTTGCCTTCTCCCTGCAGAGTTTACATCTGATCGGAAAAGCATCCCCAGGTGGCGCAATAAGAAAACCCTGTTCGGACGAGGGGAGGAGCGGAGAAGGGTTTATAGATGGGGAAATGACCGCCATGAGAAAGTCACACTCCCGGAAATAGTATGGTGAACCCCAGCTGTCGGTTGTTGTCAGAAAGGGAGAGACATTTGCCGGGGAAAAGGCGTACAATAGGCAAACCCCAAAAATCCAAATTATCGCCACAATGTCCGAGAAGTAAAAAACCCCCAGATATGGAAAGACCTAGATCCGAAATAGGGCCAGAGACAAACAATAGCAAGGGATCCAAATAATAAAACCATAAAACTGGAAAGGGATTAAAACCACAAATAGAATAAGCCAGATAAGGGAAAATAGTAATTTTGCAGAGAACCGAAAAATCAAATTGAGGTGAAGAATGATAGCTTACGACCAGCAAAAAGAAAGGTTCCCACTTTTTTTAACCTTGGCTGGTACTAGGCCATTTCAAAAAAATGGCTTGACTCCAAGTCGCCACAGGCTATACATTCGACCCATCAACCATCAATCTCGATAAATTCTGCAAAATCACAGGAAAACCTAATAGCGCCATATCAAACCTCGACATTCATTATGTCGTGGAAGCATCTCTTCAAGGAGCAATTACAATCTTAACATCATATAGATGTTCGGTGTGATACAACATGATCTCCGATACATAACTGGGAGATGTATATATAGCATAGCCACTGAAATACAAGCGTGGATCCATTTCAATGATAAGAGATCATAGCCATAATCATAAGCTGGATCTATGTCTCATGAAGAGCCAAAAATGAGTGTGGCTCAGTCTTGCGCAACTTGGGTAATAACATGAATAATGATGCTATCAGAATCCCAAGGTCTTCATCCAAAACATCCCAAGGTACGAATCCTATCCATGTGAATAAATGAGTTGGAGTCGAACATGGGGGGTACCGTTTGATTATCGTTCATTGATGTATACCATTAACAAACATAAGGGCTTCCATCGATAATGTTAATGGGGCCCAAGGTACCTAGTACATTATAGCAAGTGTGAATAAATGGTCCTGGAGTCGAACACTTGAAGAATATATCAAATAGGAGACATTGATGTATTCCCACTATTCAATAGCGAGGGAAACTGCCACTGATGACTGCAATCCCCAAGGTACTATTCGAAACTCTAAACTTCATTCCCAGATTACAATGAGTTGAAGTCGATGGGAAGAACTCCGTTGGAAGGGAGGCCTTAAAGAATCCTCCATCATCCAACACGAGTAACACTCATAAGATTGAGCTGATTTGGAGTAGGACAAATAACAAGATGAAATATACTGACACCAGGATGGCCGACACATGAAGTCAAGGTAACTGCAGAATGGCCGACACAGGTTGTATCCTTGAACAGTGAGCATGACACAAAAGTGACTTAGGTAGATTTTAACATGATGAGAGCATGATATAAACCTGCAATGTAGGATACATTAGCAGATTCTCCATATGATTGGAAGAATAACCAATCGGAGGAGTGAAAAAATATGAGATCAGGTTCACCCTATGGTCAAAAACTGAAACCCAACTGAATGATGGACTCAAATAGGTGTTGTGTTCAAGGATATGACTGACTAGCTGCCTTTGAAACTGAAAAGATGTCTAATAGCCTTCTCTTCCCTTATTATTTTTATGAAAGAATATCCTTCTTGTTGTTTTAATGAGTCCAAGAAAGTCAACTCAATAGTCTTTCTTCATTTTTTACAGATTTTGAAGAAAAGATAAACGAATACTCTATAACACTGATCCATGGATTTTAATATCGAGCCTGGATTAGTTCATGCTCGCTGGTGTTTTCTTTTTTTAGGAGTCTGAAAAACTTAAACAATAACTCCATACACCTACTCGTGGATTTTAGTATCAAGCCTGAGTTGGTATGTGCTCGCCGATGTTTTCTTGTTTAAAGAGTCTGAAAAACTTAAACAATCCTCTCTATACCTTCTCGTGGATTTCACATCGATCCTGAGTAGGTAAATGCTCGTTGGTATTTTCATGTTTTGAGAGTCTAAAAACCCTAAAGAATACTCCAAAAGGTCATTTTTCGTACAGTTAGTCTCCTCACCCGAAAAAGTGTAAAACGATGAGAGAAGAACTCTTCTAGCAACGTATGACTAGAGTATTCCTTTTTCGTAAACAATCCGCAAAAGTCCGGAAAAGAGGTAAACTTATACTTAAGCAGATGCCGCTTCAAATCCTTTAATGAGTCTGAAAAGACAACCATACTCGGCAATCTTGTTTGTTTTGGAAAGTAAAACAAGGGCTTAAAAGAAACTTAATCAGCTTCAAGAACATAAGTTATCATGACCTGCCAGATGGTAGAATTCTAGACAACCAAGTTAGTAATATATCACAAAATCAAAAGAAAATTTCTTGATGACATAAGATACTGATCAGTATGGTACCTAATCTGACATGTCAATGAAGAAAAACACACCTTGACAGATTGATGTTTAAAATATAGTGAAAGTCTGCAATGTATACTTTACTTAATCCACCAATACTCAAAAGACATTAGTGAATTAAATGAAACATTAGAAAACAATTTGAAACTATACCATATTTAGCAAAGTGGGTAAAAATTTAAAACCCAAATTCTATAAATAATTTCAATTTAAAAACATAATTCACCATTTCAAGTTTTTAGGGAAAAGTGTGGAGAGCGAACCTCAAACTTCCTTTGCTTTTTGCAATCAAACAGGGATATCAAACCATATTCTACCTCTTCCAAGTAAGTTATCTCATCTTGCTCTTTCATTTGCATGCAAATTTATGGTTTTTTGGTGGTCAAATTTATTTTTTATTGAAGTTTGAAATACGTTTTTGCGTGTGCACGGGTTGTTTTGAAAAAAACTAGCGCACTCGACAAAAGTGCGTTGGTCTTATTGCAAAATAGCTGCGTTCAGGATGCTACTGTCTATCTAAGACAGTAGCGCACACCGCAAGAAATAGGGCAAAAACAAATGTTTGACCAACGCCGTGCTTGATTTGTGTAGGATGGTGGTTGTGTGGCGTGAGAGGGAGCATGGGGAAATGGACCAACATGCGATGAATGATCCATTAACTCTGCATGCATTAAGAATATGTGGGCTATTAAAATTCTATCGCCATCAATATGCGGGCGTAAACCCAACTGCTTAAGAGGATGGTAAGGTATTGGGATGCCAATGCAGGTGTGTTCAATCTCCAAGGGGAGATACTCGAACTCACAATTGATGACATTTACTTCATCATTAGTCTCCTTCGAAGAGGAGATGTAGTGAATCTCAAAGGTTTTTCTCAAAGTGTGGGTTCCCTTTCGGTGCAAGATTATGTCAACACCTATTGCTTGTTGGGTACTGAAAAGACTGGTAGTCAAGTTTCGATAGCAAGCGTTGCGAGCTTTCCTTTGAAAGTGATATTGAGTATTCTCAACCAGATGGGAGGAAGTGCGACACAACACCTTGCTTCATGGAACTATATGCATATAGGCACAGAATGCTTGCGTAGGGTTATTTATGACTGGTGTTCTAGCTTTTTGACGAACATGAAAATTCAACTTACCGGATGTAAAACCGGTAGGATGAAGAACTTTGGCTACGGACGTATCCTCTATACATTCTTCTTTGAGAGGGTACCTGCATTGAGTTCGGGTATGGCCTTGCCTCCGCTCAATCCTCGTGAGCCCCTTATGATACACTGGGGAGATGTCTTCAAGCGCCAAGGTGGCGGTGAGAGCAACCTTTCTTATAGTGATGAGGATTACTAGGCATGGTGGGATCGGCAAGTGTCGGCTTTAGAGCAGTTCCCATATGTGGGTATGGACTTCCGACATGATCCTGAGTTGGGTCTTCCTCCAGGATCATCCTAGGGAGAGATAGGTAAGTTTGTTTTTGAAAAATTATTTAATTGTTTCATTTTATATATATGATTTTTTTATGAGTTTGAGATACTGAAAGAATTGTCTTTTGCAAATGTTGGGCCTGTGTGTCCTGATGGACACCCTCATACCTTTGTGCGACCAATCATTGTAGGAGCAATAGATGCCATGTTGGTGAACTTAGAGGGAAATATGAGTCGATTGACTCATGAAATTTCGACGTACAAGATCGAGCGGATGTCGCTCAATATGTAGGATAATGTTGTGGGCATGCCCCCAGCATGGATTCAGCTATTAAGGAAAGTAGCTAGGCTAGTCATCTGCTACAAAGAGGTTGTGGCAGAGATGGAAGAGGCAGATGAGGCCCCTCCTTCTCCATAGAGGAGGACCTATATATGTATATTTTTTAGGCTATTTGAGCCCATTTTTGTATATTATGACATTATGACACGGCTTGTATATATAGTATCGGCTTTATTTACATGTGTGTTCTTATCTTTATGCGTGAATTGTTTATTATGGATGTGTATGATGTAGATGCCAATCTAAAACATAATTTGCATATGAATCAACTAGTGCATTTAAATTTCGTGGAATGTGTTGATATGTAATGTAATCAAAATGTCTCTCAAGTAACTTAACTCGCAAGAACTGACGTAGCAAAATAGGATCTCTAACTTGATATTCACCCGTTAACTGAAACACAACTAGCTGCGAGTCGAATCTTACCTCCAGATGTGAAATGCCATGATAAAGAGAATCTCGGAGTAACTCAATGACCGCACTGTATTCATCCACATTGTTTATTGTGGGACCTAAACAAGCCCTTCCCGAGGACACTAGTTTGCCAGTCGGTGAGTAAATAACCCAAGCAGCTGCAGCTAACTGATGGGTGTGGCGACTAGCACCATCAGCAAATCCTATAAAGTATTAATTCGACATCTGAAACACAAAGCAATAGACACATAAGACATAACGTAACCACAAGCAAAGCTAACTCTACAAAATTTACAACTATAATACATGTTGAAAAAGCACAGAGGCCTAAGCGTAATAATTTTTCAAGTAGAGCCCATTTCTAGGCTCAGGCAGCTTATTACCCTCGTAATCCATTAACTCATAAGCACCCTTCTTCAGAACCTTAGAGATTATGTAAGGACCAAGCCACATTGACTTAAACTTTCCAGCTCCTAAGGGTTCCTTGTCTTGGTCGTAAAGCAAAACAAGGTCTCCTTCGAGAAAAACCCTAGGTTTGACGGACTTATCATATTGAACTTTAACTCGATTCTTATGTGCTTCGTTTGCTCTGAGCACATCACGGCGTTGCTCATCAAGATGTTCTAGGTGTAGCAAACATTCTTGTAAAACTAAAGTGTCGAGGAGTAGTTGGACAACCAACTTGAATGAAGGAATTTTACATCCAACCGGAACAACTGCTTCTATCCCATGAACAAGTTGGAAAGGAGAGAACCCGGTGGTAGTCTTAACATTAGCTTGGTATGCGCAAAGAGCTGGAGACAACATGATGTGCCAGTTGGATCAACTGGCATTGATGGTCCTTTGCAAAATGATTTTCAAAGTTTTGTTGACTGCTTCGACCTGACCATTCGCTTGTGGATAAAACGAAGAGGAATGTTCCTGTCGAAAACCTAACATGGTGTATAATTTGGTCATCATGTAGTTCGGAAAGTGTCAACCGTGGTCTGTAACGATTTCTTTGGGTATACCAAACCTAGCAATGATTTGGTTGAATACGAAGTAAGCAGCCGTTTCCCCATTTGCTTTAACAGTAGGCATTGCCTCAACCCACTTGGTGAAGTAGTCTATGGAAACAATGATGTGATGATGACCTCCAGCAGAAACTGGATTACAATTCATGAAATCAATCCCCCACTTGGTGAAGGGTCCTGCTATAATCACGGGATGGAGAGGAGTTGGGTGTGCTCTCATATTTTTGGTGAAAACATGGCATGGCTGACAGTGTTTCACAGCTTCCACACAATCTTTGAAGATCATGGGCCAAAAATAACCAGCACGCAGTATCTTCTAGGTTATTGCCAACCTGAAAAGATGCCCCCCTCAGGCTCCACTGTGAGCATCATTCAATAATATTTCGGCTTCCTCCAAGTTTAAACAACGGCGTAAAATGGAGTCTATCCCACGTCTGTAAAGAGTATCAGAAATGATGAGATAGTTCTTTGCGTGATTTTTGAGTTTTCGTCGTTCATCCCTAGAGAAAGTCAGAGGAAACCTCAAATTATGGAGATATACTAAAATATCCCCATACCATGGGTTAGAAGATGCAATAAGGAAGATGTGTTCATTCGGGAATGATGACTCTTCTTCATTGTGTACTATGTCACAAGGAAATTCAGAGATTAACTTGGCAAAAACCAGTGACTTCTTTGACTTAGCCGATTGAAAAACTAGGTCAAACACCTACAAGATTACAATCCATTTATTGAATTTCCCACTGATGATACGTCAGGTGAGAACATATTGAAACCAGTTGACCTCAGCGATCACTGTGGTAGTTCGCAATAAGAGATAGTGACATAGCCTCTGTACAACATGGACATAGCTAATGCCAACGTCTCCACATAAGAATACTTAACGTCAGGAGCTATTAAGGTGCACAAAAAATAGTAAATGACATGCTCTTGGATCATGTCATCCTCTTGAACAAGTACTATGCCGATCATGTATACGGATGCAGCTAGATATAGTAGGAAATCCTTCGTATAGTCTAGCGGGATCAACAAGGGGGCTGATAAAAATGACTTTTCAAGGCCTCAAACGAAGTCCGAGCAGCCTCATCCCAAAGAAAATAGGTGTCTTGTTTGAGTAGTCTCATGAAACCTTTTGTGATTTTGGCATAGTTAATGATAAAACGCCGTAAGAAGTTGGACATACCCTGCAGACTCTGAAGTTGTCTTAGGGTTCGAGGAGGAGGAAAATTTACAATAGCCTCAACTTTAAGTGGATCGATCATGATAACACGACTGGATACAATAAAACCGAGTAAACATCCGGACTCGATGCAGAATACACATTTATTGGGATTCAATCAAATCTTATAATGTCGACATCGTTCAAACACAAGTCTCAAGTGATCAGGATGATCCCGTCTCTTGTGAGATCGCACTGAGAGATCATCAAGATAAGGTTCAACTACATGTTTGATATCATGAAAAGCGAATTTCATTGCGCACTGAAACGTAGCTCCAATGTTTTTCAAGCCTAATGTCATCTTTAGATAAGCAAAGGTCCCCCAACGACAAATAAAATATGTCTTATGCTGGTCTTCAGGTTTTATCTGAATCTGGTTATATCCTGAAAAACCATCCATGAAAGAAAACATTTCATGGCCCGCACACGCATCAATAATATGATCTATAAACGGTGTGGGGTAATTATCTTTAGGACAATCTTTATTTAAATCCCAGAAGTCTATGAAGACTCTAATGGTTCCTTGCTTTTTATCTACCGGAACAGGATTTGAAACCCATTTCGTCATAGAAATTAGATAGATGAATCCATCTCTAAGCAGTTTCTCAACTTTCGTCTTGATGGCAGCTGCTTTCCTAGGATTAACCGGACGGAGCTTCTGTCTCACAGGCTTAGCATTTGGACAAGTTGTGATGACATGCTCTACAATGGCGGGGTTGATTCCTGGCATCTCCTCGTAATACCAGGCAAAAATGTCGCGGAATTCCTTAAAGTAATTGTTGTACAAAGTGATCTCCTCAGGAGAACAATCTGTCCAAATGAAAAGGTTTTCCACAACTCCAAGTTCGATGGATATGTTGATTGGAATAGTTCTCGATATGTTTGCCATATTCCCTTCAGCATAAACTGATTTTGAAGTAGAAGGGATAGCGGACAAATCAACATTACCATCGAGTCTCACTGAAAACTCTCCTCTCTCTATCATGTCTAGATCAAGATGAAAATAAGACCTATGGTGCATGTGTTCCCAAGGATGGTCCAGGCCTATCATTTCTTCCAAAATAGCCTCATCGGAGGTAAAATAGTATCTAGATAGTCAAAAGAGTGGATGGAGTCTCTTGACCATGCCGGTGCATAGTCCATATCTAAATCGCAGATACCAATGGAGTCATGATGTGTTCTATTGCAGCATGTTGTGAATCTAAGTAGGCCACTTCTGCAACAGATAAGGGCACTACTGGTTTTGATTTGGTGGCGAGAATCCATGGATCTGTCGTTGGAAAGACTTTGAAAATCTCATACGATGAACACTCTTCAGAACCAATAAAATGAACAGGAACAGGTAGGTCAAAAGTGGCCATTAATGACCCATAGAGCCCTGCTCCTAAAATCTCACTAGTTGGGTGAGAGTGATCAACCAACGGAATTGTTGAATATGATGAAGCCTGGTTGTTTTTCTGAGAAAACGAAATTTGATCAACTGTAATGATCTTGCCTTCATGAAGGAATATTATAACTCGAAAAACAGTCGATGGAATATTATAACTTCTAAGAATATTATATTTGTATATTATTTATTCTGGAGATGTTCCATACCTCCGATGTGATTATACTATGAATCCGGAGATGTTTATTCCTCCGAATTGGTTGTGGTAACTAGGGTTATTAGACCCACCATGTGAGTGTCGTCCCAGTCAATTATAATAGGGTATTTAACCTAATGGTTAAATACGAGCCTACATGTACTTGTGTAAAATACATGTCAGTGTAGTGTATAAATAGAGGAGGTATGTTCCTCATTTGACACACACTCACTTGAGGATAGCGCACTTGTGAAGGAGAGGTCTGCTATTGTGGAGGAGGAGATCATGTCTCAGGGTTTCATCTTTGTATATTGCTGGTCATCTATATTGAGGAAGCTTTGCTGGGTTTTCTACCCCATGAGGGTTTCCCAGGATAAATCTCTGTCTCTTGTGTTTATGCTATGCTTGTTGTTTCTTCAGTGATCCTGTATATGCTATTATTGTGAAATGGAATGTAATGCTGCTATTTTCTATCTTAGCATATTAAATCTTAACAAGTACTTCAACCTCTATAGATACTAGCTTACCTGCAAGTTCAACGTCGAATGATGGTAAGACTCTATGTGGACAAAACGATCTTCCATCAAAGGCGGTAAGCAGAGTGTTTGAGGGGGCTAATTCAGGTGAGACCAAAGCCTTCCAACAAGAAATGGACATTATGCACATAGACACGCCCTCATCTACAACAGCTCACCCAATGGTCTTGGGACCATGGACTACTTCTATTTGCAAAGCGATGTGGTACGAAAACTGAGGTTTTATATTAGTCATATCAAAACGAGTAAGCATATTGGATGAGTCAACGCTACCGATCGCTGCAAGAAGTGCACTGCATTGTAATGGACAACTTTGCAGTACTTCCAAAGTGGACATGGCACAAGGAGTTTGGGCTAAATCCTCCACAACATTGTAGTTAGGAGCAGCCCGCGTGTTAGGATTGTGCACAACCCGTTTGAAGACACCTTTCGAAATATTCAGCAGCGGATCCACTAGTATCTCGATGTGGAGAGGGGTAGATGATTCGAGAACATCCTTATCTCTTTGCTATGAGTTCGGAATCTAGTTTCTGGCTGGAGTTTGTAAAATCATGTCCAAATTAACCATGTCAATAAACGAATGATCAGCTGATGAGGCATGAGGGGTTCCCCCAGCACTGGAGTTTCCAGAAGCTAAACCTTGTCTGTGAGGGAATGGGTCTTTTAGGACAGTTGGTTTCTTCTCATAGAGTAGCTTCTGGGCTTCTTCTATCAGAGGGCATTGATGGGTGAGCTGGTCCTCCTTACACAACTTGCAAGGGAACTTCACTTTCTTTTTATCCTTTTTACCCTCTTCGGCATTTTCTATATTTTTGGGATTTTGGTGGTTCCCCTCCCCTTTCTTTCCCTTCTTTTTGTTGTTGTTGGGACCGATGGCCCTTTTGATTTCTCTGCACTTGTTGTACAGATTCCATTTGCGAAGGGGGGGTTGCAACTGAAGTTGCTTCCGCAGCAGATTGTTTGACAAATAAGGTGTGAATCTGCTTAGTTAAAGCTTCAAACGCTGTAGAATCTACTGAACCCACGATGCCATCAGCATGTGGTCCAGGCTTGGTTTAACTAGATCTATATTAGATCTCGGTGCGTCTGGAATGATCTCATACAGGATCCCAGATTGAGCATAAACAAGGTCAAGTTGCTGGGACCTGAGAATGGCCTCTTCCTCAGAAGATACTCTAGAAGTTGATACTTCCTTAGAAATGTAAGGAAGGAGTGATTTCAAATACCACTCTAAAATAAATTCTGGAGGAATCTCAGCTTTAATGAGCCTCTTTCTCCTTCACCACTCTTGAATGTGGTCAGATAAATGAGTAGCTTTGTTCTGTCGAAAAGTTGGCAGAGTTCTGTACCGGCATCATACCAGACAAGGAGTTGAAAGTGATTCAGAAAAACTGTATCTAGATCCCAAAAGTTATCATAAGCAGCTGCAGGCAGTTCAATATACCATTTATCTGCAGCGCTAGTCAAGGTTCACTGAAAGAACCTTAATATGATGGAATCGTCGTTCAATGAATTAGAAGAGCACCAGAGATGAAACGTAGTGACATGGTCACCAGGATCTTCCCCAATCTTTCCTTCAAACTTTGGAATGTCTGAAGGAAGCTTGGTTGGGATAGGTGGCCATGTGGGGTGATGCCGCACCAGATCATTTGTTAGTTTTGAAAGATCTAGAAAATTCAAGGTTTCCAGAAAAGGTAAACGAGGTCTTGCCGATGGAATTTAGTTAGCGGGACTTTGGTAGGGGGAACCACCTAAAGCTTGACTCGTGTACTGTTGGTTGGGGTTGCCCCCAGCCACCGGTTGTGAGGTAAAATCATTGCTAAAATTGCTCCAACCAAAAGAGAGAGGGTTATTCCTTGAGTGTGTGTCCATTGTGGTTGGGTGTTACCCCCTCTGTAATGTGGGTTAAATGCGTTACCACCTCCTCCACCAAATAGTGAAAAAGGGATACTCCCTACAGGTATATGAGATGTTTGCACATTGGAAGGATGTACATTCTGACCTGTGTAGGGGTTAAACCTAGGAATGGATGTAACAGATGACACAGGCATCGAGCTTACTACAGTTGTGGATGGAGTGGGTATCAAGCCTATAAAGGGAATGGAGGGAGTTATGTGCCCTCCAAACCAAGGAAAACCTTGAACGAAGGAGCAGTTTATGGAATGCCCTAGGATTGTTGCATGAAAGGAGATGAAGTAGATGGTACCAAGGCTATCCATGTGACAGGGATCTGAAAAGGTCCAGCAGTGGCACCAAAAGGGGTAGTTGTTATCGAAGGTTGAGAACTAGACATGCCTATGGAACTAGTGCTGAAACTGAAAGAAGGAGTCAAGGCAGGATTGACCTGCCCAGAGCTGGGTACCGATGTGCTTGCAAAAGAGTGAGAGAGAGATCTCGTAATCATAGCTGCAGTAGGAGTTTGGGGAACTCTTGTTTCATCTCCGGAACTAGCCATGTAATAACCAAGGGTAAAACTGTACACACAAAAATTGGGTTGGCCTAGAGAGTCTACAGTTACAAGTAATGGATCGTTTGGTCCAGTCAAGGGAGGGTTGTAAGGAGTGTTAAACTCTTGAGAAGTTAAATCCTCAACCTCAACAATATCAAAGACCTGTTTATCCTAAAATCATATATGCGGTTCTCTAGGTGGTTCAGTTCCGCCCGTAAGTTCGTATGAACCATGAGAATCAGTCCTCCAGCGTCGTGGTGGTGGTGGAGGCTCCATAGTGAGTGGTGGAAGGTTTTGCAACCTTCGTGACCTACGGAGAAGTTGATCCTCCACATCTATATCAAAAGAAAACTAAGTATGAAAACCTAGTGGCCACTAAACGACTAGGGAGCAAACAACATACCACTAAAAAAATGTCCTAAAGTTATCAAAACCAAGAAAACAAAGCTAATACTCTCAGAAGTTAGTCTGGGATGATGAGGGCCCAGAACAAATCAATAGAGAATAGACGGTCAGTTACACGACGTCCAATGAAGGTCCTCCGGGTGCAAGCGTTTGAATCACCAAACTGCCCTCCTGGGATTATTGCAAAGGGTTTCCTTCCGTGTCTGTCCGAGATGCAGTGGAAATAGCCTTCCATTATACCTGTGAAGAGCCCTAGGTTTAATATATTAAGGATACCACAAATATTAAAATACCTGGGGGAACAGTTGTTAGCCTAACCAAGACACATGGGCAAGGTAGCAAAGCCCAAAATCCAAAAGCACTTAAAAGTACTAGTGGACCCCCGTATGCGAATCAACTCTGGTTTATGTTTGAAAGGAAAGTGAGGGGGTATCCTTAGCAGTTCCAGTCTCACAGGGCCTCGTGCTTAACTCCGGTTTGAGTGGAGTGTTCCTAGGATACTTTGAGATAAGTGGGTTTTCCTAAGAGATTGCCTTACTACGATAATTGAGCAATGAAACAGATTTCGAGTAGTTTAAAGTGATCTACCCTGAAATCCTAGCCTAAGCTAATTGATGTAGTGTCAAACCTAAAAAGAAAAAGTTGCTAATTGATTTTATTAAATATTCTTTTTAGAGGCTACTTCTTACTCAAAAAGGGTAGTGAAGTGTGTGGTATGGTTACGAAAGAAAGTAAAGTGTGTACAAATGATGCCTTAAAACTTCACAAAGACTCTTTTTTTCATTTATGTCTTTCAAAACAAAATATAGGAAATCCTAAGCATAAGCATTTTTCATTTTTTCTTTTTAATTTTTAAAGCAAATAGAAAAACAATCTATCCTACCTCGAAAAATAATGGCAAATCTTACAACTAGGTTACCAATTTACAATTTTTTTATCTTTTCTTCTATTTGTAAAAGAAAATGAATCTGAAAAAGGAACAAGCAAGATCTATCAAGAGTGTGGGTAAAGATAAGAGGCCTAATGGCTTATAGCAATCAAATCCAAAGATAGACAAAGACTTGACCGACAGATTTGTTTCAGTGAAAAACTCTAGATTTGGAACAAGATGCAAAAGAAACGGAAAAACTTATGCATGCAATGAAAAAACGAACCCAAAGGCTGCTCCTAAGCATAAAAAACCAAAGAAAAGCATCCGCCAAACAGGTAGGGTAGGCAAGAAAACCAAAGCAACTCTATCGCCACACAAACTCAAAAAGAGAAAAGCTATCAAGGAGACTTCAACCAACTTAGACTAGCCTGAACAGAAGCTTAGAAGGTATCCATACCATCAAAACTTTCAAAAACACTCAAAATACTTCTAACTGAGGTCATACCCTAAAATGAAAGGCAAAAATCCGTAAAAGTGCGCAGGTATTGAAACAGACAACAAGCGTAGAGTGCGCAGGTCTATATTACTGCAACACACGTCCAGGGAAAAAGGTGTGCTATTATGACTAGCAGGAAATCGCGCACAGGTACAAAAGACCTAGAAAGCTGAAAAGACACCTAGAAACAAGTACTGAAGTAAGTGAAGCAATCTAAATGGGACTTTCAAGAGGTTAAAACAAGAATAAAAAAGACAAGAAAGTCTCAACAAGAGTTAGAAAAGCAAATAAAATGCCAAAAGTAGACCCATCAACCTGAAAACCAAACCCTACTATGAAAGGCTCAGACCTATAGGAAAATACGCAGCTATTTGGTATAATAACCAGCGCAAACAACTAAAAGTGTGCAGGTATCAGTGAGAAAGACTCGCGTTCAGTTTAAAATATGTGCCTCTGTATGCACAAAAGACCAGCGCACAGGGATTAAAAGGAAAAAAAAAAAGCTCACTCAGACTTAAATGAATCAAGGCAAAAGGAAACAACAAAGTAACCTATAAAAACCTCACAAAAAGCCAACAAACTGTAAAAACTGAAAGAAAACCTAAATAAGGTCCCCATAGCAGAAATAAACCGGTGCTCCCCAGTGGAGTCGCCAGTTCTGTTGTGAAGGATTATACCCTATAGCAGGGGAAAGGGTGCTATCAACGTACCTGGGGTGACAGATAGATACATTATACTTTGCATTGATTACTGTAAGCAAAATGAGATTAGGATTCAAAAATCAGTACCTTTTTAACGATGGTTGGTCCTAGCTTTTGCCCAATCTACATAGTAATACACCTGCAAAATATACAAACCTTCCTCAGCATATCTTGACTACAAATATATGATGATATCGAAAAACAATATGACATTAATTACAATCAGATATTCAATAGAAACAACATTCCATTGGGACGAGAAGAGTATCTCGATCTTTATTATCAAAGAAATGCAAACAAATATAGTTTATACCTGATCTGTTCCAAGCACTTCTGCAATCGAGTTCCAGGCTCCTACTCCTCACAATGACTTATAAATTCCTTCAGCGTAACAATAGATTCTTCTTCATTGGCCACTTCCTCATGGATTCCCCTTCTATTTATGGCCAAGGAAGGAAGTTAGATTCGTAAGGCAGTTGAATTGGGAGGTAGGGGGAGTTATAGTACCAACCTCAACTAATCCCAATTCGTAATCTTAATATATTTTTCCATTTCATCTTAATATGTGTGCAGGTATCACACTAGACAACTTGCACCTAGGGCGCAGCTAGTGCACTCCAAGACTAGCGCATACCACTTTTGAGATAAGTGTGCGGGTCTACTTTAGTAGAAACAACGCACAGTACGCTAGATGCTAGTTGTAAGAGTAGCACATCTTTTATGAAATATGAAAAAAAAAAAAAATAGCTGAAGAGGTGTGATCTTAGCAGTAAATCATCCAAGCTCAATCCAACTCTTCCATCCATAGTGTTCTTTTGTGTGATCGACAGAGCAATGTGATCACAGATGAAGAAGTGCAGATTTGACCTATAACACTAGCATTACTGATCTATCTATTTGCAATGAGGAAGAAACTGAAATATTCCATTTTAGGGAGGCCAGTACCCCTTCCTTAGGATGAAGGTAGAATCTAGAGTTTGATTTATGTTTAGCCCTAGTAAATTTATATTATCCAATGAGGTCGTTATAATATTATATACCTTCCTTTTTACATAGAAACACATGAACATGGCTCATAATCGACACTACTCAAGTAGAACCAAATTCTCTTCACGTTAGAAGCACTCATAAAATCAACGGATTATTTTCATGAAAGCAACAACCTTGGAGGGGGAGGCTTTGGCGATGTATACAGGGTATGTTGTATAACTGATTTTAAATAATCGATGAGATGTCTTGATTTCCTCCCAAAATTTTATCTTATCAACTGGCCTACAAGACATTGATTCTTTCACAAATTTTGATCACTCAAATTTTGGTCTTTTTGGTAATGTCCCCAAATTTACATAATGATTTTTTATCCGATGTCTAAAATTCTATTTATAAAAAGAATTTTGCATCATAATACTATTTCATAATTGCACGTTATTTTTTCTTTTTACATTCCACTCTATCATTCCATGAATTCTATTTCTGTAAATCATGTGAAGACCATAAGACATGACTCATTTGAATCTTCTTAGTACTCTCACGTAAGATATAATAAAGACATAAGACTTAATTGGTAAATATTATATAAGACCATAAATACATGACTCATATGATTTTCAATTTTTTAGATGAGGGATAATAAGAACAAAGGTATATCATTTTTAATCAGAAGTTGCATCTGTATATTATTGTTGCTTATACAGGTAATGTTAGAAAGAAGATGCAAGGAAGGATCGATGAGAGGAAAATGGAAACAAAAACGATCCACCAAATTGTTGGAATCCTCTGTACGATTCCTTTGAGCTCGTTTCCATTCATAGTTACCTGGATAGGGGATTGACTATTGGTACTACAGATCATGATCATACCTTTGGACTTAGGATTGGTTATAATTTTGACTTTCCTTCTAAAATTAGGTTAGAAAATGTGAAGTTGAATAATTTTATACTTAGCGGAGCTTTCACCCATAGCTCTCGACAATCATACCACTCATATTCAATGATTCTTATATAGTTTTGACATTGGCATTTTTCAATTTATTAAAATCAATTTTATATTTGAATATTTAAAAAAAACAATACTCTCTTACCTCCATAGTCAAATGCTTTTACAATAGTTGTCAGAGACTTTTATATTACTACCGTGCAGCTTGTACACTTTGCCTCGGGCGGCCTATCCCTATCCCTTTTGTTGTTTACATGGCATCCTTTCTCCATATATATATATATATATATATATGTAAAAAAAAGTTTGGTTCATTCTCGGGGAGCTTTCAGAGATAAGCTACGGGGCACATGAAAATAACATTGTTGAAGGATGTTGTGATTGTTGGAGAAAGCTTTGATAATATTTATTACTAAGTCAATGCACAAGAATAAAACCATATGTTTTGCTAAGTTATAAAGGAGCTCAACTCAAATATTAAAATGTATAAGAGTGAGTTATCTTTATAACTAATATATCTTACTTAATATCATTCCCAAATACAAATATACATCTACCTTAATACCCCTTTAGTTCTTAAAATCTTGAAGCCTTGGACATCACTCACATTCTAAAGGTCAACCATTTTCTTCACCTCATCTTGACATAAATCGACTTTCATGCTAGATTGCTTAAGGGTTTGCTAAAAGTAAATCAGAGATCTCCACAACTTTGTTTTTGAGAAAAATATTTTGGGGATCACTGCAAACTTTTCTTCCCCCAAAACGTCCAAAGACCCCTACTTCATATATATTTAACTTCATCGTCAAAATGTAATTGAAAAAAAATTCTATTACAACCCTCATCTCTCCACTCTTCTTTGGAATTTATAAAAACATAATGATATTCACATATTGATACTCACATATCCCTCAACAAGCAAGCTCTGAGGAAAACTTCCTTATATATCTTGTGGCACCTACTCAATCACTTTTACATTATCTTTTTCTACTGCATGAATGCGTTCACATTATCATCTATATACCACAAATGTAAAAACCATGCAACTTTTTCTCTCACAAATAAACCTAACCAAATATTAATATTTCACACTAAAAGCCTATATGTTATAAATGGTTTGACCACGTGATTGGCATGTTAAAGAATAAACCTTCGTTATAGTATATGTGCATTTAGTTTTAAGTCTCCCCTATGCTATCAAAGCATTAAATAATAAACCTATGCTATGGTTTTATAAAATTAACCGTTGCCATGATATCGAAGTCCTCTCGGTAGGGATATGCTGCAATGCAGCTTACTCTTGTTAAATGGTATTTGAATTTTTTGGATTGTGATTTTAATTTGGAAATCCAAATAACATAATCAGATTATCATTAAATCATTGAAATTCCATGCTTCCAAGGATTACATAATGTGAAATTTACGGATGCCAATACGATTTGCCTTCCAGTACGACACTTTTGCATCATTGTTTATGTTCATGCCACCTGTCAATTTGTATTGATGCATTAATGGTAATTCTGGCTCCTAGTACAATAAAGCTATTTGAGGTTAGATCGAGAAAGTTCTTGTGAATGATAGTTGTGCCCAACTTTGGGAGAGGGTGTTGAACCTCAAGGGTTCGATCTTTGTTCCGTTGTTTTGTGTTGAATTCCTGAAGAACTTTAGTGTTGAAGTGAGCGGAGCTCTATTCTAGCTAACTTTGGGCGAGAAGTGACACCCTTGAATTCGTAAATGACGCATTACTGGTTTGTGCGATGGTTTTGAACCCCGAGGGTTTGATCTTTGTTCAGTTGTTTTGTGTTGAATTCCTGAAGAATTATGCTGTTGAACTGAGTGGAGCGCATAGTACAATTAAGTTATTTGAGGTTAGCTCGAGAAATTTCTTGTGCACAATAGTTGTGACCACCTTTAGGAGAGGGTTTTGAACACTGAGGGTTTGATCTTTGTTCAGTTGTTTCGTGTTGAATTCCTAAAGAAATATGGTGTTGAAGTGAGCGGAGCTCTGTTCTGGCCAACTTTGGGCGAGAAATGACACCTGTGAATTCGTAATGATTCATTACTTCTTTCAGCGAGGGTTTTGAACCCCGAGGGTTTGACCTTTTTTCAATTGTTCTGTGTTGAATTCTTGAAGAATGCTAGTGTTGAAGTGAGCGGATATCTGTTCTAACCAACTTTGGCCTTGAAACGATACCTCTGAATTCATAACGACACATTATTGGTAATTCTGTCACCTAATACAATCAAGCTCTTTAAGGTTATCTCGAGAAAGTTCATTCTAATTTCCCGAGAATGCTTTACTACTGCAATTTATAATTATGTCTGTAATTTGGACTTATCTATGTGTGTTGTAGGTAATAATAGGCATGACATCTGGGATTGACTACAAGGATACAAAATTTCTTGGGCTATTGAAGAGCTAGAAGGTTCTTGTGCACAATAGCTGTGACTAGCTTTGGGAAAGGGTTGTGAACCCCGAGGGTTTGATCTTTGTTCAGTTGTTCTATATTGAATTCCTAAATAAATCAGCTGTTGAAGTGAGGAGAGATCTGTTCTGGCCAACCTTGGGCGAGAAATTACACCTGTGAATTCGTAATGATGCATTACTATTTTCGGTGGGGGTTTTGAACCTCGAGGGTTTGATCTTTTTTCAGTTGTTCAGTGTTGAATTCCTGAAGAATTCTGGTGTTGAAGTGAGCGGAACTCTGTTTTGGCCAACTCTGTAAGAGAAATGACACCTCTGAATACATAATGACGCATTACTAGTAATTATGTCGCCTAATACGATCAAGGTCTTTGAGGTTAGCTCGAGAAATTTCATTCTAAGTTCATTCTAATTTCACTCATTCTTGTGGGGAACAGATCTGCCCAACTTTGGGCGAGGGTTTTGAACCCTGAAAGTTTGATCTTTGCTTCCCTACAAGTTCACTTTCGTGAGAAAGAGCTCGACCGACTAAAGAGATATCTTTGGGAGAGGGTTTTGAACTTCGACGGTTTGATCTTTGTTCACTTCATCTATGTTGAATTTCTGAAGAAATATGGTGTTTAATCTCTCAGTTCAACTCTTATTTTGTCTGCAGCTTGGAAAAAAGATTTAAGGAGTTTATTAATAAAAAATTGTCGAGGCTCTACAAAATGTCAAGGCTCTGCTTCCCTACAGGTAAATTTTTGGTTCATAACTATTTTCCTTTTATTCTAATTTCCAGAATGCTTCTCCACTCCAATTTATTATTATGTATCTAATTTGGAATAATTTGTGTGTGTTCGAGGTAATATTAGGCATGATATCTGGCATTGATTATAAGGATTTAAATGTTCTTGGTATATTAAAGAGCTAGGTTAAGTCTTATTCCGGTTTTCTATTCACATTCGCGAGAAAGGGCTCGACAGACTAAAGAGATGGTCCATTCCAATCGATCTTATTGAAAATCTAGGTAAAGTTACCTGTGAATTTGTAATGATGCATTAATGCTAATTCGTAATGAAGCTCTTTGAGGTTAGCTCAAGAAAGCTCATTCTAATCGTTCCTGTGTAGAAAAGCTTTTCCCAACTTGGCCGAGGGTACTGCCATTATCTGGTTTTAAAATCTTAATTTCTCTATGCCTTGGATTTTACTTTGCTCCCCTGCAGGTATCTTTTTGGTATTTTACTCTATTTTTTTATTTTATTTTATTTTGCAGTTTGCAGTTGACATACCTACATATATTTCTAGTATCTCTCGTCACTGTACATTTATATTCAATATACTATATACTACGTTTAATTGGTTTCATGATTAGTCATTTATCGTTTAATTGTTTTTGTGATCAATTTTCTTAACGAGCGTAAAGGATTATACTTCTCCATTCTGGGAAGTGCTTTCAGTATATTGGATTCAAGCTAATATAATTGATTGGACTATCCCTCTGATGGAGTACTGTATTTATTCACATTGAATCTATCTTTCTGTTTGACTACTGTATTTTAAGGACAATGTGTATTACTCTACATGTCGAGTAGTGCTTTGGTAATTCGATTTTGTAAGAGTCTAGTCGGCCCATATGGGCTATTGTGTTACATCGACTTTGTTTCTTGTTATATATAGAAAAATTTATGTTAGAATATTGGGTTTTTTTACATTGAATCTATCTCTTTGTTGGACTACACTATTTAATAGTGACTATAAACTGTTAAATTTTGCAAAGACATAGAACAAGAGCAGAAAACAAAAAGGGCATATTGATTGCCTTCTCATTATTAAACTTAGATATATGTATTGTTTCACATAGGATTCTCATTATTAAACTTATATATATATAGTTTCACATAGGATCAAAACCACTAGCTAATACTATGAGCCACTGAATACCATGGGACATCTAATGACCTAGTCAACAACTAACTCAACTAACTTAACCAACAAACACATATGAGATTACAACTCTTAACACACCCCCTTAATATCATGTGGGATGGTGTGGTCAGCACTATCAATGCCTAAGTGCTTCCTTTGAAACTCAAATGCATATGTACTCCAAGGTTTGGTAAACATATCAGCTAATTGCTCCTTAGAGCCACAAAACATCAAACTAATCTCTCCATTATTGACCAACTCACGTATAAAGTGATAGCGAGTGTCAATGGGCAAATGGTCTGCCTTCTCAAT
The DNA here is from genome assembly GCA_027924585.1 of Larix kaempferi. Taxonomy (NCBI): domain Eukaryota; kingdom Viridiplantae; phylum Streptophyta; class Pinopsida; order Pinales; family Pinaceae; genus Larix; species Larix kaempferi. The sequence continues at coordinate 183,148 of BSBM01000423.1, forward strand.
ATTAATCACAAGTATATATAGCATTACATAACACCAAAAACCACTGGTAAATACTAAGGAATAGTAAATACTATGGGACAACAAGGTGTCCTAGTCATACTTAACTAACTAATGACTTAACTAATTAATGCACCAATAGCGGATAGTGGACCGGTGAGATTACAATTCTTAACATACCCCCTTAATCTCAACCGGGAAAATATTAAGCACTATCAATGCCTGAGTGTTGTGCCTGCTTGTCTATGTCTCAGCTAGGCATACATTTCATTCAAATAAGCTTAAGCTTTACTTTCTTCCTTGGTGTGTGCTTGGATTGCTTCTTCTTTGTCTTCTTGAACTTGATTCTAAGTAGGTGTTCTTCAGCATCTTGTTTAGCTTCTGCAAAATACATAGTTTTATTGCTTTTCATTGGTGTTGGAACATAGTGCAAGCCTTCTTCTTCTTCTTTTGTTTCAACATATTGTATGTTGCTGTCCATTTTAACTGCACACTCAAATTTTTTGTCAGAGAAAAATATGAATATATTTCAACTCTTCTTGGAGAGCATTCACATCTTCCTCTTTTGTTGTTTCAATGATTTTCAGCTCTTCTTGGAGAGCTTTCACTTCTTTGTGTTCCTCATCTTCGAGTTCTTAATCTTCCTCATCTTCCTCTTCTAGTGTTTCAATGGAAGCTACATCATCATTCTCATTAACTGTTGTAGCTTGTACCCACTGTGCATCCTTTACTGCTTCCTCAAAAACTGTGGGTTGATAGGGAAACAAAGCATACTGTAGATGCTATCAATACTAGGAGTTTGCTCATAAAGCTCCCTCAAACTTTTGGTTTTCTGGTTTTGTGATGAATTGTATGCTGGTTCAACTTCTATGTTGCTATCAACTGTCTCTTTCTCTGAGAGACTATCATTGCTACTATCAACGGTCTCTTTCTCTGAGAGACTATCACTCACATCACTCGGAACTTCTACATTGACAGGTTTGTTTTCACTATCATCAGCAAATAGAGCTAGGTCAACAAGCTTTGATGGGCTTGCTTACTTGATCCTTGGCTACATCATAAACACAGTCTTCTTGGTTATCTTCCATTTCACTGTGGGATTCCTGGTGCTTTGGCTGGCTTGCAAAGTCATCTTCTTTCACAACTGGTTCCTCTTCACTAAACATAGTTTTCAATATATCCCATGCTTCTTTTGAAGTATAAAATTCTGCAATTTTATGAAAGATGGAATAATCTATTCTATTTTGTATGAGACTCAAGGCAACAACTTGTCCTCTTTCTTTCTGATACTCTGTCAATTTCTCAAATGTTGCTATATCTATAGGATCCTCTTCAACTACAAAATGCCACAAATCTTGTGACTTTAACAAATTCCTTATTTTTAAAGACCATAGTTCATAATTGTCTCCATCAAAGGTTTTCCATGAACCTATTGAAGTTAACAGATTTCTTACCTCTTCGATTTCTTCTGGTAGCTCTTCTAGCACCATCTTCAATATTCGATCTTCTTGGTCGTTTCTTCTTTGGTATCAACGATCCTTCAAACTTCAGATCCTTGGAAGCTGGATAGAAACTCCATATCTTCTCCACCCTTTTCTACATGGGTTCTTCTTGGATCGATCTCTGCAAGACTCGATCTTCTTCAATCAATGTTGGAACGTTGTCCAATCTTTCGACTCAGTGTCAACAATACTTTCTCTTCAAAGACTAGATTTGAACAATGCTGGTACTTTCCATTTTGTATGACGATCTTTAAACAAAGTGGCGCAACTTTCTAGTGAACACAGTGCGACTCAGAGGTGTGCAGGGCAAAAAACTCCTAAAGAGAATAGGGGTTGGCACACTTTTCCTTCTCTGCAAGTGAGATAGTGGCGCAGTCTTCCTTCATCCAAGGTGTGCTAGGTTCAGAGGGTGGCTTAGTTCTCTTTCAGCGAGGGTGCGACAGGGTCTCTTTAGTGGGGCTAAGCAGGTGCGACGACGTCGGATCACGGTGCAAGTGTCGGTACCGTGAGAAAATAAAAATGTTGCGACCCTAGTGTTCTGTCTCCGTCCTGTACTGCAACTTTCAGACGTGTGTGTGCATTCTCCAACTTCTAAAGAGGCTTACCCCAAAAACAATAGTTTATGGATCAGGCCGTCAACTCTGATACCATGTTAAAGTTTGCAAAGACACAGAACAAGAGCAGAAAACACAAAGGGCATATTGATTGCCTTCTCATTATTAAACTCATATATATATAGTTTCACATAAGACCAAAACCACTCGCTAATACTATGAGCCAGTGAATACCATGGGACATCTAATGTCCTAGTTAACAACTAACTTAACTAACTTAACCAACAAACACATATGAGATTACAACTCTTAACATAAACAAGGTGGTAAGACACTTACCTCTGAACTCAATCGTTTCGTATAGGTTTTCCAATCATTTCGTGTAGGTTTTCTTATATGTTTTTGTACGTCTCTGAAATTTCCAAAAACCTGAAAGCAAGTAAAATGGTATAGTTAGCATTGAATTCAAGGAAAACGCATTGAATGCAAGCAAAATCGTACTAGTTCTGTGCGTAGGATAAAAGACAACCAAAATGCCCACTTTTCCAGTGATTTCCCAAAATCGGCTCTGCTGAATTTCGGCGAGTTGGAGGCGTTTTAGTTATCCATTGTACATCTCCCTAATTCTATATCGAAAATTTGTCTCGTTCAGTATTAATGATACCTTCTGTATTTGTGAAAACTTGCAAAAAAGGCATAGTTACATCGAATGCAAGCAAAACAATATTATTTCTATAACAAAAACGATATTCATGATACCTGAACTTCGACGATTCACTATTCAGCCGCCATCAGTGCTTGCGATATTCGTCATCTACCAGTGCCAATGCCTAAAACAAAATCCTTATGTGATGCCCTAGCCGTTGAAGCAGTTAAGAAATTCTTACTTAGCTAGAGGAGCTGTATCCACACGTATCAATATAGTTAGCATTTCCTATCTGCTGTGTTTTCAAGCAATTGAAGGGTTGTTAGTTATGCATTGTTAGCTCAGGGCACTCGAAACCGCCAGAGCTAGTTAAGGATAACTAAAATACTACGACCATCAAATGCATCCCGATCATACACGTGGTGCATCAACCTTAAATCCTTAAATCTAGAAAAATATATCCTTCGTCTTCCACCCTTGAAAATATTGTCTATCGACGTAACTAAGAGCATACTTTCATCGACAAAAATCCTTCGTCTTACACCCCCTGAAAATATGAGATATTAATGCCTATCGACGTAACTAAGAGTAGCGTAACTAAGAGCATACTTTCATCGATGAAAATTAAAATGAAAACAAAAAACAGATGGTAACTCTTTATAGTCAAAACTAACCTAAAATATATCTCTAACTCTAATACCATCGAAGAGGCAATTTCTACTAATTCTGATACAGAAATATTTAAAGTTTAACTTTAATACAACAAGACCATCAAATGGAAATTTCTATTAATTTTAAATCTGAGTTGGATATATCTGAAGTAAAAAATCATAAAGGCCAAGTTGACAAAATAAAATCTGAGCTAGATATATCTGAAGTCAAAAATCATAAAGACCAAGTTGACAAAATAAAAATGGGGAATTGTGATTCAAGAATGAATTTCTAAAAAAGTGAAGGCATGAACCATTTTTTTAAAGTGGGAAACGAATTTATAAAAAGGTGAAGGCATGAACATTTTTATTTTGAAATGGGAAACTTAAGGGCCAAGTTGACAAAATAAAAATGGGGAATTATGATCCAAGAATGAATTTATAAAAGTGAAGGCATGAACCATTTTTTATTTTGAAGTGGGAAACTTCGTTTAGTTTCATTTTCTCCGCCCTTGCCTCACCTTACATGAGGGGCGAGGCTACTGTAGAAACTGAAAAATCAATAGAAAATTGTGAAAAACTCATTGAATCTATATTATATTCCACTTTTAATAAAATACAACCAGAATCTATATTATATTCCACTTTTAATAAATTACAACCAGAATCTATATTATATTCCACTTTTAATATAATACAACCAACCAGATTCCATCATAAAATAAAAAATACTTTGTTCCATGTTGTTTGGAATTCACACGACGACTAAAACTATCATATTCTACTTGATTTAATTGCCATACTTGATTTAATTACCATATTACAACCCGTCATATTCTACTTGATTTAATTACCATATTACAACCCGTTCGATGGCAATTTCTACTGATTTTGATACAGAAATATCTAAAATTGAACTTTAATATAACAAGAACATAAAAATGGAAATTTCTATTAATTTTAAATTTGAGGCAGATATAAATATCTAAAGTTGAACTTTAAGATATAAATATCTAAAGTTGAACTTTAATATAACAAGACCATCAAAATGGAAATTTCTATTAATTTTAAATTTAAGAAGAAATTTTAAATTTGAGGTAGATATATCTGAAGTTAAAAAAATCGTGAAAGCTAAGTTGACAAAATAAAAATAAAAAATAAAAATCATAAAGGCCAAGTTGACAAAATAAAAATAGGGAATTATGATCGAAGAATGAAGTAAAAAATCATAAGGCCAAGTTGACAAAATAAAAATGGGGAATTATGATCCAAGAATGAATTTATAAAAAGTGAGGCATGAACCATTTTTTATTTTGAAGTGGGAAACTTCGTTTAGTTTCATTTTCTAACAGGAATTGTTAACAATGTACATGTACATTCCTCTATAGAATTAACAGCTTTTATTTTTTCAATTATAAATAAATATAAACTTATTTAATTATTACCACTAACTAGAATTGTTAACAATGTAGATGTATGTTCCTCTATAAAATTAACCACTGTTATTTTTTCAATTATAAATAAATATAAACTTATTTAACAGGTGCACCAAACACTTTTTTTCTCAACTATATATAACTACTTTAAACAAATTAAAAGATCCAAAAAAATAAAAAAACTTATTTAACATGTGTACCAAACACTTTTATTCTCAACCATATATAAATACTTTAAACAAATTAAAAGATCCAAAAAAAATAGAAAAGCTTTTCATGCACACAAAGGCTTTGGTTTTGCATCCAAAGTTTCATAACATTAGCGATGCTCCCTTTTATTAAGTAGTGTTCCCCTATGTTGAATCGCATTCCTAATTCATTGTTTTTGTTGTCCTATCTCTAGGGTACCATGGATTCTGACATTTCAACCACATTAGGTGCATTTTACCCAGTCTCTTGTAAGAAGTTTGATTATTTTTATTAGAAATTAGATTTTATATCAATTTTCTTTGCAGTTTAAAGTAAAATATTAATAGATAAATGTGTGTTTTTTCTTTGCTTTTAAGCTTTTATATATAAAAAGGTAAATTAAGGTTGGATTAATCTCTTTTTCCTCCACTACAAGCATGACTACCATATTGCCTCTACACCGTTTAAATACTATCTTGATGATATACACTTAATTTTGACGTGCTTTTCAACTTCCAAATCTTGAACCACTTGTGTACTTCTTAAAACTTTAGAACATAAGTGTGCTACCTACTATATCACCCTAATTTCCATATATCTAATATATGAGAGATTGCAAAGAAGCTTAGTATGCTTGTTTTTCCTTTGGTCAAAGTTTTTTCATTAAAACTCTATTCATGTACTCAACATCTTAAACTTAAGATTTTGATATTGAAATTTTGAAAATTTACAAATTTTGTTATTATAAATAAATTTATAAAACCAATTCTTATTAGAACAGCTTATATTACAGTTTCATAAAACCAATTCTTATTACAATAGTTTATATTGCAGTTTCAGAAATAAAAACTTATAGAAAAAAACTGCCAAAAACTAAATATCGTTTGCTAGACTAATGGCCTTATGGCCTTATTCAATAAAAAATTTCAATCAATGATTTATTTCTGCCTCCCACAACTTGTAAAAATCAGTCCACTAAATTTCAACTAGTGCTTTATTTCTAAAATAATCATAGTTCTAATGCACCCATTAACAAGCTAATTTATATCTTGGAGCTAAAGATAAGAAGTTTAGAATGTACATAGCTAATTCAATCATCAAGATCCTCTATTCCAAAGCATAAAAATACTACCCATGAATAGGAGATAAAATCCAAACTGTAAACACTTTATTATACAAAAAGTAAACTTTTGAATCTTTAATACATCAAATGCCCCAACACCCATGCCTCATGCAGGAACATTTGTAGCAGTCATAATAGGGATCTTTCCAGCCTTAAATTTTGATAAGACCCAGTCTCTCATCTTGTCATTTATCTCCATGAAATTATAGTGCTAGCCATCCTTCATATGAAGTTTCTTGTTAAGTTGGCCACACCGTTTTTTAGTTTCTAAAGAGATAAGTGGCTACTATCCATGATCTCCTCTAAGAGATGTATTAATGTATTAACCTGGAAAATAAATGTCTTAATTCATGGGTGTGTTGCACAAAAAAAACTTAACACGGCCAGTGGAAAAGACATAAACTGAAACCTTGTATATTTCTCTCATGTTCAGAAACAATCTCCACAATTTGCTCAATTGTATGGTTTGCCTTGAGTTCTGGTGAGCCAATTATTACCTAGAAAGGCATAAGAGTTTTAGATAGTGTAATGGAAAACCTCCAATAAACCCCAACAATAATAAAGTTGCATACACAACATAGACCATCACTCGCCACCCCAAAAAATAAGATCTCAGTTTTATCACATGCAGACTTGCTTAAAAGAAATCACCTTGTGAGGATTATGCAGATATTTCCTGGCAATAAGTTCGACTTCCTTTCGCCAAGTCACACTCCAGTATAACGTCTATCGATCTGGCTCAATCTGAATATCAAAGAAGATAAAGAATTGGTTAGAACAGACAATGAATAACTCTGATGTAACACAGGGAGAAATGGTGCAAGGAGGATTATAAGAGAAGGCCTACATTAAAGGATAGGCTCTTTAAAAAATTCCATAAAGTTAATTAAACATGGATTACAGAAGATCTACCATATTTGGTCCATACCCAAGGGAAAAGTTTGTAATATGTTACTACTAATTCATTACCTTCACCAACAAGGTCCACAAAGCTCATAATATGCAACTGAAAAAAAAAAAATTAGTAGATGTATTTTTTGTTCTGAATTTTGTTTGCGCGAGCTGGGCCACTTTCAGGGTTAGAGTTTGAACTTGCACTCTGATACCATATGTAACATCCCCAATTTTCACAAAAAAATTTAAAAAATTCTCATTAGTATTTATGTCATTTAATTAATATGCATAAGACATTCTTATTGACAGTTGTCTCAGAAAGGACTATTCTGTCCTAATTATGATGTTGTGCTTGTATTTATTAATGCATCATTTTGATTCATTTTAAAGTGTCAACATGTCATAAATGTTATAAATCGTACTGTCAGAATGTAGATGTTAAGACTTAGCATATTTTATCTCAAAAAAAATGTCGCTTCTTTTGTCTCAAAAGTTTACAGCATTAATGTGCCAACTTTAATTTTGTATCAATGTTTAATCCAACGTTAGAAAAATAATGGAATATAATTTTTATGCTACTAACCCTTTTATTTTATTTTTTGATGAAGGTGTCCTATGGTATCCCTGAGGCTTACTTAGCTATTTTCATAGCTAATGCTCTTACTCCTATTTGTACAGATATCGCAGGTGAGGTTATTATTATCAGTTGAAGATCAAATTACTGTATGTTTAAACATAGTTGTTGTAACTACTCTATACTTGGCATTAACGACATATGAGGGAGAAAACCCTAATAGGACCTAGGGTAAGACCTACCCTAGATTAAATTGCTATTTCTATTTAAAAGACTTGCACCTATAGTTAAAAGCCTATAAATATTTAACTATATTCTAGCATTTAAACTTTATTATAAAGTTCTCCATATATAATTGATTTTGGATAATTTATAAAGACTTAACATTTCATTTACCCTTTGTTAATATTATTGTGTTCATGATTAATACCATATATTCAACCCTCATGTAATTATATGGCGCTTATATGTTATTACTTGTATGTGGGAGGTATTAACCTTGACCATGATTAAACTCTTAAGCCCGAGCATGAATGGACTTCGGTAAAAAGATCACATAACCGTGAACCTTTGGAGCTATACTATGTATAGTATTCGTGTATGATCTCAGTGGATCCTTCATTGGCATGCTGGCAGGTGAAACTTTAATGCAGTCTTAAAAGCACTTGTAGTGGGAAGCCTAACTGGCAACCCAGTGGCAGTTGTTTCACATGACGACCTTGGGATTTGGGATAAACCCTAACCCAGGTTTGGAATGACTATCAAACCCTTTGAACATTCAATTCACTCGTTCATTATGCAAAGCAGGTAGTGGAGGCCGACAGCCTACCGAAATGGTAGGGTTGAATGTTTCACGAGGTTTCAGGGTTTCCCATGGCGGTTTGCACTTCGAAAGAAGGATGATTAGCTGAAAACTCCTGCGAAAACGGTAAGCCCATACCACGATGTAATGAATTCATCATTTTTTACTTATCCTTTATAATTAGTTACTAAAACCTGTTAATTTTGTGTGATGGTCATGGTGTGACAGGGTTCCATCAGAGTTGGGTTGCTTCTACTCCATCGTGGCTCCCAACGACTCACACTGGTAAGTCTCAGAGTTTCTTTAATACCCTAAGTCAAACTTTTGTTATGAAAAGGTGAAGACAGTCAACGTTGTCGGACAGTACTGTGTTGAGATGAAGGTTTCCTCCAGTGTTGATTTTATACAATTTGTTTTTATATTTTTAAGCCGAAAGGCATTTGTAACCAGAAGGATGAACCCGTGAGCCTTGGTCTATGTTGGATTCTTAGCGTCTTTCGTTTTATATGGTGTTGTAAAGAACCTTGTTTAAGGATTTTAATAAAGAAATGATTTTACGAGAAAACCATGTATTGTTTGATTCTCATCTAGAAGGATGCTCTCGGAATTTTCGTTATTTTATTAAATGAATAACTTGTGATGCAAACTAAATGGATTAGGGATACGCCTGTCTTTTTAATCTGTTAACAAAATACGTTTGTGTTGTTTTAATGGTAGCTGTCGTTCCAAAATATATCAGCCATAGGGTTGAAACACTATCTTATTAATCTACGATGTTGGTGACTTAGTATTTTAAATGTTAGGGTTTTTAAATATAAACTTGAGTATCGTATCATAGATATATTTTTATAGCTTAAAGATCTAAGGGGATTCGAACTCGAACCCTGCATCTTTGTCTTTTTACAATGCTGAATTATTTGTTTATAAAACTTATACAAGTAACGACGCTTTAGGGTGAGCCTTTCTAGTCTCGAACCCGGGTCTGTGTTAATCGTATTATTATGAGAGTTAGCTTCTTTTAAACCCTGGTGATGGCTATCAGAAGGCTCGGCCAATCTTGTACTTCTACTTTGTTGGGAAAATGAAATAGTACTCATGAAAATACTATCTTGTGAAGGGTTTTAAAGAGTAGAGAAATGAATATTCTCAAAACTACGATTAATATGGTATGATGAAATCTTTTAGAATCTTTTCTTTGATGATGGTTTTCTTTTTAAATTATCTTGCATTAATGATGAAAGGTATTTATAGGTTTTGCAAAAACTATGTTTAAAAAGTTTAAGGATTCGGTTTTTGAAAAGTCTTCTTTTATCATTTAATGTTCATATGATTATTGTTATTTATAAACAAAAAGATTATGCTTTTAATCTAGGTTTTGTTTTGAATATAAAATCATTCGAATACTATTATTGCTATAAAGTGAAATACAATGCTATGTAGTGAGCTTCTATTTAAATGCTATTTACTTAAACGAAAACTATGTTTTCTGCATTTAGTATAAGAGGTATTTACTGAAATATAGATAGAGAGTTTATACTGAAATAAAACAGATATTCATATATGAAGATCAATCATTTGAATCTTATCATTAATCTAACTTTTCTGTACTAGAGTACGACACGTAACGTGTGTGGAAAAATATATAAAAGTATTTTAATCAATCATTCTGCATTTCTAATTTTATTTCATTAATAACAGTACAGAATCACGTTTATAATTATCTCTTAAACTAATTGAAAAATAACTCTGCAGATTTCTATAATACTTAGACAATTTCAGAACTAGATATACAGTAAAAATAAACACATAAGAAGATAAGAACCTGATAACTGAAGAGGGAAACAAACACCCAAGGGAGCTCGTTCCTCCCAACCTATTCCTGAAGACAACCAAATCACTTGTCTTAGGACCCTCGAGCCTGCTCACTGAACCACTAGGGTGAAGATGCTAGGTGGATGCAAATGTTATCCTTTGCAACTCAACAGTGATGTTGACAATACTCCAAAATGAGACTTCTGCTTTTTAGCAATATTGAGTTCTTCATAAAGCAGTACTAACTCAGATTAACAGTCTTATCTTAGTCAATCCCTCTAGCTTTCCCCTCATCGAATTCTCATATTTTCTAATCCAAAATTCATCACAAGGTAAAAATGATCCCCTCCTGCTCCAATTTGATGGGTATGAATAGATTGCCTAGGTCTTTGGTCAGTTTTACAATTATTGAGCCACTTGCTATGTTCCACTTTCTTGGGGAACATGACCATTAATGTAGGAAAGTTGCCACCTCCAACAGCTAAAGGTGCATTGATGATGTTGCCAAGTGTCAATTTTCTCTCCACACCAGTTCATTCCTTCTAGTGGGCCAGTGAACAGTCTTTCAATAGTCTCCTTGGGATATTTGTCTCCTCTTTTATTTATAAATAATAAATTATTAAAGTATTTAATTACAGTCATCCTTGACCCCACTTGGTCAATAATCTTAAAACTTTACAATAACATATAACATAATGTTTTTCTCATGAAATAAAATATTCAGAATTTGGGTATGTGACAAACACCCCCTCTTAAATTCAAAATCGTCCTTGATGTTGCTTTATTCGTCATCCTCTACATCTTCCTAGAATAAAGCTGGATATGCCACCCGCATATCACTTTCCAACTCCCAGTTTGCTTCGTTGGGACTAAGGTGCTTCCATTGCACCTTTACCTGTCCAATGGCGCGATTCCGAAATGAAATTTCCCTCCTGTCGAGGATACAATCCAGTTCCACTAGAAAATCTCCTTCTGGTTCCACCTGTACATCATTCCAATTAATCACATGAGTAGTATCGTGCACATACTTTTTTGAATTAGAAATGTGGAATACATTGTGTACTTTAAGGTTTGGTGGTAAAGCTAACTGATATGCTACTGCTCCAACCTTGGACAGTATTTCAAAAGGTCCACAATACCTTGCTGCTAGTTTAGCACAGCTCCCTAATTTCAAGGAACTCTTTTTGGGTTTTATCTGTCGATCTTGTGCAATTTTTAAATTGCCTTGTACCTGTTTCACTGCTAGTTCCATTTCTTTCAATAACCCAGGTCCTAACATAATCCTGTCAACCAGATTACTTCATGAAATAGGAGTATTACATTTTCTGCCATATAAAATTTCAAATGGACTAAGTTTTGCTGAAGTTTGGTAATGATTATTATAAGAAAAATCAGCAAGATGCAAATATTCCTCCCATTTACCTGACTGATCTCTAACATACATTCTTAACATATCTTCAAGAATCTGATTGACTCTTTCTGTCTGTCCATCCATTTGTGGATGAAATGTTGTACTAAAATTTAAAGTAGTATCTAAACCTTTAAATAAATATGTCCAGAAATTTCCTGTAAACTTTGAGTCTCTGTCAGAAATTATAACCTTTGGAATCCCATGCAGACGAAAAATTTGTTTCATAAAAATTTCAGCAATCTTAGCAGCCTTGTAACTTGTTTTAATAAGTATGAAATGAGCTGCTTTACTAAGCTTGTCCATAGCTACCATTATAGAATCATTTTGTTTCTGATTTTTAGGTAAACCAGTTATAAAATCAATACTAATTATTTCCCACTTCCAATCCGGAATGGGTAGTGGCTGCAACAGTCCAGCTGGGTGTTGATGTTCAACCTTTATTTGCTGACACTCCATACACCTAGCAATATATTCAGCTACCTCATTTTTCATACAGGGCCAAAAGTAATCATTCCTCAGCATTGTTATCATCTTTTGGTAACCAAGATGCCCTGAGTATGGACTTTTATGCAATTCATTTAAAATCATCAACTTAATTTATTTTCCTTTGATGTGTTGAATCTCGAAATCATATTCGCTAAGGAAAGCTAGCCACCTAGCTTGCCTTGCATTCAGATTTGATTGATGCAACAAATATTTTAAACCCTTATTACCTGTCATTAATGAAAACTTCCTTCCGATTAGATGAGGGCGCCACATTTTTAGAGAATGTATCATAGCAACCAACTCTAAGTCGTAAGTAGTGTAGTTCTTTTCGTGAATTTTTAGCTTTCTAGAGTCATAAGCTATTACATGACCCTCTTGTGTTAAGACTCCGTCAAGTCCATCATTACATGCATCAATGCATACAATTAAATCCTTGTTTGAGTCTGCAATTTTTAGGATAGGTGCGGTTGTTAACATTTATTTTAATTTATTAAAACTTTCTTCACATTTTTTATCCCAGATAAATTTCTTACCTTTCTTTTGTGAGGAGGTTATAGGATTCACAATTTCAGAGAATCCTTCTATAAATTTACGATAGTAACCTGTAATTCCCATAAAAGATCGTACACTAGTTACGTCTTTAGGGGAAGACCATTCATTAATAGCTTTTATCTTGTCTAGGTCTACTGTGATTCCATCCTTGGATATCACATGCCTAGATACTATATTTTATCCTTAAAGAAATCACATTTGCTAAACTTAGCGTAAAGTTGGTATTCTCTTAACACTTGTAAAATTATCTTCAAATGTTCTTCGTGTTCCTCTTTAGTCTTAAAATAAATTAAAAATGTCATCAATAAATACCACTACAAATTTATCCAAGTAATTATGTAACACATTATTCATTAAACACATGAAGACTGTTGGGGCGTTGGTTAGCCCAAAAGGCATAACCACAAACTCGTAGTGCTCGTGACTGGTTCTGAAGGAAGTCTTAAAGATGTCCTCATCTTTTATCCTAACTTGATGGTACCCCGACCTTAAATCTACTTTAGAGAATATCGTGGCACTGCGTAGTTGATCAAACAGATCATCAATGCGGGGCAAAGGATATATGTTCTTTATGGTCATTTTATTTAATTGGCGGTAATCTATGCATAAATGCATAGTTCTGTCCTTCTTTTTAACAAAAATAACAATTGCTCCCCATGGAGACACATTGGGTCTTATATAATTTTTATCAATGAGTTCCTTAAGCTGTGATTTAAGTTCATTAAGTTCCAGAATGTTTATTCTGTAAGGATCCTTTGAGTTTGGTACCGCCCCCAGTACTAACTCAATGGTGAAATCTAGTTCCATTTTCGGAGGTAGTCCTAGAATTTCTTCCGGGAATACATCAGAAAATTCCTTTAGAATGGGTATGTATTCCAACTTTAACTTATCTTCCTTAGTTGATTGTTCATCATTAATTACATTTACAGGAAACAACTTACACCCTTTACGAACATCCCTTTTAACTTGCAAAGCAGAAATTTGTCTAACTGAAGTGTTTCTAGGAATCCCTTTTACTGTTACTATTTCAGATTCATTATTTATGCAAGTAAAAGATTTTTCAAAACAATTTAATACTACCCTATGCTTTTTAATCCAATCCATCCCAATCAAGACATCGTTTGATCCTAAAGGTAATACATTTAACTTTACTTGAGTTCTAAACCGATTCATAAGCAATTCACAGTTCTTAACAAAATCAACTACCTTTCTTTTTGTACCTGTAGCTAGTTGAACTAGCTAGGATTTGTCAAACTTTTCTACTTACAGTTTACATTTTTCTACTATACTAGGAGATACATAACTCAGGCTTGCCCCTGGATCAATCAAAATAGATATAGGTTTATTTTTCAGCATACCTTCTACTTCAACCATGGAATTTTGATGATCAACTTGTCTATTTTCCAATGTTGCATTTATCCTGGGCATTTCCCTTGCTAGATCACCAACACTAGCCCCCTCATTTTTCGTGTGTATGTTGTCGACGGCCTCTTTCTGAGTGGGAAATTTGATGCATAGTGCGGTCCCTGACAGTGCCAACATTTTACAGTTTCCTTTTGTTCATTTATTTTAACAGAATTATTAGGTGGATCTCTATTTCTTGCATCTGTAAAATTTGGCTGTGCATTACTTCTTGAATTATTTCCTTGAAATTTTCTGTTAGAAAAATTATGTGAATTATTATTTCCGAAATTTTGATTAAATGAGTAATGTTTATTTCTTTGCTCAAAATTATTTGGATTCTTGGCCTTCCAACTTGGCATGCCTTCCCTCTTCTTGTTTTGTTCATAATAGATATTTGTCTTCCTCGTGGCCTCTTCAAGAGTTATAGGATCGTCATACTCAATTTTGTCCTTTATATGAGAGGGTAGACAGCTCAAAAACCTTTGTACCTTAGGGTTTTCTTTCGTAATGTAAGGCACATACATTAATAAATTCAAAAACTTGTTGCTCAATTCCTTCATATACATGGAACGTAACTTTAATTCATAAATTTCTTTAGCTCGTTCTTCGTAATATTGTTCCAACAGAAATTTTCTTTTAAAATACTTTTTAAAACTACTCCAGTTTACATTTCTCTCATTCAATCCTTTTACCCTCTTCAAGTCTTGCCACCAAATATCGGCTTTACCCGTCAGATTATAAATTGCCATTCTAGTTTTTAACTGACTTGAGTAGTTGTAAATTTGGAAATATTTATTCATACCGGACAGCCATGCTTCGGCTTCCTCACTCTTTTCTGTTTCTCCATTAAAATTTGGTGGTTTAATCTTCTTAAATTCTCCAGAAATTTCTTCATATGGTTTATATTTCTTCTTTTTAGAGTAGCAGTCACTTTCGCCACTATCGCTGGAATACTGATACTTCTTCCTATGCGATTTAATATTAATTTCAGAAGATGAACTAGTTCCATAATCAATAAGTTTTATCTTTTTACTTTTTCGTTGGTAAGGCATGATTTCAGATTTGGAATTAATTTTTGTTCTTTCATTTTTATCATTACTATGGAATTTATCCATCAGGATTTGATTCAGCTCTTCTTGAGTTTTTAAAATTCGTTCGTTCTCCTCTTTTACAGTGTTTATTTCTGTTTTTAAATCTCTTACAGTTCTCAAAAATTCAGATGAGTTGTCGTTTAACTCAACAAATATATTTCCTGCATTAATGTGTTCCTATTCATTATTATTTTGATCATTAGGGTGGGACCTGTCTTCAGCTGACTCTTCCGATCCTTCCATACCTGCAAACTTAAATAAGTGTTGAAACTGAAAAACAAAATTAGTATATGTATTTTCTGTTTTGAATTTTGTTTGAGCAAGTTGGGCCACTTTCAGGCCTAGAGTTTGAACTTGCGCTCTGATACCAAATGTAACATCCCCAATTTTCACAAAAAATTTAAAAAAATTCTTATTAGTATTTATGTCATTTAATTAATATGCGGAAGACATTCTTATTGACAGTTGTCTCAGAAAGGACTATTATGTCATAATTATGATGTCAATGTGCTTGTATTTATTAATGAATCGTCTTGATTCATTTTAAAGTGTCGACAGTCATAAATGTTATAAATCTTACTGTCGGAATATAGATTTTAAGACTTAGCAGATTTTGTCTCAAAAATGAATGTCGCTTCTTTTGTCTCAAAAGTTTACAGCATTAATGTGTCGAATTTAATTTTGGATCAGCATTTAATCCAACGTTAGAAAAATAATGGAATATAATTTTTATGCTACTGGCCCTTTTATTTTATTTTTTGATGAAGGGGTCCTATTGAATCCCCGAGGCTTACTTAGCTATTTTCGTAGCTAATGTTCTTACTCATATTTGTATAGACATCGTAGGTGAGGTTATTATTATCAGTTGAAGATCAAATTACTGTATGTTTAAACATAGGTGTTGTAACTAAGTTCTATACTTGGAATTAATGACATATGAGGGAGAAAACCCTAATAGGACCTAGGGTCAGACCTACCCTAGCTTAAATTGCTATTTCTATTTAAAAGACTTGCACCTATAGTTAAAAGCCTATAAATATTTAACTATATTCTAGCATTTAAACTTTATTATAAAGTTCTCCATATATAATTGATTTTGGATAATTTATAAGGACTTAGCATTTCGTTGACCCTTTGTTAATATTATTGTGTTCATGATTAATACCATATAGTCGACCCTCATGTAATTATATGGCGCTTATATGTTATTACTTGCATGTGGAAGGTATTAACCTTGACCACGATTAAACTCTTAAGCCCGAGCGGGAATGGACTTTGGTAAAAATATCACATAACCGTGAACCTCTGGAACTATACTATGTATAGTCTTCGTGTATGATCTTAGTGGATCCTTTTTTGGCATGCTAGCAGGTGAAACTTTAATGCAGTCTTAAAAGCACTCGTAGTGGGAAGCCTAACTGCCAACCCGGTGGAAGTTGTTTCATGTGACAACCTTGGGCTTTGGGATAAACCCTAACCGAGGTTTGGAATGATTATCAAACCCTTCGAACATTCAATTCACTCGTTCATTATGCAAAGTAGGTAGTGGAGGCTGATATCCTGCCGAAATGGTAGGTGTACTGCCCCTAGACTACTGTAGACATTGAGGGCACCTATTGAGTGACCCGATCGATTGAAACATTAATAAAATAACTCAACAGGTGCCCTCAATGTCTACAGCAGTCTAGGGGCACTACAGTAGGGTTGAATGTTTCACGAGGTTTCAGGGTTTCCCATGGCGGTTTTCACTTAGACAGAAGGACGCTTAGCTGAAAACTCCTGCGAAAACGGTAAGGCCATACCATGATGTAATGCATTCATCAATTTTTACTTATCCTTTATAATTAGTTATTAAAACCTGTTAATTTTTTGTGATCGTCGTGGTGTGACAGGGTTCCATCAGAGCTGGGTTGCTTCTACTCGATCGTGGCTCCTAACGACCAGCACTGGTAAGCCTCGGAGTTTCTTTAATACCCTGAGTTGAACTTTTGTTATGAAAAGGTGAAGACAGTCGACGTTGTCGGACAGTATTGTGATGAGATGAAGGTTTCCTCCGGTGTTGATTTTATACAATTTGCTTTTATATTTTTGAAGCCAAAAGGCATTTGTAACCAGAAGGTTGAACCCATGAGCCTTGGTCTGCGTTGGATTCTCAACATCTTTCGTTTTATACAGTGTTGTAAATAACCTTGTTTAAGGATTTTAATAAAGAAATGATTTTACTGGAAAACCATGTATTGTTTTAATCTCATCCAGAAGGATGCTCTTGGCATTTTCATTGTTTTATTAAATGAATAACTTGTGATGCAAACTAAATGGATTAGGGCTACGCCCATCTTTTAAATCTGTTAGCAAAATACGTTTGTGGTGTTTTAATGGTAGCCGTCGTTCCAAAATATATGGGTCGTAGGGTTGAAACACTATCTTATTTATCTACGATGTTGGTGACTTAGTATTTTAAATGTTAGGGTTTTTAAATATAAACCTGAATATTGTATGATAGATATATTTTGATAGCTTAAAGATCTAAGGGGAGTTGAACTCGAACCCTGCATCTTTGTATTTTTACAATGCTATATTATTTGTTTATAAAACTTATACAAGTAACGACCCTTTAGAGCCCCAAGGGGTAGCTCAATCGGTCGAGCACCCGTAGTTAGGCCTCCCAGCATGTGAGGTCGCGGGATCCATTCTCCTCGACACTCTTGGGGTTAGGTACGCAAAATGTGCCGAGGGTGTGAAGGCCCCTTCAGGTGGGCCCGCCAGCTATTATTCCGTGGACGTAGCGATGCTGGCCGGTGGGACCGGTACGTGAACCACATTGAAAAAAAAAAAAAAAAAGTAACGACCCTTTAGGGTGAGCCTTTCTGGTCTCGAACCCGGGTCTGTGTTAATCGAATTCTTATGAGAGTTAGCTTCTTTTAAACCCTGGCGATGTCTATCAGAAGGCTTCACTAGTGTTGTACTTCTATTGTGTTGTGAAAATTAAATAGTACTCGTGAAAATACTATCTTGTGAATGGTTTTAAAGAGTAGAGAGATGAATATTCTCAAAACTACGATTAATATGGTATGATGAAATCTTTTAGAATCTTGTCTTCGATGATGGTTTGCTTTTTAAATTATCTTGCATTAATGATGAAAGGTATTTCTAGGTTTTCCAAACACTCTGTTTAAAAAGCTTAAGGATTCGGTTTTTAAAAAGTCTTCTTTTATCATTTAAATGTTAGTATATGATTAATGTTACTTATAAACAAAAAGACTACGCTTTTAATCTAGGTTTTGTTTTGAATATAAAAATTATTCGAATACTATTATTGTTATAAAGTGAAATACGATGCTATGCAGTGAGCTTCTATTTAAATGTTATTTACTTAGATGAATACTATGTTTTCTGCATTTAGTACAGGAGATATTTACTGAAATATAGACAGAGAGTTTATACTGAAATAAAACAGATATTCATCTATGAAGATCAATCATTCGAATCTTATCATTAATCTAACTTTTCTGTACTAGAGTACGACACGTAACGTTTGTGGAAAAATACATATAAGTATTTTAATCAATCATTCTTCTTTTCTAATTTTATTTCATTAATAACAGTACAGAAGCACATTTATAATTAGCTCTTAAACTAACTGAAAAATAACTCTGCAGATTTCTATAATACTTAGACAATTTCAGAACTAGATATACAGTAAAAATAAACACATAAGAAGATAAGAACTTGATAACTAAAGAGGGAAACAAACACCCAAGGGAGCTCGTTCCTCCCAACCTACTCCTGAAGACAGCCAAATCACTTGTCTTAGGACCCCCGAGCCTTCTCACTGAACCACTAGGGTGATGATGCTGGGTGGATGCAAATGTTATCCTCTGCAACTCAGCAGTGATGTTGACAATACTCCAGAATGAGACTTCTTCTTTTCAATAATATTGAGTTCTGCATAAAGCAGTACTAACTCAGATTAACAGTCTTATCTCAGTCAATCCCTCTAGCTTTCCCCTCATCGAATTCTCATCTTGTCTACTCCAAAATTCATCACAAGGTAAAATTGATCCCCTCCTGCTCCAATTCGATGGGTATGAATAGATTGCCTAGGTCTTTGGTCAGTTTTACAATTATTGAACCACCTGCTCTATTCCACTTTCTTGGCAAACATGACCATGAATGTAGGGAAGTTGCCACCTGCAATAGCTAGAGGTGCATTGATGATGCTTCCAAGTGTCAATTTTCTCTCCACCCCAGTTCATTCCTCCTAGTGGGTCAGTGAACACTCTTTCAATAGTCTCCTTGGGATATTTGTCTCCTCTTTTATTTATAAATAATAAAATATTAAAGTATTTAATTACAGTCATCCTTGAGCCCACTTGGTCAATAATCTTAAAACTTTACAATAACATATAACATAATGTTTTTCTCATGAAATAAAATATTCAAAATTTGGGTATGTGACAGAAATTCAACAGTAGGACAAACTATTTTTCCTCAATATTGAGGGAGTCTTGGCTAATTTTAAGCTTTTCCTCTCTCCTTAAGGAAACACCCCAATTTGTATTCCCAATGAGACATGTATCTTCCATAGAGATCTACCCAAAATACTTTAAAAAATAAGGGCAATTCCTCACAAGCTTCTAAAACCAGGGATTGAAGTATTGGGTGTGGATAGGTTTGGTTGAAGGCACAAGAACAAAAAAGTTCTCGAAGTTGTTCATAATTGAGCCCAGATGGCATTTACATTGATGAATCTTCAACTTTTGAGACTATGGTAACATGCTTATCGCTAGACGTGATTAATATTAAGCTTCCTGAAGGGAGATCAAAAGGTAAAAGTTCATCTACCTAATCCACATTGTCTACACCATCTAAGACTATTAAGATAGTTACTGGGTTCAAAAGATTGTGTGCATCATCTAAGATTGTTGGCGTTCAAAGATCTAAGAGCCCATGTGAGCATCCCTTTACTTTAATCAATATTCTCTATTGGCCCACCAAAACCAATCAAGCTCTTAAGAAGTTGTCTATGCAACAAAACTAAAGAACCTTTAGTAGCAACATCTTTGATGTCAGATAAAAAACAAGAATGTTGTAGGGGAAAAAAGAACTTCTCTAGTGGACTACATTTTGTCCATACCCTCCCTTAAAGCCAATCCATTCACTTGGGCTTCATCCACTGTAGATTTTTTCACAAGCTCTCTGAGAGAATTCACTTCTTCCTTCAATTCATATCTTCCTTCAGCATCAGCGCCTCCTTTATCTCGGATCTGGAAAAAGGTATAGTTAGTAACTTAGTATAGCATGTACCAAACAACTGAATAATGCAAAGAAGGAAACAATAAATTCTAGTTAATAGCATGTATGAAACAATTGAAGAATGCTACCAAGGAAATAATAAATCCAGCTAGAATCAGATCAACAACAAATTCAAATTCCTATCACAGAATTTTTTGGGAGCTGGAAAATTCTTTATATCAATTTGTGCAAAATTTTAAAAGAACTTTGATGTACAAAGGTAGCCATGCATACAAAAATCATATTCAACAACAAGACTTGGAGAATGCAGGAATTCAGCTCAAACCTATACATGGCTCAAAACAGTCACGCTTGAGAGCCTCCTGAATGACACAGTGGGCCACTTCTTCTACAACAAGCTGCAGGTTGTATCACAAGCTATAGGCTATAACACTTCATATTGGTCGGACACAGGTCTCCACCATGACCCTATAAAAACTTGCACTTAAATAGAAATTTTCATCCTAGAGTCGTGTGAGGAGTCAGGGAAAAAGATTGCCCCCAATGCAAAGTTCTAGTAGAAATTTCATCAAACTGACAAGAGGTGAACAACAACAAATGCCATATGCCAAAGATATGGTTGTTGTCATTGCAGTGGTGCATCTACATATTCCAATGGTACCTAAACATGCGAGGTTTGCAGTGGATAACCTTGGGAGTAATATTGAGCATATCCTGCAACAATCATGTACAAATATCTCCATACCTAAATGCACCTGCTGAAAGATTAGGCTCTAACAAAATCCAACAGAAAAGACAAATGAACAACTATTGAAGGAGGAAAGAAACCTAGCAAATTTGGTGGAAAATACAAATGAACCACCACTGCTAGAAAGAGTACAGAACCTTGGCGAATTTGGCAGAAAAGACCAACACAAATGGAGACTGCTCAAAGGGTACACAACCTTGGCTAATTTGACATGAAAGATAAAGATGCATGTGGTGGGATTCCATTCGTATGATAGACGAGGAATCTGCTACAACAGTAACTTGGGACAGTTTCTCATTGAATAAATGCTTTCAACATAAATATTCAATAATTTTATATTTCTTCTTAGATTAAAAATATTCAATATTGTTAAAATAATGTTACATATTTCATATTAGAAAGAAATGGCCTTGGCCAATCTTATTTTTTTTATTTACCTTTAGGTGTAGCTTACCCACCTCTCAATGATGATATCTCCTTGATGAAAAACGGTTCACCATTTCATTATACGATCCTTGGTATACTTATATTCTTTTTGACTTGCACACTCATATTTTGGTCTTCACTTATCTCACGATGATCGTTGCTGCATTTGTCACCAAGCTCCTTGATATATCCTCATCGGTGATCTACTTTACCAATGAGGAGTTTACATCATTTTGCATTATGCCATATGGTTAAAATAATGTATTAATATTTACAAAATAATGCTTGAAAAATAATATAAATATATTAAAAAATATATTTAGAGAAAATATATTATCTTAAAGTCACAGTATAAGTCACAGTATGAGTTTTGACTACTATTAAAATAAAAGCACGCGTTTTGACTATTAAAATGAAATCATTGAAACCAAAACTCTAAAGATTAACTTTTAATAATTAAACTAATATTATTTAACATTAATATAAAACTATTCATAATATATCGAGTTTTGACTATTAAAATGATATATCATTGAAACCAAAACTCTAAAGATTAACTTTTAATAATTAAACTAATATTATTTAACATTATATATATCATTGAAACCAAAAGTCTAAAGACTAACTTTTAATAATTAAACTAATATTATTTAACATTAATATAAAACTATTCAAGATATATCGAGTTTTGACTATTAAAATGAAATCATTGAAACCAAAACTCTAAAGATTAACTTTTAATAATTAAACTAATATTATTTAACACTAATATAAAACTATTCAAGATATATTCACGGTTGTACATCTAAAGGTATCCAGCAAAGAGTCAACTACCTTTTATGACATTTGTTTAACATTGTACGCAACAAAGACATTTGTGACCAAATGAGTAGAAGTCCAATCAAATTTTAAAATTATTGAGTTTTTTTAATTCAATTTTTTTCAATGTTCCATCCATTTATTTGATATGTTTTTTAAATTTATTTATATATATTTATTTTATATTAATTTAGATTTTTATTTATTTTGTAATTTATTTAAATATGTTTATTTTATGATATTTTGGAATATTATTTTTATATTTATAGGTGTTTTTATAATTTAGGGCATCAATGAATAGAATTTTGAGATTCGGGATGGCGAGGGTTTCTATAATGGTGATGGCGAGGGTTTCTACAATGGCGTTTGCAGTAAACGGTGAGGTTTACTACATCTGCAAGCTGTCGGATTTCGCACTGAATGGTTGATTCACAGGGTAGTTGGCGCCAGTGTAGTCTGAACAGCGACTGATGGACTACATCCCTGTCAGGTTATAGTTTTCAATTAAAAATTTTTAGGGTTTCTTGTTTTTTATAGCTGGTGGCACTAACAAGGATTGGTGCCCTTATACTCCGGCTTTCCGTGAGAGGGTTTGGTGCATAATATTCTGGGGTTCTCTAACTGTCAGGGGGTTATTCCGACATTCGACTGCCTGAACTCGTGTATACAAAAAACCCTGATTTGTGCCTTTTCCACTGTCGGAAATGGGTGAAAACTTGCCGAAAATAGCTGTCCCGACGGACAATAATCTAAACATTTCAGATTTCATGATTGAGGAGGCCGGTTTATTCAAACCGGACGTTTTCTTCAAAAACTAGCTGAAGGGGAAACAGGCTCATAGCTCCGACGTGAGACATGTGGCTCCACGTGCCAAGGCGACAAAGGGACATTTGACCCTGGGGGGGGCACCTGTTGACGCTTCTAGTTCGGACCCATCAGTTGGCAGTGCTTGGGTGGCACTGCGTTTGGAAAACAGAGGCAAACCATTGCCATCCTCCCGCTCTGCTCGGCGACTGAAAGAAAAGTATTATTGCAGACCCGGAGAAGTTTGGTTGACGGTGGGCAGAGACATTGGTCTGGAAGAACTCATGGAGTTCAACATGACGGTGCTGGTGGGCAAGTTCTCATACCATGCTATGAATCGCAAGGACATTATAAAATGGGTAATAGAAACGTGGAATCCCATTTTAAACTACACTCCCCAGGTATTTGCCATGGCTTGTGGCTGGTATGGTTTCAAGTTTGAACAAGAAGCACATTGTACCACCATTCTGAATAAACTGTGGCTTTATGGTGTGGGTAGCCTGATGCTCCAGAAATGGCAAACAGACTTTGACCCGGACATAGCGTCTGTTCGACTCTGACATTTGTGGGTGCTTCTTCCGGGGCTTCCGCTGGCACTCTGGAACCAGGGGGCTTTTGAAGCCATTGGTAATAACATTGGTCGTTTTCTTCATGTGGATGAGGATCATCTTGCTGGTTTTGATCGTCGTATTGGCCAGGTGCTTGTTGAGGTGGATATATCATTGGGACTTATTGATGTTCTTCACATCAATTGGCCTGGCTGAAAGCTCACACAGATCATTAACTATTGGGGCATCCCTTTCCTTTGTTCAAATTGTAAGCAGGTGGGACATTTATGGCGTCAATGTAAGGAGAATTCATCTTCTGGTCATCTAAATGAGGGGAGACCTTACTGGTCCTCGGATGATGGTAGCGATAAGAAATTGGATGCGTCGGGTATGCCGGACGACTTCTCCAACAGGGTTCCCTTCCCTTTTGCTCCAAACTCAACGTTAATCCGTAAGTTGGAAAAACAGGGCCCATCTTTCTACCACTCGTTAAATGAATTGGATATCTCCTTTATAAATGCTCTAGATTTAAATAATGGGAATAATGGAAATTATATGGGTCGTCGAACATACACTCCTCTGCTATCAAACACCACTGGGTCTGAGAAAGTGTCCAATGATTCGTCTGAGAACGATGATCCCGTCTCTGAGAATGAGCCGCCGAATGTGAGTTCTACACATATTAGCCCATCTGACTCCTCTCCAGTTTTGTCTGTCTCCCCCAGCATTCCCCTATCCTCTTCCCCGACTATCCTTATATCCACTGATTCTGAGTTGCCTACTTCTGGTCCTGATATATTATTGATGGGGGGTAATGATTTAACGAATCTCGGGCTGCCTACTTCCGACCTTAACATATTGATGGCGGGGGGTTAATGATTATATACCTGTGGATCCATTGGGCTCGGATTGCCCCCCTTTGAGGCCCGCTGGGGTCTCGGAAACACTGGATAAAATTATTCATATTCCGTCATATTCAGAAATGGTGAAAAAGACGCCCATACCAATTTTTTACAAGAATCGGGTGTTAGTTGTAAATGATCCGCCTAATGAGGATTTGGGGGTTTCCACGGTTCAGAAGACCTTTGAGCCGGTAGTGGTCACCGTAAAAAATACTACTGAGAATCCTCTTAAAACTCTGGGTGATCATTGTGTTCAAAAGGGGGCACATAGGGGTGGTTTGGCTTCAGATTTCTCTCCATTAAAGACGAGAAGTGCAAGGAAGAATAAGAAGGTCACTCTTGTGGGGTTGGAGGATGACTATTGTATTGTGGATACCCCCAACTCTCCTGATACCCGGGCTCTTAGAGGAATTAAAGCCCTTGTCAGGGTTCAAAAATGATATTTTTCTCACAAAATATCCGGGGTGTGGGGGGTTTGCCTAAACAATTGGCCCTCAAACATGTTCTACATATTATTAATCCTGATTTGGTCCTCCTCCAGGAAACTATGGTTTGTGGGGAGAAGGCCCGTATTTTCTTTAACAAAATTAAACCTGGTTGGATGATGTGCACTGTGGATGCTATTGGCCTTTCTGGTGGTCTCTTAGCTGCTTCGAACCCAATGGTTCTGAGTCTAAATCCATCTATTATCTCTTTGGGTATTTTATTGTCTGGTAAATTCAGGGGATCGGAAAAAAACATAAATATTATAAATTGATATGGCCCTTATTGTGATAGGGTGGCTTTCTGAGACCTGGTTGTTTCGGGACATTTGCTAGAATTGGAGAATTTGGCTCTTGCTGGGGATTTGAATTTCACTTGGGGGGATGAGGAATTTTGGGGAAATTCTGCAAGGAGGGATCCCCTGGGTATATATTTAAAAAACCTCTTCTCAAAATTTTCACTGATTGATGTTGCTTCGAGGCCAATGGCCCCAACATGGTCTAATGGTAGGAAGGATCGAAATTTGATCCAGAAATGCATTGATCGATTTCTAATATCGTAATCACTACTAAACTGTTTTCAGAATTACAGGTCTTGGATTCAGCAGATACAAATTAGTGATCATCTCCCAATTATATTTCAATTTGATGCTGAGACCTCTCATCACTATTTCCCATTCAAGTTCAACTCCACATGGCTAACTGATGATGATTACACTACGGGTGTGAGAACAGACGGGTTACACATAGATGTATCGGGGGAGAGATCTACGATGGACAAGCTGGCAGTGAAATTAAAGTCCATTAAAGACTATACTATTATGTGGGAAAAAAATTAAAAAAACGATGCTGGGTGCAGAACTCACTGAGATTGAAAAGGAAATCGGTACATTGATGCATCGGTCTGTGAGATCTGGTCATCACATATGGATCGTGCAAAACTCTCATCAATGGAGAGTAGGAAATTAAAGATACTCCTCATACAGGAGGAAACATGGTGATTAAAGAGCCGAGCCATCTGGCTCAAAGCTGGGGACTTGAACACAAAGTTTTTTCACCATTTTGCGGATTCTCGGAGGATCCAGAATACAATTTGGGATCTTAATGATCACTCTGGTCGGCAAATCAGGGGAGATGTGGAATTGATGGATGAGGCAACTCGTCACCTTC
This sequence comes from Larix kaempferi, assembly GCA_027924585.1. NCBI lineage: Eukaryota > Viridiplantae > Streptophyta > Pinopsida > Pinales > Pinaceae > Larix > Larix kaempferi. Next base: position 209,426 of record BSBM01000423.1, read on the forward strand.
AGGAGTACTATTGTGACCCCAAAAATACAACATTGATGGAACAATTCAAGATTATCAAGGAATACCCTCGGATATTTAATGAAATGGAGGGGGATAGTATTTTTGAGGATGTCACAATATTGGATATGGAAAACACCTTGCGGGGATTTGCAAAGGATAAATCTCCCAGACCGGATGGGTGGACGGTGGAACTTTTTCTCCATTTTTTTGACATCATGGGGGAAGACCTCCGGGATGCCATGGATGAATCTCAGAAATTGGGACTTGTCTCTGGGGCTCTAAATTCTACATATCTGGCTCTCATTCCGAAATCATCCCACCCAAAGAATTTTAATGAGTTCAGGCCTATTGCTCTTTGTAATTTAGTATATAAGATAATTTCCAAGATTATTGCAAATCTAATCAAACCGGTCCTTTCAAGGCACATCTCTATGGAACAGTATGGATTTTTGCAGGGCCGCCAGATTCATGATGCTGTGGGGGTGACACAAGAAATTTTTCACAGTATAAAACAGAAGAGGCTTGATGCACTCATTCTACAATTGGACTTAGTGAAAGCTTATGATCGGGTTGATTGGAATCTACTAACGTTAATTCTGATCGAGATCAATCTGCCATGGAAGGTGATGAAATGGATAATGGCCTGTGTATCATCGGTAAATTTTGTTGTACTTATTAATGGACAACCAACGGACTACTTTAAATCCTCCAGGGGTCTTCGTCAGGGGTGTCCCCTCTCACCTCTACTTTTCCTGTTGGTCATAGAAGGACTGAGTTTCACTATACATAAGGCAAAAAGGGAGGGTCATATTGTTGGCATCAAGATTACAAAAGATATATCTGTTACACATTCTCTTTTTGTGGATGATGTTATGCTTTTTGGCTTGGGCATCCTTGCGGAGTGGTATCAGTATAAGAAGATATTGGATTTTTTCTACTCAGTAACTGGTATGATCATCAGTTATATTAAGTCACACTTTTTGAAACATTCCCTGCATGTTGATGTGGAACAGTCGATTAGCTCGATATTACCTCTAAAATTCAAAGAATTGGCTGAAGGAACGAAGTATCTGGGGTTTTTCATTAAGCCTTCGAATTATCTTTCAAATGACTGGTCCTGGCTTGTTAGACGTTTTTAAAATCGTATTGGCCATTGGAGTTTACGACACTTATCCATCGGTGGCAGACTTACACTAGCAAAAGCGGTTCTCTAGAATCTGGGGGTCTACTGGTTTTCACTTTGTAAAACTCCAAGATCCATACTTAGACTTATACGAAGGAAGATTTTCAGTTTCTTATGGTCAGGTGGAGGGGTGCAAGAAAAATTTCACCTTATAAAATGGTCCTTGCTGGCTCGACCCTGGACCTTGGGAGGTTGGAATGAAAGGACTTGGATCATTTTGTCACGGCTCTACATGCAAAAAGTTTATGGTGTGTACTTTTTGACAATTCTGATTGGGGGAAGATTATCAGAGCCAAGTACCTGAAAAATTCTATAGTTGCAAATTTGCTTCGTAAGGGTCATCCGGCTACTATCGATGTATCGAATTTTTGGAATGGATTGATGGGTTCATTCAATGTTATAGCTTAATGGATAAATTGGAGTCCTGGTAATGGTCATGACATAAGGCTGGGACTTGATCCTATATTAGGGGGACCCACTGCACACATCTTGTCTCCGGAATTAAGCACACATCTCAGGGAAAAAGGATTTTGCACCCTTGCACATGCGACCTATCACTATAAGGATGGGCATTCAAAGTGGATCTCGGCTCCTCAACTGGGACTAAATGGTAGAATGGGGAAAGAATGGGCAAAATATATCATACCTATTTGCCAGTCAAATATACAATTATCTAAGACACCTGACAGATTAGCTTGGTTGTGGGATGTGGCCCGTGGCACAGTTTCAGCAAAAATGGCGTATGATTCATTGTTTGCAGATATACATCCTGAGACTAATTGGTGGCACAAAACTGTCTGGAAACTGGCACTTCCGCTAAAAATAAAATGTCTTATTTGGTTGGCACTTTGCAACAAAATACTTACATGGGACAATTTATGTCATCGGGGCTTCAATGGCCCTGGATGGTGTCCTCTATGTTGCATACAGGAGGAAATAGTTGACCATCTCTTCTCCTCTTGTACATTCATATAGGGACTTTGGAAACAAATTGCATCTCTCTCTGGTATTCAAATCGTCTGGAGACCTTCCACTCTTAGTGTCTGTCTTGATTCATGGTTCTAACATTCCAATATGTGTGTTGAACTCCCTTGTTTCATGATCTAGGAAGTTTGGAAGGCTCGGAATTCTCGAATCTTTGAGGATTCTGTGCCTCTTCGGGATTGGATTTGTTGTCGAACTTTGGCTGCATTCAAGGAATATACTTCAATTCATGGACATGAGGTTGGTAGGAAAGTATTGAACAAGAGTTGGCGTTTGGCTCCTCCGGTCTTGATGTACCCATGTGGTTTCTTTGATGGGGCCACTGTGGGGGGGCCTGGTGTGTGTGGGGCTGGTGCAATATTACACATTTCCACCACTTTTTTTTCCGTATTTGGCTCAATCTGGGAATTGGATCCAATACACGCAGTGAGTTATGCGCCCTTTGGCTCTTGCTATATTTTTCTCGCTCCCAGCAAATATCTTCACTTGTGGTAATGGGTGACTCTATGTCTATCATTTCATGGGAAAATGGCATCTCACCACTCAAAATTCTGCTTCTTTCACATTGGATGGATGCGGCTCGGAAGTTAATTCTCGAATTTGAACACTCATTTTTTCCATATTTTCAGAGAGGTGAATACTGAGGCTGATATGCTCTCCAAGCAGGCTTTGACCTCACAAGCGGGGATCATTTTGTGGCAGGAATGGCGGGAGGAACTTCTCTTTTCCCATGGTTCTTATCACTTACATTGGACATGATGTTATTGTCTTCTATATTAGACTGATCATATTGTTTAATTTTGGATTTTTGCGGTATTATCTTATTTTTTGCGACTGATATTACTATGTGCAGGTCTTTAAATTGCTATAGCCACCAACTCCTCGTTGGGTTTCCTGATATAACCCTTTTTGCGGCTATATTTATACATATCTATTTTAGCTGTTTTGTTTCGGCAGTATGTGCACTATTGATCTTATCATGTATGCTGATGGGACTGCACGGAAGGAATACTATATCCTGTTTCCGTCAATGGTCAATGGATGGGCCATTGTTTTTCGGCCGGGTGAAATTTTTAGACATTTATGTATTTTGTTAAATATTTCATGTAATATGCGGAGACATATATGTTGTTATTCTACAGGGTTTCCCCCTGTTTTCTCCTTGGATACTTATGTGGCTTGAGGAACTGATTATTTGGGCCATTTTTGGGCTCTTAGTTGACACCTTTCTTTGGGCATGTATTTGTTGTCCATGTGTCGGAATCACTGGTATTTGTTTGGACAGATTTATACCCTATGTACTCATATGACAGTTGGACACATTTACTATTTCGCAGTATTAATAGTAAGTTAAATTTTTCAGTGGAAAAAAAAGGTATTTTTATTTTAGAATTTTGGGTGGATTAACACCTATTTTTTTAGATTGTATGAGGATGAGAGAAATGTATTACGAAACACAAGTTAAGTGGTTTTACTAGTTTTAAATACAAAGAAAATATACATTAAAAGGTTTTGATTTTGATTTATTTATTTTGATTAATATTATTTATTATTTATTTTGAATTTTGGTTTTAATTAATTTATTTTTTATTTAATTATTTTTATTTATTAATTCAATTATAATTTTTTAAAATTATAATTTTGAATTATTTAATTTATTGTTTTTAATAGGAAAATAAATTCAACATTCTCAAACACTTTTCTTAAAATTTGATTTTACAATATTAATAATTAATTAATATTTACAATTTCATTAATTTAAAATAATATTAAACAAATGATATCAATCTCACTTTAAAAAAATCATATGTCAATTCCAATATATATTAATAAAAAACTCAATATATCATTTCTTTTAATTGATAACTTATTTAAATATATTTACTTTATTTTTTTAATCATTTAAAAATATATTGTTTTAAACTTTATATAATATATATATATATATATATATATATATATAATTTTGACGATTTAATATATATATATATATATATATATATATATAATTTTGAGTTAAAGAAATATATTTAAATTTTTACATTTTAAACATTCAAAAATATCATTTTATTTTTAAACTTCATAACATGAATGATGTAAAAATATATATACACACATTACATTTACCTTAAATATAACTATTTAAAATATTACTGTCACTTTCATGAAAATATCAATATTGTAGGTAGTCAAGATACATTTGAACACGACTCCCGATGTCTAAGATATAAAAGAACAATATATTCTATTTTCAAACTTTCAAATTTAATAAAGTTAGACGGAAAATTTCAACAGCCGTCCGTTTTGAACAATTCAAAGATGAATGGAAGGCAGTGCACAGAAAAGCCTATAGATATAGAAAGGATTATTAGCACCAAACTTTTATCTGTAAATTCAAGAGTCCGACGTTTTAATAATAAGAAAGGGTAAGTCCGATTCCTCTGGCTTTCCTGCAACCATGGACAAATTCAATGGTTGGGTACCCATGAGCATGCTCCTGCATTTATTGGCTGTTATTACTGCTCAACCAGGTCATTCCACTTTATGTCAACAAAATATTGGAGTGTTTCCGATTTCTCATCTTTTTGAATCTTGTTCTCATTTTTTGAATCTTGTTCTCATATGTTTTTGGTTGACAAGATATTGTTTTATTGATCATTTTATGGCCGTGTAGCAGGATTTCTAAGCATAAAGTGCGGAGGTAAAACAAATCAAACTGGCGAAAACAATATAAAATGGGTTTCTGATGCTAATTACATAGACGTTGGTGAGATAGGAGACATAGGGAACGCCACAGAACAAGCCCTGGGTTCTCCTTTGGATAGTCTACGCTTCTTTCCAAAGCCTCTCAACAAGTCCTGTTATCGCTTGCCTGTGGCCCCCAATTTGCCTCATCTTTTAAGACTCTGGTTTGTCATTGGAAATTACAGTGGCTTCCAAACTTTGCCCAGCTTCGCTTACTCTATTGAGACAGTGGATATGTTGGCAGTACAAAACATAACGGTCACAAATAATATTGGAGTTTATGATGAATTCATCTTGGTTACTTCAGCCACAGTGATGTATGTTTGCCTCATCAGAACCTCCGAGAGTGATGATCCATTTATCAGTGGTATCGAGATGAGGGCCCTCCAGTATGGTATGTATCGACAGGCTAACCCAGGAACAATGTTGCATTGGGCATTCAGATATGCCACAAATTCCACTGCTAGGTAAATATTTTGAATGTCAAACAATATTTTGCACTTCTTTTCATTTCAAAATTTTTTGGAGTTAAACACATTTAATGCATATAAACCAATTTCGATGCCTTACACATGTTGTGTCGATGTGTTTTGTTAAATGATTGAACTGAATAATTTTGTGCGGAGACTTAACCAGGTATCCTCAAGACAACTTCGACCCCCTCTGGAGATCATCAGCAGATTCATATATTGGTCCTCCGAATTCATATATTGCAAGTTCTAATGAGTCCATTTCAACTAATAATACCGCAGACCTTCCTCCAACTGCTGTCATGCAAAGCGCGTGGGTTTCAAACAGCTCAGCCCCCTTTTCGTCTCTCATAACACCAGGGACCAAGTCATTAGTGCTGATGTATTTTGCAGAGATCGAAAGTCTAAACATGTCTGAATCAAGAACATTTTATGTCACATTAAATGGTGAAAGGATGTCTGAAAACATAACTTTGATGCGAAATCACTCCGCCTTGGAGCTAGCTTTAGAATCCAATAAAACGGAATATAATTTAAACCTTGTTCAGGCCAGTAACTCCAGCCGTCCTCCTATATTCAACGCTATTGAGGCTTACTACTTTGTTGATACGCAACCTGCAACATATTCAAAAGATAGTAAGTGCCCTCACTAAATTTCTCGTACTAAAATTCGAGATATTATCATTCAATGACAAACCAGTTGCTCTTAAACTGCAGCTGACGCTCTTGATGCTATCAAACACTGGTATGACATTAAAGATTGGATTTCTGATCCATGCTACTTGAGCCAGTGGAAAGGAATTGGCTGTGATAGCACCTCTTCGGCGATAAGAATAGTGGAAATGTAAGTGTAACTCTTCGATTTGATTACAGCTTATAGGTGAAACTGTAAGTGCTCACGATAATTGGTTTTGTTGGCAGCGATTTGTCCAGAAGGAATCTTACTGGATCGGTTCTTAACGATATTGGGCAGTTGACTGCATTACTTAATGTGTAAGCAGAATTTGAACTTTTTTCCTCTGTAAACTCTGGAAGAAATCCAAATACACCAAATTCTAATGACAATTATAAAATGTCTATAGCCTCTAGTTGAAATGTTTCCAAATTTTCTTAATGGTTCTGTTTATATATGGAAACATAAATTATTTTAATACGTGGTCTGCGTATTTTATTCTCTAGAAGTCATTGCTGCTCAAGAGTAAAATATGTGTACTCGTTGAAAAATTTATTATTCAAGTAAACTATAATTTTAAAGTTACACACTATGACTTTTTTTGGTGAAAAAAAACAGTATTACTGCTATTCATATTATACGAATCATATAGTATAAACTTTATAAGTCAAGTACACTTATGTTCACAACAGTACAAGAGTTTTTTCAAAAATAATAGCAACCAAAAGTTTCTTTATCCAAACAGCATAATCATAGAAATAGCTGTCAATTCAAAACAGAATTTGATCAAACAAATTGACCTCTCCCTTATCAATGTTTTGATTTTCTTGGAATTCTTCCCATCTGGCAATCCCTTCATATCCTTCATGTGCATCCTTGGAAAGTGCATCAGCTGTCTTATTATGTTGGCGGTATATATGTTCAAAGGTGATATCATTGAAAAGTTGTATTTTTTCACGAATTCTGCTACACCATTGATGTAAAGATAAGATATTTAATTTATATTCTTTTTGTGCCCATTTTATTGTCACCCTGGAGTCACTAAATACAGTCAGCATATACAAACCCATAGTAGCAGCCACTGAAATTACACACCACAACTCAAGTAATGGTTCCATTCCCACAATTCATCATGAGTGTGAAATAATGGTCTTTACTGAAATATATCACTCCCCCTATAGCACATGATCCATCAATAGATGATGTGGAATAGTGAAGTTACCCATTTTCCTTATGTTCACCTGTCTTGAAGTGTAACTGTAATCCTTTAATATAACCAGAATTCTATTGAAAGAATAAAATAAGCTGGGAATTTTTCCTTCAAATATTGCTTGATTTCTGACTATGACTATATCTATTCTTGTTACATAGCATTTATCTATTGTCCTTAAAATGAGCAGGTCATTGGATAATAATCATTTGATGGGATCATTGCCAAATTTATCTAATTTAACCAATTTGGAGAGATTGTAAGTTTCTCTTCAGCCTAAAATGATTTTGTAGTCATTATACCTATGCATTTTGACAAAACCAAAATTTAATTTGTGGATTATTATGCAGACATCTACAAAACAACAATATGAGCGGTACTGTTCCTGATTGGTTGTCTGAACTCAAAAACCTTAAAGAGCTGTAAGTCTTCTTCTATTCTTTTATTTTAACCAATTCTTGTTCAAAGTTAAATCGAATTAAGGAGTAAGTTTTCTACAACCACTTTTTTTAATTTATGGTCACAGGTACATAGAGAATAATAATTTCACCGGTGTAATTCCTGCGCAACTTCTCATCAATCGTTCATTAAAACTCAAGTAAGATTATCCTATTTTTATAAGGTTTTGAGGTTCTGAATTTTCTTTGCTATTTTTGCTATATTAATCCAGTTCAAATTCTCATTATGGAAACTCTCTTTCGTTGCTGTGTTGCAGTTATTCTGGAAACCCTTACTTATGTATGCATAAAGGGGAATGTATTGTAAAGAACTCAAACAAGAATAAATGGAAAGTTGTTCTCGGAATAAGTCTCAGTGGAATTCTAATCATCACTGTCGCGTTGACCATTGTTTTGTATCGCAATAAATTCAGGAAAAAGGAAAAGAGTGCTGCAACCGAAAGGCGCATTAGGGTGAAAAATAAACCAAAAACTTTTTTGTACAAAGGTAACAAGATACTATTAATATTAAAAATATTATACTACCATATACATATAGTAAGAATGTACCTTACAATTAGATTGTGCTTCGACTATTATAACATTACTTCCCATGAATGGATTGCAGACCACTCAATGATTATGGTGCCAAATCCAACGAAGTCCCGTGCCTTCACTCTAGATGAGATGATGACTGCCACACAATCCTTTACTCAAGAGATCGGGCGAGGAGGATTTGGTTCGGTGTTCTTTGGTAAATTGCCTGATGAAACAAATATAGCGGTAAAAGTGCTCTGATTGTTCTCCCGGCAAGGGGCTCATGAGTTCTTGAATGAGGTAACTCAGATATTTATTCAATCAAGTAATACGGTTCAATTTGGTTCTAATTTAACAACATCTAACCATACATACTTTAGGCTGCACTTATGAGTACTAAGTGTATACTAAAATTCATGGTACTGATTTTACTTGATGACCAGGTTGATCTTCTTTCTAGAATCCATCATAGGAACTTGGTATCTTTACTGGGCTACTGTAATGAGTCCAGAGAAGTTATGCTTATCTACGAGCACATGTCAGGAGGGTCACTAAGTGACCACCTTTATGGTAAATGATATTTATGGAAGATATGTTTGTTTCAATGGATTGAATAGCCAAGGTAACCAACACTAATTTTGTCCTTATTTTATTTTCCAGGAGCTAGAGCATCACATATCGGACTAAATTGGAAAACAAGGCTCAAAATAATTTTAGATGCAGCACAGGGTAACTGATCTATCTGCTCATTATTGTTTCTACTGAAATAGCACTAAGGTTTCTACTTTATGTTACATATACGTCACCTTATCGACCTGCTGTTCCTACTTGAAGGACTGGATTACTTGCACGTAGGTTGCACCCCAAAGATAATTCACAGGGATATCAAGACCGCCAACATCCTTTTAGATAGCAAGTTGAATGGAAAACTAGCTGATTTTGGTCTTTCAAAGATTACAATTGATGGAGAGGCTACTCATGTTACCACTGCTGTGAAAGGAACTGTAGGATACCTGGATCCAGAGTATATCACACATACACGACTTCTACTCTCTATGTTATCTGAATTCAATTAATTAATTATTAAAGCATAGGAAAATTCATTTTCGTCTGCACAGTTATTGCTTAGATAGGTTTTTTGGACACGATTTTACAGGTATTACAACACTCAAATGTTGACGCATAAAAGCGATGTGTATAGTTTTGGAGTGGTTTTACTGGAGATCATATGCGGTAGACGACCCATAGATCTAAAACTACCTGAGGAGGAACTAAACATGGTTCGATGGGTAAGAATTCATATCTATCAATCATCCAAAATCTAAGGATTCTTGTGTATCAATGATTCAAATTTTAAATATTCAACATTAGATGCTGAGTATTCTTATAATTATTTGCATATTTACAGGTGACACCGTATCTACTTGTTATGGATGAAAATGGCGGCAATATAACAGAAATCATAGACAAGAGGTTGGGTGGAGGTGATGACATGAAATCCATCTGTAGGGTTGCCAAAGTAGCAATGAGATGTGTTCAAGCTGAGCCGGCTTCTAGGCCGAGCGTGAGTGAGGTGGTCGCAGAGCTGAAAGCTTCTATTTCAATTTCAGAAGAGAGCACTGCTATAGAAAGAGGCGATTTATCAACGGATCAGAGGAGTGAGCCCAAAGGAATGAAGTGGGGTGATAATAGCTCCAACCTTTCGAATGTAGGGAGATAACTAGATCACACGTACGGTAACGTGTTTTTGTTTTTATGGCATATATGTATTGTAATCGTTTGAAAGACAAAAATGCAAATCAATTTTGTCTGCTTAAGGTTAAAAAATATATTTTTTAATAATAAATAAAATGTACTTAAGTAGATAAGGGTTTTTATTTCTATACATATGAGTCGAGAGTTTCACCAATTATTTCAATACATATGGTTGGGAGATTTCACCTTTTAATTATTTTTTTAATCTTAGACTTATCCAGATAAATTATTCTTAATGATATTTTTTAAATCAATGGCTCACATTGAAATAGTTATCATTAAAACTTGTTATTTCATTTATTTTTTATTAATCTTCCAATTAATTAAATTAATCTTCCACCTAATTAAACCACTTAAATCAATGCATAATAACCACATGGATCTATGTGAATATCAACCTTGATCCACCGTTCATTTCTATGAGGTGTTTCCACCTCTCATATTCCGCACAATCGGTTATTGAAAAAATTCAAAATTCAAAATGTAAAATAAATGGCCACTATTTTATGTAATGTAATGTACTAACTGTATCCAGTGTTTCTCCATCATCTCCCTATGAAATTGTACGATTTTATTAATGGAGATGTAATGCTCCACTCTGAGCCACTTCGTGTCTCTCCCAGAGTAATACCTCCTCAGCGCTGTTGGGAGAGACACGAAGTGGGAGTAATGCTCCACTCTGAGCCACTTCGTGCATCCACGTAGATCGTTGCTGTCATGAGCCCCTCTATCAATTGTCATGTCAACATATGAGAGGTCATGAGGCGAGAGTTTTATTTTGGTAATCTTGATGATCATGTTTCAACAATTTTTGTTTTTTTAAATTAATGCTTCCCTATCTATTTATCTATTAAAAAATAAAAATTATCTGTTTAGTGTGGAAAAGAATATTTTATTTTTATATTTAAAAATAAAAATTATTTATTTATTATAGATGAGAATATTTTAGTTTTCTAAATTTAAAAAATAAAAATGATATATTGTTGTTATATATTTATTGTGGAAAATAATATTTTAGTTTCATATTTAAAAATAACAATTATTTATTTATTATAAATGAGAATATTTTAGTTTTATAAATTTAAAAAATAAAAATTATATATTGTTGTTATCTATTTATTGTGGAAAATAATATTTTAGTTTTATATTTAAAAATAAAAATTATTTATTTATTATAGATGAGAATATTTTAGTTTTATAAATTAAAAAAATAAAAATGATATATTCTTGTACTTTGATAGGTTAAATTTAAATGTAATATTAATTTAAATTCAATTTAGATATAATGTTAATTTAGATATAATAATGTTGTTGAGCAACATATACTTAGGTTAGTTATCCTTATAAAAATGTAAAATCTGATTTAGACATTAATTAAAGTCATAAAGAAAGGCCATAATAAGTTAAAGTAATAATAAAAAAATTATCTGAAATTTAATCACTCACATGTGAAAGGCTCCATGAACATTGTTGTGCTAGTTAATGGTTCACCATCTGCTTTCTTTAGATGTACCAGAGGGTTATGCCAGGGATATCCACTCTCCCCACTTCTTTTCTTATTGATAATGGATGGTTTCAGCAGACTTGTCATACAGGATACAGAACAAGGGTTGTTCAAAGGTGTTAAATGTGCCAATGTTTGTGTCCTGACACATGTTCTTTTTGTTGATGATGTATTAGCAGCGGGTTTGGATTCTGTGGATGAATGGATGCGCTTTAGTGACATCATCAAAATATTTTGCAGGGTTTCTGGAATGAAAGTAAGCAATACAAAATCCAATTTCTATCAGTTCAATGTAAATGAAGACATCTTGAGACAAATCCTTGGGTTTCTTCCTTTCAATTGCTTACCATTGGAAGATGGTTTTAAATACTTGGGATTCTATTTGAAACCAAATAATCATCTTATCAAGGATTGGTTGTGGCTGCTCCAGAAAGTGGAAAAGCGTATTGCACATTGGACATTTCGACTCCTGTCTATTGGAGGGATACTTATTTTAATCAAATCAGTCCTATCTAGCATCCCAGTTTACTGGTTTTCTCTTCTCAAGGTTCCTTCCTATATTATCAAAGCCCTTTGAAAGTGTTTTTTCAATTTCTTATGGACCCGCAAATCTGTACTTGCTAAGATCCCTATGGTTTCTTGGGAGGCTCTATCTAGTCCGGAAATATTTGGCGATTGGGGAATAAAAGACCTGGAGGTCTTCAATTCTACACTCAGATTAAAAAGCTTATGGAGGTGTTTATTCGGGAATACACTTTGGTCCAAGACTATTCATACTAAGTATCTTTCTTCAAATCTGTATGAATGGCTAAGAAACCGAATTTGACTGGCTGGAATTTCTCACCAATCTGGAGAGGCTTTATGAAAATTTGTGTTTGGGTCACAAGAGACATCTGCTGGCAGGTTGGCACAGGTGAAAACATCAGAGCCGGGATGGACCCTATCATCGGGTTGGAAGAAACCTATGCTCTCTCACCTTTTTTGATTCAGCAGTTGCATGTACTTGGGCGTCCAACACTTAACAGGTTTTATACTCGCAGACCTAATTCTTCCCATGCTGTTGTCTGGATGAATTCGTAGGATCTTGGGCTTGTTGACCAATTTGCTTGGGAGTAGGACAATTATGTCAAAAATCTTAATTCTGCTGGAGTCAGAATCAATGGGGAAAGTGATCTCTTGGTTTGGATGGGGAATCCCAGTTCTGGGATTATCACAGCAAAGGTTGCTTATAATAGAATTATTCAAGACAGAAACATCTTTCCACCAAACTGGTGGTTCAAGAGAATATGGAAGATGAATGTCCCCTTAAAGATGAAATGCTTTCTTTGGCTAGCTCTTCAAAACAAGCTCAAAACATGGGATAATCTTATGAAGCGTGGATGGGTAGGACCAAACAGATGCACTCTCCGTTCACATGCTGCTGAATCTACACATCATCTATTTGTGGATTGCACCTTTACCAAAAAAGTTTGGACTTTTTTCTCAGCTAAGATGAGTATAACTAAAATTTTGGATGTAGGTGACTTCAGTTTTTGCATGTTGAATTGGTTCAGGTACTCTAAACCTTTCCTTCCATTAGCAATATTTATCACCTGGGTAGTTTGGTACTCGCGTAATTGTGCAATATTCCAAGATTTAAAGCCTGTTTTGATGGTCTGCTGCTCCATTGCTATGAAGATGTTCCATATATATAAGGATGAAAAGCTCAGATTGCCAATAAACAAAGTCGGTCACTTCTCATTAAATGTTTCTCAGCCGATATTGTTCTTCGATGGTGCAACACAAAATGGGATTTGTGCGGTGGGAGGTGTGATTTTCCTCAATGATAGTCACTATTTTTCGGTACGACTCAACTGTGGATTGGGTAGCAATATGAAAGCTGAGCTTATGGCCTTATGGTGTGTCTTAAGGATGGAAAATATATTTGGCTTAGTTAATATCAAAGTTTTTGGTGACTCGTGTGTTACAATCAAATGGGCAGCAGGGGAATTCAAATTAAATGTTACAAACCTCCGCCATTGGTGCATTCACACACAAAGGGAAATTTCATTACAGCAGAACATCTCATTTGAGCATATCTATAGAGAGCACAACTCTATGACTGACAAACTTTCTAAACAAGCTCTTGAAGGTTCCGAAGGCACTTTGATATGGGATGAATGGATGGACAATGCCATTCAGGATCAGGGTGAAATCTATTTCTTTGACTAGCTTCTGATTTACATTTTTGAAGAATGACGGGGAAGTCTGCTACATATGATACTGGTAGCGAGGGACAGTTTTTTATTTTTGAATGTAAATATGTTGATAAGATTCTATGCTTTTTGTATGGACTATGTTTGGCTTGGCTTTTTTTTAAGTGCTGGCTTATTTTGGTTGTAACAAACCATGACACTCTTTGTACTATTTGATTCACTCAAGAATATCAATAGTAGTTTTTTTTCTTCTGAAAAAAAAAATCATATAAAATTATTTATTCAAATCAAAATATTGAAAATTTTTCATGTATCATATCTCTATTAAAGAATGAAATAAATAAATATATCACGTTGAAAAAATAAATATATAATTCATATTAACAAAATAAATATAACATGTTCTTTTAAAAATAAAGTTTTAATCATATTAATTAATACAATCCTCACATTAATATATGAGTTGCATGTTAGGATATTCCTATACTCCATCCTAGTCCTACCAGCATTTTCATTATTTTGCATTTCAGTCTTGCATGCATTTTTGCATGCAAGCATGCTGCATACCTAGATCCCAGTCATCAGGTTGGTGTCTCCCAGCACATAGAGCTTAGTTTACTAGCCTCGGGATCTTGTTTCTGCTAAGTTCCATCCCTCCTAGTCAGGGATGCGCCCTCCTTTCACCTACCACATGTGAAAGGTTCCCTTCTTCACCTACCACTCAGTTACACTTCAGTTAGTTGAGTTATTTATGGATCTTTCCTTGATTTAAGGCTAGATTGACTTGTTAACTAGTGAAACACTCCGTTGGACCCCCAGTGAGACTATATTTCCTATTTTGACTCCAGTCAACTCCCCATGCGCCCTCCATTGAGCCTCCTTCACTACATTAGTGCTCCCATGTGCCAGTTACACCTACCACACTCAGTTAGATTCAGTTTGACACGTGGTTGACTGTTACTTGTGCATTGATGACTCAACTGATCTGATGATGAGGACTCATAGTGGTGTATTGTTGACACTCCTCTAATGATGACGATGACTCCTAGTGTAGATAAGCCATTCCCATGTAGGCTAATTCGAATTGCCACCTTGGAATTCGAATCCTCTCTACCATTGTATTATTTATTGTCCATATTATGATTAATGAATTAGTGTGTGATGTTATTCTGCTTCTATCTGAGTTCTATTGTATCATAATTATGTTGCTCCTTTACACTGCATTGACCACTCTTCTTCTATTTTCCTGCTTAATCTTAATCTTTCTTGTGACGTATACATCAGCCCTTAGATATGCTGTGAGGATTGTCACATTGCAATCCACTCAAACAATTTGCAATGCTTAATCAAATAATAAGTATACTAGTGCAATATCTAGGTATGTAGCTAGCATACACATACCTTGTATAGATTGTAATAATGTACCTAATATTTTTTCTCATCTTTTTTTGTAAAGTTCGAGAATTAAATTAAACTAAAAAAATTGTACAAGGATGAAAATAAACACTATAGAAGCATTGTGTGTCCATATATCCATCTTTGGCTTCTTGTCCCTATTCATAAACAGTTTTTGAGTGATGTCTACAGGCCTAAAGACTGACATTCCTACTGCAGTTATCCAAAAGATCCCTCAGAAGTCGGGGATTATTAACTATTTATCAAAAACTATAAAACCAGAGTTCAAAACACAGCTAAGTTTAGCACTAGAAAATGTCATTCTATCACTATTCATCATCACAAATTAAAACTAGGGGAGGAACCAGAAGGATAGCACTTGGAGTGTCTGTTTTGACAGAAGGATCAATATCCCTTTGACATGTATTCCACATCAATGGAAGACCATCTGCGGGATCAAAAAACCAGCTAGACGATTCCTTCCAAAGGTCTTGCCCTTTAATTCCTTGGCCAAGGAATCCATCTTAGCATTAACCTTTGCATCAGCCACAACTTGATTGTGGGATAATCGTATCACCTTCTTCTCCAAACTGACAAGTCGAGTCACCAAGGAGTCACTGTTTTCATTATCCTAGAAGTTTCCCACCACACAACCCTCCATTTCCATACTAAGAAAAGCTTTCATATTCCAAATCATTCCAAGAGTGTGGGTGTATCGAGTTTCTCGGGTCCTGGTAAAGCCTTTATTTTTTACCATGTCACCAAATTCCTCCACAAATGGCTCTGGATTGGGATGTAAATCTCGATTTCTCAGTATTTGTTCCAACCGAGAAGTGTGCCCCCATGCCCTCTACTTCACCTTTTTCTCGAAGAACCCCCGATATTTCTCCATATCCTTTGTGGCCCTTGGCATATGGGACCACCTAGGGCCATTCCAAGTCTTCCTCTCCATAACCTTGCACCCAACCATTGCTCCACCAAAATACATAGCCTGCTCAATGAAAAATATTGTTTCTTCAAGGGGAAATGAGAGAAGGAAAAAATTAGGGAGACGACGAGCCCAAGTAATTCTCCACCAAAGCAGGATCTCCAAAATATTCTAATGGAGGTGAATTTCCTTACGAAACCAATTAAGAAATCCCATCATCCCATGGAGATGGCTGGTACAAACAATACTCTTCATGAGAGCTCGCACGCAAGAAGAGCTGAAGAACTAAAATCTGAACAGAGAAACCCCCGAGCAATCGTACAAGTTGAGCATTTTATCCATAATGACAGGAAGTTGGCCTCCTTTTCCAAGAACCATAGACAAGACACATACAAGCATGCATGTCATATCCCTCCATTTTCCCGACGTGTTAGTCATAAGCACTTTTTGTTGCCAAATATATCCCACACTTGATGTGGGGGGTTAAGTCTTGATTATTGATTCTCCCACAGCCTACTTTGAGTTGTGTAACTAAGCAAGAAGACTAGGCTTGATCAGAAACTTCTAAAGGGTGATCCAACCCCCAGTTTGCTAAATTTTATGCTAGTGTGTTTGTGTCTTTTCAGATGTGGCTAAGAATGAGGGCCGCATCTTTAAGGAGGATGGAGGCAAGATATGCCAATTTGGCTGCTAGTCTCCAACTGGAACTTATTTTAGTGATTATGGACCCATTGAGAAGTATAGTGAGGATTTGAATCATAAGATAGGAGTCACCTTCCACTATAAGTCTTTGATATCTTTCCTGGTTAGATATCATGATGCCTTGGAGCAACACGAACAATTCAGCTGCATTGGTGCTTTCAATTCCCAGATATACAACATAAATACAAAGAATTTAACCTTTGTGATCTTGAAAAACCCCTCCACAGTCGACCGGGCCTGGATTTCCTCTGCTAGCGCTGTCAAAATTGAGTTTGAGAAATCCATCCTTAGGTAGAGTCCATATCAAGGGCTTAGCAGGAGTGAGGCCAGGTTTAAGACTCTTGATTTGACACAAAGCTTGGTTGAGGCCTCGAGAAGAGAGGATGTTGTGGTCCTCACGCTGACCATTCCAATCCTCTATGGAGCAAGGAGACACCAGAACAATTTCATGAATAATTGACTGATTTTTTTCCAAACCTATGAGATTGGTAAACAACTGTCATTGAAGTCTCTTGTTTATTTCTTTCCAAAATTCCTAGAGTGAAAATCTCGGTAAAAGATGCCAAGTTCTATTAATAATGTTATTTCTTGAAATTCGAGTCCTCCATTAAGCAATGGTTTCCTTGATGCTCTCTCGATTTCTATCGATTTGTCTAAAGACACCTGCCCCTTGGTCCCAAATTTATTAATAGAAGGAGCACATGTTAAGGAGATGCTTTGGATCCTTAGTCGCATTGCAAAAGAGCAGACATATAGATGCCCCTTCAAAGCCGCTCTCAATGATTTGATCCCATGCTAGGATTTTTTTCCAAGCCACAAACCATATAAAAACTGATACCTTTAGACAAAGGCCTTGAGTCCAAATTCAACTACAGATTCTATCCCAATGCTCAATTAATATATTGGCTAATATGGAATAGACCTCTTTGATGCTATAGGTGCCTCTACTCTCATGACCCCATCACAGGATGTCCTCCCCATCACTGAATTCAATTTTCTTTAATCTCAGATGTCCCCATAATTACTTCCATTGGTCATCTTGGATGGCGATAGGCCAATGAGGTATTTCTTGCCAAATAATCCAATGCCTATCCATCTTGACAAGTTGCAAACAATGTAAGACCAAGAATTTACCAGCAACAATGGAAGCATAGCAGTGACAGCCACATAAAGTTAGAGTGTTGAGCTTAGCCTGTTGCTTCCATCCATCATCCCAAAATAACGTTGTTTGGCCATTTCGAGTTTCCCAAAAATCATGCTCCTGAATTAGTGCTATGTTCTTCCAAGCAACATTCCAAATTAAGGATCCTAAGATTGAATCCTGCATGTGGATTAGGTCATTTACCAGTCAATGTTTCTTGTGTACTTGCTTTTCCAAGTTTTTTTCCACGGCGTATTCGAAGTAGTGAGCCATCTCCACCACAATTTGGTTGTCATGACTTTGTTTTCATTTTTTGAGTTTTTGATACCAAGCCCTCCGAGTAATTTGGGCCTACAAATTTTTTCCCAAGTGACTGGAAGGCCGATTTATTTTTTCCTTTTTCCTTCAAGCCCCCCAAAGAAGGTTCTTTGTATAAATCATATTTCTGCTAGGAATTTTTTCGGGCCTACAAAAATGGAAAAGAGATAATATCTTATGCTTCAAAGCACTGAAGAGAGGAGGATTAGATTGCCCACGAGATTTAGAGATCTAAAGGCACAATTTCACAAATGTTGCTCCATTCTATCCAGGAGATCTGACCAAGATTTGAACCAATGGATAAGGAGATGAGAGGGGCACCCAGATACTTGGATGGGAGATAACTTCACTTGAAGCCGGGATGTATGGCAATTATGAGTTGGAGACTAATAGGGACATTAAAGAAAAAGAGTTCATACTTTTCATTGTTCAGTGAGAGACCTAACACTTCCAAAAAGGTGTTGAGGAGGGATTTCATATGTCCTTCCTCGTGCATGCTAGCAATAACCAACATCATAGTGTCATCCACAAACTGTAAATTAGAAGTTGTGTTGTCATCATTGGCAAGGTGTAAACCTGAGAGGAGACCATTTATGACTACAACCTTCAATGTGCGACCTAAGCCTTCAACCATTAGAATGAAAAGAAAAGGAGAAATGGGATCCCCTTGATGGATGCCTCTAGAAGGAGAGAAGACGGGGGATGGGGAGACATTAATAAATATGGAGAAAAAAGCAGAGGAGGATAAATCCATGATCCACTTCATCGACTAGGGGGGTAAGCCAAAAGTAGTAAGGATGTGCTTCATGAAACTCCACGAGACCTTGTCAAAAGATTTTAAAAGATCCATCTTGATGAGCATACCGTCCATTTTGGACGACTTTAAGGTGTGGATGGTTTCATGAGTTGTGAGGATACCATCCAAAATTTGGTGCCCCTCAACATAACCTGATTGTTCTTACGAAATCAAAAGGGGCGGGATGGGTTTGAACTTGTTTGCTATAACTTTGGTGATGATTTTGTAAATAACATTGCAAAGTGAGATAGGTTTGAACTTACTTGGATGCACTCGGCTATATTCCTTATGGATAAGGGTAAGAGAGGTAGCGTTGAGTGTTAGGAAGACATCCAACCTTGAGCGCGACTCTTAAACCGCTTCCTAAACATCATGCTTCGTGATCTTCCAATAGTGGTAGTAAAATTTTGTCATAAATCCATCCAAGCATGGGGATTTTATAGGTGCCATATTAATGAATGCTTCTTCAACTTCTTCCAAGGTGATTTTCCTCAAAAGACTTTTATTCATCAGAATCCACAGCAGGAATTTTTCTGAGAATTGAGTCCATGGCCTAGTCCCAATCAACGTTGTCCTTGGATATGAGGTTATGATAGAAAGATACCATCTCTCCTGCTATGTCCTCTTGCTTGAATAATTTCTCTCCTTGATCATTCCAAATGAAGAAAATGCAATTATGAGCCTCGCGCTGGAGCATTGAGTCATGAAAGAATTTTGATTTTTCCCCCTTCTTTAAAACATTTTATTTTGGATTAATTTTTCCACCATAAGGTTTCTTCTTGATCCAGTATTTGATTCATGGCATCCTGGAGTTTTATTTTACATGATTGATCTTCTTCTACAACTTATACATTTTTAATATTTGAGACGTAGGGGCCTCTTCAACCCACCGAGAAAGAGATTCCATGAAGTCAAGATGATCCAACTAGAACTTCTCAAAACTAAAGGGTCTGTTTCTGGGAGGGTGGATAACATGCAATTATAGACTGATTGGCCACTGATCTGACCCAATCCCCAAGGAGGATGAGAGAATAAAAGGTGATATTTGTTAAGAATCACCCCTTCTATTATTCTAGGTGTGGAGCCCATTTTTGGGCTTGATATCAACTAGATCAAGAGAGGCAATTAGAGGGACAAAGGCCTTGATTTCTGCATCAAGTCGATTTAGTCTGTCGTGCTTTTCTAGAGAAGAATAAACCAAGTTGAATTCCCCCTGAGAATCCAAGTATGATAATAGAAAAGTTCTTGGATGTGAGAAAGGGAGTCAAGGAAACTAGGTTTAGTAGTAGGGGAGGAAGGGTCGTAGACATTCGTGATTGTTCCTATGGAATCAAAACCCAGAAGAAGGAAATAATTTGACAAGGAGAAAAGGGTGAAGAAAATTTTAGAAAGATGATTGAGGGTTGGATACAAGAGAATTTTAATTCCCCTAGATAGTACATTGGCATTAGTGGCCATCATCTAACATCCATTACAACAAAAGTTCACAAAGGAATCGAAGGATTCAACTAAACATTTGGTTTCTTATAGCAAAACAACTAAGGGTGATTCCTGATGTATCTTTGATTGAAGAGTATGCCTTTTACTCTTCCCACACAAACCCTAATATTCCAAGATAAAATTTTCATTGGGAAAATATTGAGGGGAGAGTAGTGACTGAAACCAGTCGGATAGAGATATGTGATTACTTGGAATGACTATATGTTCTCCAAGTTTTGCAAGCTTATGCTTGTTAGTATTCCTTCCTCTTTTCTTCTGCTTCCTGTTGGGATTGGAGGCCACTAAGACATTTGTATTCCTAGATGATTTGTTAGTAAGCCATGACCTTCCATAGGAAGGGAGGTCTTGGAAGTTGTTGCTTGAAGATATTTTTTGATGAGCACTATGCAAGAAGATGATATGGATTTGAGATCACCCTTTCTATTCGATTCTATAATAGTTTGCAGTTCACAATAATCGATCCCATCCTTACCATCCTCCTCATCTACCTCTGCAGTGTCTTCATCCTCCATGATTCTATCTTCTAATGGATCTAGTTTTCTTCTCTTGGCTTGTTCTAATTCTAAGAGTGTTTTTTCTATATCTATCCTTCCTTGATCAATTCCTTGTCTATCACCATGCTCCATATGCATATCTTCCAATGCCATGTATTTATTAGAGACCCCATAAGACTTATCCAGTTCAGTCACTACCATCTTTGAGGGTCCTTTGGGTCGTTTATTGATAGCTACGAAGAATCATTAGAAGCTTGGGGATCTTTATTTGGGGGTTTGGAGGCTAAAAAAAGAGGACAATCTATGAGGAGATGGAAATATCATGGAATTTCCTACACCTGAAGGGAATATGCTCGTAGTCAAGGGTCTGGATCCATTACTCATATTGAAAAATAAGGCCTATAACTTTAGGTAATGGCCTTGAGACATTCATATTGAAAAAGATCCTAGCAAACAAGGTATATCTACCTCTCTTGGTGGCCTCTAAGCTTTTGATGTATTTCCCTAGTGTATTACCGATGCCTATTAGGGTTTCTTCTTCCCAATATTCACGCCGAGGAGAATAGAGTTGAACCCACACCGAGAATTCAAAGAAGTATTTCTAATCTAGAAAAAAATTATATTTCCAGTACCTCATGCAACTTCCATTTGTGAAGAACCCTCGATCACTCATTCTCTATATTCTTGGTTGGAAAAAATGGTTGTGAAGAACCTTTTGATCCCGGCTTGATATCTATTCCCCCTGCAACTTCCATTTGTGGGTGATCCATCCTTGCAAGGATCTTTCATTGGGAAAAAACCCCATGAACTTACAAATAAGAGCATGATATTTCATTTTTTGTGTGTAGGATCCCATTTTGCTTGAGGTGATCTCCAAGTAGGGAATTTTGGTATATTTCAAAAAACAACCATTAGCTAGTGGCTTGGATACCTTCTTTGGAGAGATGGCTGCGTCAAAGGTCATATGAGTACTAGGGTCTATCTTCGGCTATAGAATTCTATAGCTGCATATGATCAGAAGAGAATACATGAACACACTTTCCTTGGGGCACATCACCCAAGCACTGATTGAGGCACATAACTCAATCCTTGAGAAGCACAACTCTCAAATAATTAAACAAAATGGCCAAAATATGTGAATGTTTTGTACTAGCATTCTTTTATAGGATTAGATGACTTCATGAGAAAGTAATTGGCACGTGTCAGAGATGAGTGCGCCTTCCTTAGAGATAATTAGCAATGTCTCTTCTTTGTGTAAATTTCCTACTTTTCCATCTTTCCTTTCTTTGTGCTTTCCTTATGATTTTAGAAACTATGCCCTCTTTTCTTTCTGGATCTTTCCTGCTTTTCCAAACTGACTGCTTTTCTGTACTTTCCTATTGTGTTCATTTTCCTGCTTTTCCTGCTTTTTCCAGTTTCCTTCTTTTTCTAGTGTCACCTTGCTTTTAGTTTCTTTCTTCTTGTTTCGATTTTCCTCAAGTGAGTGGATGAGTCCAACCTTATCCTCATGTGCCCTCCTATCCACCTGAGCACAACCACTTGTACAAAAATTAATTATTCATGATAATAAAATTAAATACAAAGTACTCACATATTAAAATTATTAATAATTAACTCCTACTATATGCCTTGTTCCAAAATTAATTATTTAATGACCCATGGAACAAATGGGTTAGGAGGGTAATCAAAGATCACTAGGGAGGGTACATGAAAATCCATGGTGATGTCAAAATGGGGACATGATAGGAGGGCGCACTAAGCTTCATGAATTGCTCAAGGGTGCATTCACTGAAAGGGATCACCTCCTCCAAATGTAACTTCTTCAAGAACTCTCTCCAATTGCACTGTAACTGACGATCTCTCTATGGATGTCTTATATTCTTCCATAATGGACTGATGTAGGCATGTAGATCAGCATTCCATAGCTCTGGATCTAATCATGGACAGACTAGAACATTAACTACGTTGGGGCTCATCTAACAAGCTTGGTTGAGGCACATCACTCAACTCTTAGAAGCAATATCTCTCAAGACAACAAACAAATGATCAAAGGATATGAACTCTGATACCATATCCCCGCTTTATTGCTTTTCCTAGATTTTCCCTGCTTTCCTCTGCTTTGTGGATTTTCTCCAGCTTTCTACTTTCTCCTAATTTTTATTCAGAAAACATCATGGAAGGACGATTAATCATCCATGTGCCCTCTTGGGCCTTCCTTAATCATCATCCACTTATCACAATATTAAATAAATAAATATTAATGATTAAGTGCAACTAGTCTACATCAATACTAACTTAAATTATTAAAATTCCAACTTAGGCCTAACTTAATTTATTTAGTTTTTTTCCACTAGGATCCATGGGGATCTAATGGTTTAGTGGTGAACCATGGTGCATCCAAAATGGGGACATGACAGTCCTCCCCTCCTAATATTGATTTTCATCAAGCAATTTAAGATATGTAGCTAAACTTGAAAAGCATTGGAATTCCAAACTACAATTGAATTCAATGGAAGTGCCACCATGCTGTTGTTGTGATACTATGTTTATAAATGGATCTCCAAAAATGATCTCAGGGTCCTACTGCTTGTGTTGCATTCCTCCATACTGTTGGGATATTCCTATACTCCATCCTAGGCCTAACAACATTTTGCATTTTTGCATTTTCATTCATGCATGCATTTGGCATGCAGTCATGATTTTGCATGCATCCCAGTCGTCAGTCCAAGCACCTATCCCTCAATTAGCTATCCCTGGGAGCTTCTTTCTAATCAGTCTTAGCCCTTCTAGTGCTTAGTTCACCCTGCATGTAATTGCATGCATCCCGGGCGCCCTCTCTCACCTACAACTCAGTTGCACTTCAGTTAATTGAGTTATCTTTAGATCTTTCCTTGATTTAAGGCTAGATTGACTCTCAACTGACTATATCACTCCAATGGACCTCCAGTGAGACTAGACTACCTATTCTGACTCCAGTTAGCCCCTCATGCGCCCTCCACCGATCCTCCTTCATTCAGTTAGTGCCTCCATGTGCTAGTTACACCTACAACACTTAGTTAGACTCAGTTTGACATTTGGTTGATAGTTACTTGTGCATTGATGACTCCACTAATGAGGATCAGGACTTCTAGTTGTGCTTTGATAACACTCCATTGATCTGATGATCACTCCATGAAGGCTAATTCAAATTGCCACCTTGGAATTCGAATCCTCTCCACCATTGTATTATTTATTGTTCATATTATGATTAATGAATTAGTGTGTGATGTTATTCTGCTTCTATCTGAGTTCTACTGTATCATAATTTTGTTGCTCCTTTACACTGCATTGACCACTCTTCTTCTATTTTCCTGCTTAATCTTAATCTTTCTTGTGAGGTATACATCAGCTCTTAGATCTGTTGTGAGTATTTTCACATGGTATCAGAGCATGTTGAGAGTATTGTCTATCTCCATTCATAAGAGTTTTTTGCAGGTTATTATCAATATTTCGAGTGCAGCAGTTGCAACAGTTTCTGCACTTTTGCAGCAGTAGCAGTTGCAGATATTTTCTATTGTTTTTTGCAGGTCTTCTGAAACAACTTCCATGAATTCGGAAGAAATTACTCATCTTTCTCCATTCAACTATGATGAATGGACACCACAGATGATATCACATTTGAAGAGACATGGTCTCTTTGATTATTGTTTTGAAAGAGAGTTTGAATCCTCTGAATAAGAGAATGATTAGTTAAATGAAGGTGACATAGCCTCTGTAGCCATGATGTTTGTTATGTCTCATTGCATGGTAGACCACTTCCTTTCTGTTGAATCTCCAAAAGAGTTATGGGCCCATCTGGATGAAATATTTGGCAAGCAAAATGAAGGGATTGGTCCAAACCATTTCGAGAGAAAGCCCATTGTTGCATTTTCCCTCCTTGATGGTCTCTCTGATCATGAATCAGTATCAAACATATCTCATATTGAAGTTGTCCACAAAGAAGAAGAACTTGCAGATTCTACACTCATGCTCCAAATTTCTTCTATTTCGAATTCTGTGCCAGCTCACACTCTAGAAACTGCAGAGGTTCTTAAATCCTCTCTTGCACAAGAGTATGTTGGTTTGCATCATGATCTATTGAATGTTTCGTAGGTCAAATCAGCAATTGGATTTAATGCATTCGCTCTCCTTGATCACTCACCTATTATGTACTACTATATGATCATGTGTACATGCTCTCAAAAGTTTATTGAAGATGTAGGGCATTGTTATTCGCTTGGGATAATTTCTCAATCATTTTATGGTTTTTATCTCACCTCTACTGGTTCAAAGGAGGTATTAAGAAACCATTCATTAAGTCTTGGAGCTGATTTAAAATCCAAGCAATCACTACTTGGGATAATTTCTCATGCATTTCATGGTTTTGATCTCACCTCTAATGGTTCAAAGGAGATCTCAAGAAACCATTCTTCAAGTCTTGGATATGATTTGGATTCAAAGCATTCACTATCATGTGATGGTTCTTTTGGGCATAATCTCACCTATGATGGTTCGAAGGAGGAAAAAAAAGACTATCTACACATTCATGGATTTGATCCTACCTCAGCTATTTCGAATCACAGGTTCCAGGATCATCCTCATACTTTTGGATTTTTTCTCATCACATTCAATCTGAAGAGCAAGTACAAGCACATGCTTTTTGAGCATGAACCACTTCTTCCCAAGAATAAGATATCTCCAAACATATGACCAAGCATCACACCTGCTTGAGTTTGGAGCATTTATTTTTGGTGTGCCCTACAGTCTATTTTGAGGGGGGGGTATTTTGCCCATGAGTTTTTCCCCATTTCCTCGGTTTATTGACTGTTATTATTATTCATTGTATTGGGTGACCTTTGGTCTCAGTTACCAGGGCCCGAGATGGACTAAGGGGGGGTGTTGGGATATTCATATACTCCATCCTAGTCCTAACAGCATTTTCCATTTTTACATTTTCATTCATGCATGCATTTTGCATGCATGCATGCAATTGCATGCACCCCAGTCATCAGTCCCAGCACCTAGCCCTCAGTTAGCTAGTCCCCTTTGATGAATCTTACTAATTCTTAAATTTTCAATCATAAAATGTTTGACAATATTTTTGTAAAAATATTAATTTTTTTAAATATTTTATATAATTCCTGGCTAATTTTGGCAATGTTTATAGACAAATATGTTTATCGTATGAAATTTGGGTGAATCATTTTATGAAAAAATGGAAATTGGCAAATTTTTTATTGGAAAAAAACATTGAAAATTAACCCATGAGCTAAATTTCAGCCCTAAAATTTTCCCTACTTTTATTTTATTGCTTCCTTAAATATTCTTGGAAAATATATTTCATTGACATGATGTAAAATGAGAAAGCGACATTTCTATGTTGAGAAATTTTTTTATGTATTATTTTTTATGCAATATTTTCCCCTTTCCAAGTATTTTATCTAAGTATGAAGAAAATATCAAGGGAAATTGCAAGAATTTCCTTGGTCCTTTTTTAAGGGAGTGATTTTAAATTATGAGCTTTTTTGTGATTAGATTGATGATTAAAACACATTTGTGAGTGGTTTCTTTTGTTGTTACTTTATTTCATTGTTTTATCAAAATACAAGCATGTCTTTGAGATATATGAACTTGATTGAGAATGTGAAATTTAATTGAACAATATAGGATTTCCACTGAATGTGACATGTTTCCCTACAAAGAATCCTCTTTGATTTGATATTTTATTCTTTCAAAGGAAATGATATCAACAAAACCCTACACCATTAGTTGAATCTTGAACTATGTCACCAACCATGCTTTATTTTTTTCCTTGAAAAGCATTGTACGATTCAACTATGTGTTAATGAGAATTTGGATATTCCATGAGGGACCCGCATGCATGCCTGCCAATGTGAATGTGTCAAAATCCCATGTGATGTCAGTGGGAGCCTATCACAAACATTCTTTGTGGAAAATGAGATTTATGTATTAAGTATTAAAGGCGATGCATGAAAAATAAAATGCATATGGTTCCAGGTAATCCTAACATAGAGTCTTGATCCCCTTCTCAAGTTTGCATTACTTGATTCCCTCTTGAGGTCCATCATGCTTATGGGGCTTGTCTATCACACTTAGCACCCAATTAGCAACATCACAATAATATACCATATAAATTCATATAAACCAAGTGATCATAAAACTTAAGCACAAAATTATATTGCATCGCACAATTCAAATAGGAAAATGATTCATTACATGATTCATTCATCACCCACATACACAAAGAATATGTCATACATAAGCAAGTATAACAATATCATAATGGATTTTCCAAATAGAAACAAGTTCATCAAAACATAGAACTAGTTGTTCCAAATATCTAAGAATGCCCCAAAGTATAATATACAGTCTAAGTCTAAATTGGAGAATTAGAATTAGAGTTGACCCCTAAGTT
Organism: Larix kaempferi; assembly: GCA_027924585.1. Lineage (NCBI taxonomy): Eukaryota > Viridiplantae > Streptophyta > Pinopsida > Pinales > Pinaceae > Larix > Larix kaempferi. The sequence continues at coordinate 236,847 of BSBM01000423.1, forward strand.
GTGTGTGGTCTTGTCAATGCTTGGGTCCACTTTAATCACCCATTTTGTATAATGCCCGGCCATTGTCAATTGTGATTTAATGCTAACGTGATTCATTAAGTTGTTAATGAGGTGGCACAAGTAGTTGATAATTGAATTGACATAAAAGATGCTTGGTGATTGGTTGAAGGTAAAATAATGAGTAACGTTGAGATTTGGGCATTGTTGGAATATTGGTGTGACAACATGGTTTAGTATCAATCTAACTTTAGCATTGGATATAGTGTTAGGGGAGGTGGCATTGCCGCTAAAGTTGTGTTTAGGGTTGCATCCCAATCACTTTGTTTACCTAATATTGAATTGAATAACTACATTGACATTGTCATGATTCAAAACACCATGTAAATGGAACAATGTATCATCTTTGAATTACATTCCAAGGAAGATGATTTGAATCGATGGGACTCCATAGGTTTCTTATAGCATTTATCACTTTATCATATTAATATGTGGGAATTCACATAACACAATTTTCTCATGAATGAAGGCATTGATTTCCATTTAAACTAACAATATTTTATATAAATGAGTTAATGAAGAAACTCGATGTTGAGTTAATTGGTAAACAAATTCAACATTTTTAGAGATTTATTTTCTATTTTTTTAATTGATGGGATGTATATATGCCTTAACTCTATATATTTTTTCAAAATGTCAAAGACTTGTAGTCTTTTTTTTTTCTTTTTTCTTTTTTTCATTTCATGTGGTTCACATCCCCGGAAAATGGAGGGCTCGTTACATCCACGGTAATAAGTAATAATTCTCAGGGGGCCTCACCTTGTCAGCTCCATATTCAGGAGCCTAACCTTGAAGGACCCAGAGATTTGAACCTACGACCTTGACTACTTCAGGCTTGGACTTGAAACCTCCAACCAACTAAACTACCCCTGAGGACTAAAAAATTTGTAGTCTTAAAATGTAAAGTTCCATAATTAAAATTCCAACTAATCAAGTAAAACTACATATTTCAAAAAAAATTACAAATTTAAAATAATATTAAGAAAAAAACTATTCCCTTATTAATTACACTACTTTTATTTGGAGCTTCATCTCTTCACACATTAAAAAACAAGTGTTCCAACATGAACCCAATGTTTCTACAATTTACTACTTGTTTTTAGTCCCTGCCTAGGCAGAGACTATATGTTCCGCCTTACTCTAATAATTTGTAGGATGACATAAACTAACTATATAAATAGATAAAGTTTATGGAAAATAAAGATTTGTTGACTTTTTTTAATAATAATTATTTTCAAATGTGTGACACTTCCATTGGATTATAGGGTGTGATTTGACTAATTTTATCATTGTCGACTATTAGTAAAAATTATAAATAAATAAAAAATACTTGACAACCTTACTTTTTTTTTCAAAGAAAAAAAAAAAAGCATAATTTTATTTCAAGCCGAAGCGATACAAAATTACATATGGTATGTGCATACGCACATCTTGGAGAAGACCATAGGTCCATAAAAAATTAAAAGAAAGATGATACATATATTTTCTAGGAGCTAGAAATTTTATAAAAATCCTCTAGCTTCCCTTTCTTCCCTTTCTTACTTGATTTCACTTCTGTCCATCCCCCCTGCTGGGGTGCAACTACAATCATCTCTTTGTTCATCCGCTCCACTGGTAGCAGAACAGAGTTTTTTTCTTTATCAGAATCTGAGTTTTCTGATTCATGTGCACGCTTTGACCCAGTTATGGAATGATCCATTAGTTGCATGTTGTCCGAAAGTGTTTCCTGACCGGGATTTTTTGAATCTGAGTTTTGATTCTCCCCTGCTTCAGCATGCTGCACTATTTCCTCAGTAGCCTTCTCCTCTTGTTTTTCTTCTGATTTTTCCACTGATACGTGTTGTTCATCCTCGGAAAACTCATCAAGAGAAGGGGCATATTCTGCCTGCCATGTTTTCCTTTTTGCCTTCACCCCCTGTTTCTTCTTGGGGTACCTTTTTGCCAGGGGGCACGTATCCTGTAAATGTCCTGTTAGCTGGCAAAATCTGCACCTAAAGGCAGTATTTTCATAGTCCAGTACCTGTAGCCATTTGTGTTTTTCATATATCAGCTGGATTCTATCTGGAAGACCTTTGCTAAGGTCTATCTCCACACAGATTCGTGCATAGGTAAAAAGACCCTGCTCATGCCGCTCTGTATCACTTTTAATATACTTCCCAAGCAGATTTCCGATGTGTTCGAGAACTAAATGATGCCAGAAAGGAAGGGGCAGATTTGGCAGCTGCACCCATACCGGCATTTTGGTTACCACCATTGAGTTGGCATCAAAATCGAGAAACCAGGGTGTTATAAAGAGCCCCGCTCTCCCCCAGAACCACGGGCCCTGTTCAATGGTCTTCTGATACTCTTCCTGTGTTTCAAACTGTACAACAAAAAAACCTTTTGAACATAACAGAATCTGACAATTTTCTGTCCAGTTTGTGTAGACCCATTCATGAAGGTCATAAGATTTAGGCCAGAACCCGTTAAAACGGCAGATGAGAGCATGAGTTTGTAGAGTATTGAAAAGTTCTGTTACCTCAGTATTCTTAACCTCCAGGGATGGGTTAGCCTCCAGTTTCTCCACTATATATGGCCTAGGCTGGGATGAAGGCGGAACTGCAGACTGTGGCCCCTTTTGGCGAGCTGCATCTTTGTATGAGGACGGACCTGTAGTTCCTCTGTTCCCATTTGATCCCCCCCTCCAACGGAATCCCAGATGTATAGTAGTATTCTTATGGATCTGGTAATCCCTCAACTGTTCACTCTCAATCAGAACTTTGCCCTCATATACAAGATAAAAGGATGCACAGGCATAGCCCTCTCTCAGTGCTATTTTGTTTTTTAGAGTTTCCCCTGTATCTTTATCAGAAACCCACACCAAACTTGTTTTTCCTGAGAGCATTTTTATAAAAATCTGGAAATGTTCATTCTCTGCCCCAAGGCTTGAAACAGGAAAGCATTCATATGTTTCATACCGTATATCACCATTTGTATGAATCGATAGTAGCCTTTCTGAGCGCAGGCAGCCTGTTCTCCAATCCGTTTCTCCGTTTTTCCTTTCAAGATAATGATATGCAGAAAAAGAGCGTCTTACATGCAGCATACAGTGAAAGAACGATAGCCCTACAGCCTTTATACTCACATTAAAACGTTCTATAGCTGTTCTGCAGCAATAATATATCATGAGAAGCCCTGCACCAGCACACCAGGTAGCCGCAATAATGAAAATATGTTTCATGGAAACCGATCCAGGAAAAAAGATTACCGTCTCTGTCATTTGACGCTCCTCAGAGAATTTTAGCTGGAGCGTAGAGCGAGCAGCAATCCATAAATGTTTCGGCAACTTATCTCGGCCCAGCGGATCCATTCCATTGATCGTTTGGAAAAATTGTAGGAACCCATCGCCTCTGTGAAGATCACCTCTCCCATATCTTCCTATATTGGAAAAACGCAGGGAAATATCTGGTAAAGAATGAAACCAAAAAATCTGGCCTGGGGATCCGCCACTTCTTCCTGACCTTAGGCGATGATCCGCCTTCTCAACATCGACCTGTAGAGCCCTACCTGTGGATGCCCAGCGACCCTGAGCACCGGCGGCGGCTAGGGCATTCTTTAGGTTTTTTGCAGAGCTCATTTTCGCCTAGCGTTAAAAATCTATCTAGTTCCTCACCACTTGACAACCTTACTTACCATGGTTGCAAACTTTAATTTCTATCAAACTATCATTTATTGCCTACCTTACTGTACACACATTGGATATCATTCATTGGATTGTTCAGGTCCTATTTGCTTGATAGGTTAGAAGGTGTGCTCCATCCCTAAGTTCAAAGCAAGTGCTAGGTGAAATTTATGACAAAGGTTTTATTGCATGCTACTTTATGGCAGTCCAACAACACCATGAGTATTAATTGTCTTGAGTCACTGTCGTAGGCAGAGACTATATTTTCCACCTTACTCTAATAATTGTAGGATGACATAAACTAATTATATAAATAGATAAAGTTTATGGAAAATAAAGATTTGTTGACTTTTTAATAATAATTATTTTCAAATGTGTGACACTTCCATTGGATTATAGGGTGTGATTTGACTAATTTTATCATTATCAACTATTAGTAAAAATTATCAATAAATAAAAAATACTTCACAACCTTAGTTACCATGGTTGCAAACTTTAATTTCTATCAAACTATCATTTATTGCCTACTTACTTTACATGCATTGGATTCATTCATTAGATTGTTCAGGTCCTATTTGCTTGACAGGTTAGAAGATGTGCTCCATCCCGAAGTTCAAAGCAAGTGCCTGGTGAAATTTATGACAAAGGTTTTATTGCATGCTACTTTATGGCAATCCAACAACACCAGGAGTATTAATTGTCTTTCTCTATTGGAACGCCCTCTATTAACCATTTTCCCTCATATTGGGTTTTATACTCTAGAGTTGCATTGAATTGTCCACCTAATTCTTTGTGAATTTGGCAGAGTACAGTTAATACATAGTTTAGTGTGAGAGCCCTTATTACATCAAATCAAATTTTTTTTAGTAAGCGGCTTGTGATTTTGTCTGTGATTTCCTTTGCATTTTAGGTTTCCAAGTTTCCACTGCTCCAATGCATTTAAGCCATTAAATGCAAACGTCGGGAATTAAAATACCACGCAATTTACCAGGCAGGCGAGCGATGTCAAAGTTTCTCGATAGCGAGCGAGGGTTTGGAATCTGGATCTTCAAAGGCGACCGTGAGATTTTGTCTTGTGGCGAGAATGAGCTTCTGAAACCGTCGGCAATGGTTTCCTCGCATTTTTTGGCTTCGGATTTGTGTTTTTGGTTTTTAGTTTGAGCCGGACATGGCAGATGTTTTTGATGTGGAGGCGGCTGGTTCACAAAATTGTTATTTGTGGCTTGAATTCGCTTGGTGCAGGTTGGGAACACTCTTTCCTTACTGCGTACAGTGATAATGACCTAGAAAAAGAGTGAAACTATGCATAGCGGGGGGAAACTGTTTCCCACATGCACCAACTGGAGTGTTTGTGTTAGTGTCTGTATCATGGTATCATGGTATTATTTGTGGGATATGGCTTTTTCATAACTATGTCGGTATCACGGTATTATTTGTGGGATATGGCTTTTTCAGTTGTTCAAAAGTTCTTATGGTTTTCCAGTTCTACCATTTCTGGTTGCATTGACTTACAGCGAAATTGCGAGACTTGTGGCGAAAAGGGTTTCGAAGAAGAGGTTTCCAGGTAAGAGTGTATTTACCATCTGCCTACTGTTGTTTTATCTTGCAGTTACGGTTTATAGTTGTGCGGCTATCGGTGTGAATTTCCATTTGGTAACCCTCTCTTTCGACTTCCCTGACGTGGTCTCCAGCTCGCCTGCAAACTACTCCTAGACGTACCATAAATCAAATTTCGAGCTAATTACATATTCTGGAGATGTAGATTCGAATTCGTGCAATCTCTCTTGAAATTGTGGCAGTCTGTAAGTTCAACATTTTTATGTTATAAAATATCTTGTTTTATGCTTAGGTGCTTGAGTGGATCGTGCTACAAATTAAATCTTTTGAGATTACATACCCGTAACAAATGTACTTAACCATGTTTTCCAATTTCTTATTCAAAATTATTTGTGTTTGTCGTGCTTTTAGTCGTTGTCTTATTTTCTAGCTTATGAAATTGTTAAAAGATTTTTAATATAACCAAGGATTCCACATATTATCATGCCCAGCTTCGCTATACTTGCATGTGCCTCGCTATACTTGCATGCAGCTAAGGTGTTGTGTTATTTCATCCCTCTTTCTTTATATAGTTTCTCAGGCCGTGATCTCTCAGAACAGTTCAATATCTTCATTCAAGTCCCAGAACTGTTTTGATTTTGTTTGTTGTACTCTTCACGGTTCTGAAATATGCTCAAGTTGCGGAATGCCAAAAATATGCCCTTAGACGTAGAGATCACAATCTTGGAGCCTTCTCAGCATTAGAATAGCCGCCCGGAGAATCAATTACGACACTGTTGAAAGCAGAGGAGACCATTTCTATGATTGTAGTCCAATTAAAATGAAATTGTGAATTCATTTTGCTTCATTTGAATTTTACTTAAAAAAAATACAATGTTGTCAACGCCTTTAGGTTTAAGTTGCAGTTTGGCACATTAAACAACATAAGTGACAAGCGGAAAGGGTTTGACATCCTTTCTCCTCTACAACCATTCTTCCACCGATTTTCAGGCATTATGGAGAACCCTACGGGTTTATTGTTCTCACAGGGGGTCGAACCCACAACTTCTTCGCTCACAGTAGTCGGAGAGTAGTCTGTGTTGGAAGAACCAAACGATGCAGATGGGAAGACGGGGCAATTTGGAGAGGGTATTCAGAAGAAAATGCACGATTTAATGGACCGGGTCACAACTTCTATGCACTCGGCGCCCAATGCCTATCCGCTGCACGCCCTAGCTTCGATGATCGAGTCGGAGGCTAATTAAGATTAAATGAATTTTTTTCTTATAAAAGTTCTTACAAATGTCTTATCTAAGTGTGATGCATGTGCTTACATGCACAACACCTCATCACCTCCCAATTGTATGTATTGGCCCAATAATAGGGTGCACATTACCCCCAAGGGGTAAAATGGATAGTGTCCCTAATAATGTCTCATCACTAGTAACGAGCGAGACTAAGAGGTAGAGACCCCACCTTGATTGTATTTCCAATAATATGTATCACCCATGAATGGGGTGCACAATTTCCCCCACAAGGTCATGGAATAGTGCCCCTAACAGGTCCCCTCACCAGTAATGAGTGGGGTTGAGAGGTAGATCCACTGCCATGATCGTAAATCCTCTACAAGATTTGGTGCACCAAATTATTGATGTGTGTGCATAGTTCCAATATACTACCACACACCTCAACAACCTACTTGGCACACCTCAGTGTCCCACACAGATGCATCTTAAGATGCATCTTAATAGCCTCATGTGCACACCTCATTGTCCCCAAATGTGTTAACTTCAATATTACATTGGTGCAGATAGAACTATGAATGCCAACAATCATAGGAATATCTATTCTCTGAAGACCATTGTGAAAGGCTAATCATTCTTGTAATAAAGTCTCAACACATTTCTATAAACATTCATATATACACTATGTTAGCTCTTCTCTCTCAAATATTTTACTTGCCTAGGGTTTAGCGTTTGACCTCATAGTTCTTCTTGGAAATTTGGCACATGAGGTTTCTTAATCTTTAGTCCTCCTTGGCTACACAATGTTATGTGTTTCCTAGTATCAATGATGAATAGAAAAGATTTCTTATGCTATACTCATGTCTCAATCATGAATGTCTATGTGATATGTTAACATAATATAGGTATGGAAAGAACTTGAGGTTATTATAAGGTTAAAAGTGGCATGGGGTGCTATTGTTGATGAAGCTTTGAGAAATTAGTATGATAATTATGTCGTAAAAATGGTCCAAGCTCTACCTCTGACAGTAGGTGGTTTTGATTAGCATGTAACACATATATTTTTGAAGAACACAAATTACTCACATTACAATGCGTCAGACAGAGTATGTCTATTTTTGAAGGTCATGTGCACACCACAAAAGTTGTTGAGCTAAATCATCATTGAAAAAATTCAAAAAAGTGGCCCATGGGCATTTGTACTAATAATATATATGAACTTATGGCCCTAATACTTTTATTAATGCTTGCAACTGAAAAAGGTGAACATATCTTACAAAATTTTGGTGAATCACTTATCGTTATTAATTGGATGAATGCAGTAAATGACTTGAACAACACCTCATCCTCATCTATGAGGAGATAAAACTTGTTTGGACTCATTGACTAAATTAGTAGTTTAGGTTAGTCATTTTTAGGTGTCTTACTTGAAAGTGCTCAAATCTATTAGTATTTAGCTTATAAACGCTGTGGTGACTGCTTTTTTTGGTGGCATAGTCATTTATTTATCAAATTGTACTAGTGACTCTTTCTCCTTTCACCAAGTGTACAAATAAAGGAACATGGATATTGATGGCTTATCAAAATTTGCAATGTACGTGGATGCTATGGATTGACACATTCTGGAAGAAGTGGATAGGAAAATAAATGAATATTTTTATGCTCCATTTGTCTAATTTCATAATCTATCTATAGATTATGTATTAAAAGATTTGTTTACTGTTTTTAGGACTTTACTGCTTTGTGTTAGTTGTATATCCATGAGGATACTGATGTATCCTGATGTATCTTATTTTTTAGTCTATTATTTAGACAACCTTTTAGAAGTTCTAGTTCAGATAGATTGTATTTTGATAGAGCAAGTCATATTTCAACACTTTCACAGTAACTCCCTTGAGAGGGACTAAAACACATATGTAAAATGTAATTTAGTAAAGAACTTAATAAAATTACGTTTTTTTTTGGGCGGGGGAGGGGGCAAATGTAATTTAATATCGATGCAACAAGATTTTGCATACCATAGTCGTTTTATATCTCTAAGCTTGTTTAGGTTTAGAGTTGTTCTACACTCTGCACATCATGAGTTCTTGTTGTATATGATTGTTGTATAAGCACTACTAGGAAACAAGGCTTTTAGTGTTACTATATGGGGCAAAAGTTTTGGAAAAAAAATCAAAATTTGATAAATAAAATAAAGCAGAGGCATTTGTGAAGGTTTCAACATAATATTTTGCAGAGGTTTATGGATTTTGAAACCTTTGTTAATGCATATGCTTCCAATTTTTTTTCCCATTACATCCAAACAAAACTAGCACATCAATCTATTACAATGTGTTATTACTATAAGAACACCATTTAAAACCAACCACTAGTGTGGTGCCATCTAGGTTTCAATGCTTCATGATAAAAAAATATAGCATCAATACACTTAGTTAGCATAAGTGCACTGCAAGGTTGATAGACATGGATTCTCAAGTACCCTTTATCAAAGCAAAAATACTCTCCCATAACACAAAGCATCAATGTTTCCATATATAAAATAAGCAACAAATCTAGTGACTTATGACACATTTGTGCATTAAACAACACCCCTTATGTATATTGGCTCACACAATGTTTATAGAGAACGTGCACTAATTTAATAAAAAAAGAAGAATGCAAAAAATAGTTTATAATTATACATATTCTTTCAAATTGTATAATTCAATTTTTTGATTGTATGTATTAACTAATTCATTTTAATGTGATGTCATTTGCAAAGTTGGCAAAATGATAAAAAAAATTGTTCAACCTCTCTTTTAATATTATATTAAATCTCTATTACTATCATTATATTGTTTGTTGTCCTCATATCTTGATTTTGTGCAATGCAAATTTAAAAAGAGAAGACTATTAACTAATTTTGAATTGTTAAAAGCAAACATTATTAACCAACAAAGTTTTTCATAAATATGTAGTTGGAATTTGAAATTTGAGTATGCTATAAATAAAAAGGTAGGAATCAAAAATAATTTTCACTCATATTCCAATCAAAGTGTGAAAGTCATAAATAATCTTCATATTTTCAATCTACTATTCACCAATCAATTATTTTTCATAAATATGTAGTTGGAATTTGAAATTTGAGTATGCTATAAATAAAAAGGTAGGAATCAGAAATAATTTTCACTCATATTCCAATCAAAGTGTGAAAGTCATAAATAATCTTCATATTTTCAATCTACTATTCACCAATCAATTATTAAGACATTGTGCATACTATTTAATAATTCTCACAATCTTGGCTCTCCAAAATATTTTACATAAAAGAAAATAGAGATGCATGAATAGTAGACTCTATGCATAACGCATAGTTTTTGAAGTTTCAATCATTATCTAAGATTATGAATTGGATTATGAATAAGTAATTTGGAGCTTGATGGTAAATAAATAATTTAATAGTGTTAATTTGTTAATGTAAAATTGTTTTGGATAGAAAAAATATAACCATATTTGTTGACACTCTATCTATATATAAAAAATATGAATTAAATTTAATTGACTTTTAATCCATGACATAATATAATTTTAATATTTTTATTTTAAAATGTATATTAGGTATTATTTCTATCTATTTTATTAGTTTATATGTTTATTCTACTTTATATTTATTTGTGTTTTTATTTTTTTCTCAAAAACATTTAGGTGAAAAAATCAAACACTTGTTTACAATGACATTTGCTAACTTTACAATTTACCTTACAATTATCCTTCACATAAAAAGACCCATGTAAACAACTAAGCTACATATTCCACTTATTTTGAAAGAATCTTAATTGGCTTCATTATCATTATAATATTGCAAAATCAAGTTGAATAGGGTCAACCATAATAGGAATTAAGTTGGATTGATGGAACTGGTATAGAAGGAACAATTAATTAATGGTAAGAATTAAGTTGGATCGATGGACTTACTATCAACAACAAGAGGGTTTCAATTACATGGCCCAACTTATATTGAATTTGTGAACCATTTTATTCAATTTTTATTGTACCATATTAATATTTAATATTCATTTTTGTTTTTGTGCTATAGGGCAGGGACTAAGCTGCATGCAGCTCTTGTTTTAATGATGAAGAGGAAAAATTCCTTTATATAATCCTTTATATGTAAAGTTAAGTTTTATGGTTGGAGTTTCAATGAATTAAATAGAATTACAACTTTAAAAAAAAAGTCCATCTTAAATTTAAAATGAAATTTCTACAAAACAGAAAATAAATGTATCCACTTATTGAGTTATTAAATTTGGACTACTATCTCTTCATACATTGAAAAATACAAATGCCACACAATGCTTCGCTAATTTATGAAAACCAATAACAAATCGAATTTAGAGAATTTATTTAGTTCTTATAGTAGTAGGAATCCATCAACTAAGTAAATCTAAATTTGATATAGTTATAAGTTGAGAATTTATTTAGTTTTTATAGTGCTAGGAATTCATCATCTAAGTAAATCTAAAGTTAATATAGTTAAAATCCTAAGCTCTATCAAGCGCCGAGAGGTATCAAATCTCCCGAGGTGTAAACTTCTCCTTGAATAGCTCCTTGAGTGAAATACCTGAGCCACCTAATCCTCACGGGGTCTTCACTCAGTGAAACTATGCCATACTGCCTTCGTTCATGGGATATTAAAGAATACCCCTAATTTCACTAGATATTGATAAATACCTACAAAATTCCTTTTGTTGAGCTCCCCTCCCAATACATATTTCCAATTTAAAAAACCCTATTTTTATGAGATATTCTCTATTTTTACTAGATACCCATTTTTACACCCCTCCAATACCTATAAACACCCCATACCTACTACCAGCCCCTCAATACCTACAATATATTGACCTTATTTTTCACAATTTAAAAATTCCCCTTTATGAATGAACGTGATAAGATATTGGTCAACAAGATGAATCCCCCGTGCTAATCCTAAGCTCTAAAGTCTCTAGTTTAAGTCTCATTGCGCCGAGAGGCACTCTACAGCCTAGTATGGGGGAGATCTTATGAGTCGAGTGTTTGTCGAGTAACAAAATAATACAAAGTAAACAAAAAAATAATAATACAAAGTAAAAAGTAAATATGAGACTTAAACTAGAGACTTTAGAGATTAGGATTAGGTGGCAAATATTATGTCAGCCATAAACAAAAAAGAATACTACAAAGTAAAAAGTAAATATGAGACTTAAACTAGAGACTTTACTTTTTACTTTTAATACAAAGTAAAAAGTAAATATGAGACTTTAGAGTGTTTGTCAATTGTTTGTCCACTAACAAAATAATACAAAGTAAACAAAAAATAATAATACAAAGTAAAAAGTAATAAATATTATGTCGACCATAAACACAAAAGAATAATACAAAGTAAAAAATAAATATGAGACTTAAAGTAGAGACTTTAGAGCTTAGGATTAGGTGGCTCAGGTATTGCACTCAAGGAGCTATTCAAGGATTTGATCCCTCTCGGTGCTTGATAGAGCCTAGGATTTGGATCTAGACTGGTATATATTAATATTATTGCACCGAGTGTAAAAGAGGTGCTTACAACCCAGTATGGGGGAGATCTGGTAACGGATGTCACATGCCACATGTCACATTTGTCACGTTTTCAAAAGTAGTAAAATGTAAAAAGTAATAGTATGGAGGAGATCCTGTAACGGATGTCACATGTCACATGTCACAAATTTGTCACGTTTGTAGTATTGGGGAGATCCTGTAACGGATGTCACATGTCACATGTCACATTTGTCACGTTTGTCACGTTACGTTACAACCCAGTATGGGGGAGATGTTGTAACGTGTGTCACATTTGTCACGTTTGTCACGTTACGTTACAACCCAGTATGGGGGAGATGTTGTAACGTGTGTCACATTTGTCACGTTTGTCATTGCACCGAGTGTAAACGAGGTGCTTACAACCCAGTATGGGGGAGATCCTGTAACGGATGTCACATGTTGCATGTCACATTTGTCACGTTTTCAAAAGTAATAAAATGTAAAAAGTAATAGTATGGGGGAGATCCTGTAACGGATGTCACATGTCACATGTCACATTTGTCACGTTTGTCACATTACGTTACAACCCAGTATGGGGGAGATGTTGTAACGTTTGTCACATTTGCCACATTTGTCATTGCACCTAGTGTAAACGAGGTGCTTACAACCCAGTATGGGGGAGATCCTGTAATGGATGTCACATGTCACATGTCACATTTGTCACGTTATGTTACAACCCGGTATGGGGGAGATGTTGTAACGTTTGTCACATTTGTCACGTTTGTCATGTTACATTACAACCCAGTATGGGGGAGATGTTGTAACGTTTGTCACGTTACGTTTCCATGTCAGCTCATAACTTATAAAAAATCAAAAGTAATTAAAAATTTCATGTTCGCTCATAACTTATCAAAAATAAAATAAAAATAATTAAAAAATTAAAAGAGAGGGTCCAATTTCTTGAGGGGTAATTTTTTTTTTAATGTGTAAAAAATTTAAGATAAAACAAAAAAAATTACACCTCAAGAAATTGAATCCCTCTCGATGCTTGATAGATCCGGGTTTGAGATGGATCTACACTGGTATTTACTTTTTACTTTGTATTATTCTTTTTTGTTTATGGCCGACGTAATATTTATTACTTTTTACTTTGTATTATTCATTTTTGCTTACTTTGTATTATTTTATTACTCGACAAGACAAACTCTACAAACACTCTAAAGTCTCATATTTACTTTTTACTTTGTATTATTCTTTTTTGTTTATGGCCAACATAATATTTACCACCTAATCCTAAGCTCTAATTCTCTAGTTTAAGTCTCATATTTACTTTTTACTTTGGAATTTCTGAAGTTTTTATCAATGTAGAGACCTTCAAAACCTTTGGGACATGGAAAAACTATGTCTTTGACACTTTGATCCATGGGTTAATTTTCTATCTTGAATCATTTTGTATGACAAATATCCTATGTCGTTCTCATCATGTACAATGGGAAAGTACATTGTAATGATTGATGATTGCCAACGAGGAGCTCTACAGCCAGTATGGGGGACATGTTGTCACGTAAGGTAATGTAACGTAACGTTATATTACCAAAAATAAAAAGCAATTAAAAATTTTCATGTCAACTCATAAATAAAAAAATTATGAAAAGTAATTAAAAAAATCCATTTAGGCCCAAGAGTTAGCTTATTTGGGCAAACACTCGTCGCTAAAGCACCTTTGTGAGAGGTCACGGGTCCAATTATCCTCGATGCTCTCGAGGTTAGGCATGCTATATGCCAAGGGGTGTGAGGCCCCTTCAGGTGGGCCCACCTAGTTTTATTTCATGGATGTAGTGGGTACCGATCTTCAATATGGTGCAAACTACATTTAAAAAAATCCACATATACCTATAAAATAAAAATTAAAACTTAAACATAAATTTATCATGCAAAAAATAGATAAAATTTCTAGAGTTTAAAATTTTAAAAAATACAACTCAAAAAATTACATTTAAGATGAATCTATACTATTAACTTCTGTAAGAAAATATCTTTACTCATAAATTTGTCACTGAAATATCGTTAAAGTCATAACCCGATTACAATGCAAAGAGCCATCCCAAATAAATGTGAATGTGATTAAATTTCCTGTTACACATCTTAACGCATTCATTGCTTTTACAAATACGTTCTTCGAATTCCTGCAATTCACGAAACCAAGAAATTTTCCTTCGATTATAAAACCCGATCTATTAAAATCATCACGGGGTGGTGGCGCAGTTGGTTAGCGCGTAGGTCTCATAGCTGATAGTTGAGAAATCCTGAGGTCGAGAGTTCGAGCCTCTCTCACCCCATCGTTTTAACCTTTCACCAGACTAAACCCAAACCATCAGTCATATAAATATTGACAGATTTATATGATAAGTTTCGATTCCATTTAAAATCCAATAATGATTAACTCCTGGTCATCCCATCTGACATGCTATTTTATTTTTGCTGGTTCTCGCTACCATTTGAATCCTGACTGAGTCGAGTCGACGTGGATTTTAGTGCTCTGGAGTTCGATCACGGGTTAGAAGCCTGAATCTAAAGGTTTGGATTAGTTTTTTGGTTTTGAGGAATAGAAAATCATGATATCGTTTATGTTAGATAAATTACTTACAATGCCAACTTCGGGTGGACTACTCTTCGGCCATGGAGTGTGTAGGTATGTTTTCTAAACTCGTCCCTACTTTGCAAAAATTTCTACCTGCTGCTGATATTTTTTCTTCCTTGAACCTTACATGTGCCAACATTTTACCACCTGTCATGATTTTGGGGACTTTACCATTTTCAAACCCTACCCCTACGTCAGTTTCCTCATCCCCGTCGTGCTTTAGCCTAAGGATGGGGGATATTTCTATTGGTGCTCTCCGATGTCATGTCTTTGCTTCATCTATAACCCCTCCAGTGCACTCGTCCTTGGTTCAACAGGAGACACTGGTTTTGAATTCCCTGGGTATTGAGTTATCCCCTTCTTCCCTTTCGGATCTTGAACTTGAATCACTCGTCTTGACTTCGGGGGGGAGACTCCCTCTACGTACCTTCTTTGCTCAGGATTCGGGCTCTACAGATGTCATCCCCATCTCATCAATTATGAATGGAAATGTGACTATACGGAAGGCTAGAAAGCCTAAGCGAGGGATAGGGATTGACCCCGTTATTTCTCCTCTCTGTAGTAATCCCAGAGTGACTTACTTATTCGAGAAAGGCCTTCTTAAAAGTTTTTCTTCTTCTCCTCCCTCTTTTTCTTCCCTTAGAGATCCAACGGCCCTTGAGTGTGTTCCTCCATGATTATTTCTTCCGTTAATGTTAGAGGGAATTGCAGTGGCTCGAAACGAACTGTGTTGAAACATTTTTTGGACAAGTTCAAACCAACAGTAATTCTACTTCAGGAAACTATGTTATGTGCTGAAGATGCTATGAAGTTATTTCTCCATATCAAACTGAGCTGGAGGGTTTTTGCCCTGGATTTTTTGGGGCTCTCAGGTGGCACATTAACTGCCTGGAACCCTGATATTCTTGATCTGAAGGCACTTCACACTTTTGTAGGCATTTTGGTGGAGGGGAAGTTGATGGGCCTTTCCAGGGTTATCCGTATTCTAAACATCTACGCACCATATCAAAACAGGAAGAATGTGGTTCCTTATTATTCATGTTGATGGTATATGTTTCTCTAATGTTATGATTATAATGAATGCTTTGATGTCATGATGTGAGGTGGAGCTTGACAGAAAATCCACCCTTGAGATTAGAGGGTTGGTTCATTAAGTGATCTCGTGGGAACCCATAGCCACAAAGGAGAATTTATACATGTAACACTTTATAGGCTAGGAACAAACTCAATAGTCCTTTCCTTTAAACAATTACTTGAAGACCACGGGTAGAGGTATTTTCATTGGGGAAGAGGTATATGGAGAAGAACTTCTTATGCCTAGGGATGGTTCCTTAAGGTGCATAGGGTGGGAGTATAGGCCAACCTTTAGAGATTCCCGAGGTACAATAATCTTGATGTCGGGGTTGGTGTACTACTGGCAGCTAGATGTTGATGATTACCGATCAGGGATAATTTAAAGGAACCATACTTATTTAAAAGTGTATAAACCTTGGTGAATCTTACCAATTCTCAAAATCTCAACTATAAAATATTTGGCGATATTTTTCGAAAATTATTTCAATTTCGAAGGATTTTATATAGTTTATATAATATTTTGGCGATTTTTAGAGTGAAAAAAGTTTACCCCATCAAAATTGGGCGAAATGGGGCTTCAAAAAATGCAAATTGGCGAATCTTTTTTTGGAAAAAAACATGGAAAAATAGCCCATGGGCTAAATTTCGCCCCTAAAATTATCCTTGTTCCCGATGAGGCCCAGATTCTAGTTAGTTCTAATGAAGACATAAATTTACCAAAACTTGGGAGGGTGGTTGAGCCATGAAAACTTCTTAAGGAACTTCCAATTCCTACTATATGATTCGTGGATAGGTTACAATAAAGGGCTCGTGCCACGGCGAGGGAGACCATCTGGATTATTGGGGGTGTTCGAAGGTTGATTGGATGGTATGATTTTGGGTGAGAGTGCATGAGGGTTGAAGTAAACCATGTGAATCATTGGCTTTATTTGATACATGGTTGTATAAATAGAATTGATGCACAGTGGTGTGGCTTGAATGATATATAATTATGTGGCATTGCATATATACTAGGAATTTAGTAAGTGTAATTAATCATGAAGTTAAATAGGGAATTGTATTTATCATAGTGTCGGTACAAGATTTAATAATGGTGGCCACAAAATAATACTAGTTATCCAGGTGCATAATGCATGATGGTTGTGCATATGATGTGATGTTGTACATTTCTTCCATGGGAACAAGGAAAGGGGATGATGCAAGTTCAGGAAAACAATTCATGAAGGGGGGGTGTATGTAATGCCCCAACTTGCAGATTATATATATATATATATATGAAAATAATAATAAATACGGTAATAATTAGGTGCATACTAAAATTTATTAAGTTAAAGTGCGATTAGTGCATGGGAAACAAGTGTCATCTATGCAGATAAACCTTATTTTAATAATAAGGAAAATAGGTATTTAAGGGGGGAGGGGGGACTTCATAGGGGTTATTATCGACCTTTGGGCTTTGGTTTTGTTGGTCATATTGTTGCATGAGAGTGGTTGACTACATGAGTATGCAGTGAGGATCAACTATTGGAAGTAAGGAGGAGTTGAGGGCATGTAGAGTTCAAATCAGGTAATTTTGAGGGAGGTAAGAAAATTATGTCTAACATAGTTTTATTGATTAAGGGCTCAGGGGATCTCAGTATTTGACTAAGGGGTAGTTTGGGTGGAGATTTTTCCCTCACACTTTCTTGCCTATCGTTGTCGCTACTGGTGCCAGTATGGGCCTGCTATACACTCATGTAAGTTAAGTTTTTCTTATTTTCATTTCCAACTATGTTTCCTTGACTATCTTATATTTAAGGTACTTTTAGTCATTTGAGTTATATGCAAATAGTTATGCTTTTGTGTTGTATTGTGGAATATAGTTACACTAACCTCTTCCTCATGAGTGTGGAGTTTTCCCTTCTTCCATTTTCTTCCCTAGTACTGTTGATCTAAGATCTCTAACCTATTGTTATATCTAATAAAATATTGTATCTGAAATATGTTCATACAATTAAATTTGTTAGATAAACTCTATTTCCAAAATTCTATAAAAAAAATCATATATATTTAAGAATTCTGGAAACTACCAATTTGACAATTTTGTCAAATTAGAGTTGTCAGCCCCTTTTTTTCCAATTTTTGAATGGATATGAAGAACTTATTTTTTATATTATTTCTTTGTAACTATTCTCCTACTTATACTCTTTCTAATGACTATAACCATACTCATTTTTGAACTCACAGCTAAAAGATACAGTCCTTCAAAATTCGTAAATTCACCCAATTTTACAGTTTTCTTGTAGTTACACTTAATCTTGGGGACCAACTTCTTAGACCTATACAAAAAAATATGAAAAGAAATGGAATTTTTTTATACTAGGAACTGGTAAACCATATTATTCGAAGTACTCAAGCACCTTCAAATCCCTCATCTGATGCTCCATTTATTTTCTATAAATCCTCTAGACTTGGCATTTTTATCAAAAACTGTTATCCTCTAAACAAATTTGTTTGCCTCATTGAGAAGGTAAAACGTGAAGTAAATATTTTTTTTGGTTTCGACACCTTGGGTGACTTTGACCACCTCCTAGTTTTGCAAAATCCCTAAAAAGTGCCCCAGAATAGTGGATTTTGGCCTTTTTTACATCTCTACTTCACACCCCTTGGAATTTGGACAAAATATCCTTGGTATTTCTATGTGCCTAGCCAATGACTACACCATAAAAATTTCAGCCCCATCCAGGCCCCTGTCAATAAACTAGGTACTATCCTTCAAAAGTCACTATTTTACATTTTCTAGAAAAATGGAGTTTAACAGGCCCATGCCTCTCTCTAGAATTTGTATAGTCCTTCTCACTGTGAAAAAATGCTAAAATTTGTGTTGAATTCCAAGTTAATCATATTATGGCCAAAATAAATTTTTGGCTGACTTTTTTTTAATACTTGATCATATTTTGGCATGGTAGGATGATGATGTGGAATGAAACGTGGTGGCATTGGTGTCCAACTAGATCCTACATGTCACCATTGGATTCCACCATGTCATCCTTTGTCTTTGCTAGGTCACATTTCCTTCCTCCTAAGTCTTCTATGTCATCGCGAACTTTTTAATATTGCAGTTGATCCCTACCATTGATTTGATTTCCTAATTAATCTTATCCATTTGCAATGCTACATTTACCCTTTTTTGGAAATGAGATCTAGTCCATTGATCTATATATTCAATTGCATCTCAACTATTGGTAGGAGGGATGCTTGGGATAAGGTACGAGCATCAGGGATAATTTTAAGGACCCATACTTATTTAAAAGTGTATAAACCCTAGTGAATCTTACCAATTCTTAAAATGTCAACTATAAAATATTTGGCGATATTTTTCTAAAATTATTTCAATTTCTAAGGATTTTATATAGTTTATATAATAATTTGGCAATTTTTAGAGTGAAAAAAGTTTACCCCGTCAAAATTGGGCGAAATGGGCATCAAAAAACGCATATTGGCGAATATTTTTTTGGAAAAAAACATGGAAAAATAGCCCATGAGCTAAATTTCGCCCCTAAAATTATCATTGACAAGCATATCCCTTTATCAAATAATCAAACTTGCATGATGAGATCCTAGCCATGTGCAACAACATAACATGTGCACTACACATGCAACTTCCCTATCTGCAAATGGTCAAGATCTAACAATATGGTGGACCCAATTCAATCCTAAACATTGGAAACACCTTCCCTTGGGTTAAACATCACATAACTAACTTTGTACGAATGGTGAAGCTCTTACCGATCAAACATGCATGATAATTCGTAACCATTCATGGCAGGGGTACTTGTGTTTTCCTCCAATCAATTCCACTTATGTGAATGACTCAAATCAACCATCGGAACTTGCACAATGGATGTAGGTCATCCGTGGAGGACCCCCCTCTAATAATATCCGATTGGCTTATCTTGCACAAATGGTGTAGACATGTCAAATTGACATGCCCGATTTAATATGAGTCAATTGCAGGGGTCTCCCCACTAATAAATTTTGTTAATGTATTATTATGTAAATGATTCAAATCTAAAGATCTGACTTGCTCAATTAAATATGGATCATCTACAAAATAAATTGGTTTGCGCCTTTCCTACGTGAATGCCACGAATGTAGGAGTTATGCATGTTGAAATATATTGGAAAAGCATGGCGGTTCTTTTGTGTTTGGTAGTGAATGGTATCCCATGACGGAATGATCCGAAACGCGGCTTGAACACGGATAATTCTGGTTTGAGTTGATGATGTTTCTCCTAGGGTTTGAGATTTCAGCAAGGTTTGAGCAACTGCTGGAGCCATGGGAAAGATGACTGGTGTGCGTGCAGAACTTCTTGGAGCCAAGTTGATTCTTCTAATCAACCTAGTACCAACCAAGAATAAAAAAACTGGGAATAAGCCGTTTCTTCCGCCCATACCGTGTCGTTTTACTGCTCTGTGGGTTTCAGTTGTTCGCCTATTTTCACTACATAATACTTACTCTTTTTGCGGGGGTTTTTCGAGTCACGTGGTGTTGGGTTTCTTATTTTACTGACGTTACCCCTTTCTTTTTTGGGCTAGGGGCTACATTGCGAGGTTTCTTGTGGGTTACTACGTTTTACTGCATGATACCATTTCTCCTTTTTTTGGTGGTGGTGGGTCACTGGTTTTTTGTTATCTCTGGGTTCTACAGTACTGAACTTACCTTTCCCACACCTCTTTGTGGGTTTCAATGGTATTGTTCACGGGGTTTTTTCGGGTTGTATGGGTTTAGTGGACAACGACATCACTTGTACCTTCATTATTTGTTGTCGTTTCCATATTGTGTTATACTGTTGTTGACGTCGCGTTCTACTATTTTTGGAAAACTATCGGTTTGTTCTAGGACAGGTGTCCCGAGTTTCCTTACTTCCATAATGTTGGGGTCTTCTGCACCTTGTCGTTCGGTAGAGAATGAACTTTCGACAGATGGGTTGAAGTCCTGTGGGGATAAGGGTGTTGGGAATTCTGGTGCAAGGGCTAGACGCCGTCGTAAACTAAAGGCCCTCAAGACTAGTGAGGTTATTGTACAATATATCATTGCAAAAGACTGGAACCTGGATAGACTCGAATTGATGGCACGCAGGGATATCGTCGACCGCTTGGAGTTCACTATGGGTTCGAAGGAAGAACTATTGGATTGGGTCAATAAACATTGGACTCCATTGATGGGTCTTCCACCTAGAGTCAACCTGTTACTTAATGGTTGGATATTATTCATTTTGTCGTTGGAGGAGCATATTGGGTCTGTCCTGGCCAGTAAATGGGCTTTCAAAGAAGGCTCATTGTTTTTAAAGAAGTGGCACCTGGGATTCGATCCTTTGAAGGAATCACTTTCTATACAACATCTCTGGATGCTCCTTCCCGAATTTCCCTTGGTGCTCTGGACTGAGGATATCTTGACGGGTCTGGCCAATAAAGTTGGAACCTTTGTTCGGTCTCATAAGAACTCACTGTTTGGAATGGAGAAGAGGGTTGCTCATGTTATGGTTGAATTTGACCTCAACAAGGGCTTACCAACTGAGGTTGAGATCATTTGGGGCAATTTAACCTTCAGGCAGAGATTGGACTTTTATGGGGTGCCCTTCAGATGCTTCAAATGTAGGTGCACCGGTCACATTATGGCAAGATGTCCACTCCTTATGTGCACTAGTGTATTGCCTCAGGGGGTTGGCGTTTCATCTTCCTCGTACACTGAGGCTACTGAGGAAGAACCTTCATTGGTGCATTACTCTACGGGTAAGTCATTATCCTTGAACTCTGTACAGAAGGAAATACCTCAGGAGGACTTAGATTTCATTTTAGATGTTGAGAAATATTTTGATAAAAGGATTGTGGAAGGGAACCTTAGGCTTAACCCTAAAGGATTCTTCAAGAAAACCTCATGCACTCTTACTGAGGGTTCTGTGGACCCTGTGCCGAGGGTTTCCTCCCCTTTGGATTTTCCCCCTCTTGACTGTATTATGGACCCTTCTCCTGTTTCGTTCCCAACCCCTTGTCTGGACTCTTCTAACCCTGCACATGTTACTTCTTTGGGTTTTCTACAGAAATATTCCTCCCCTCCGGCTGGACTTGTTAATGAATTGGATGGTCCCTCGAACGCCTTGGAATTAGACTTGGGATCTCCCTCATTATCTAATACCTTTGTTCCGCTGTCTATTTTTTCGAATAACCCTTCTTCGAACCCTGCGGTCAAACTTATTACTCTGGATAAGTTTATGAATGTCACCATCCGGAAAACTAGATGGAAGGGTCTAGTTAGGGGGGACACGGGTTCTGCCGAGACTTATACTCCACTTTCTACTATACTTTCTCACACTGAGTACATTTGTGATTCTTCCAACCCTAATCATTGTTCTGAGGCTCTTAGAGATGTTACGCCTCTATCGGCGGTTCCTTAATGTTAATCTTGACTCTCAATGTCCGGGGGTTGGGAAAGGCTACCAGGACTAGGGCCTTGCCCCATATCTTCAAATCTACTAGTCCTCATATTATCCTGCTAAAAGAAACGATGTGTTCAGACATGGAATCTATCTGAAAACTTTCCTCGATCCTCCCGGGTTGGGATTTCTCGGCCATAGATGCTGTGGGTCATTCGGGGGGGCTCATTGCGGTTTGGCACCCTATTTATTTCAATTTTCTTGCTTTTAAAACTCAGTGGGGTTTGTTTCTTAATGGTCATTGTTTGAGTTTGAATTTTTCGATTACTGTCTTTAATATTTTTGGACCTTACAAAGATCGAGTCAGGTTTTGGGACTCTCTGAGGGCTTCGGGTATTCTTAATACCCCTAATCTCTTAATTGCAGGTGATCTCAATTTCACCCGTCGTGCTAAAGATATTTGGGGCTCTCATGCACACCTGGATGATATGGCCTATTATTTCAATGAGATGTTGCATTCTTGTGATCTTGTAGATGTTCTTCCTTGTGTTCCCGATCCCACCTGGACCAACAGTAGGGAGGGCTCAGCAGGGATACATAAAAGATTGGATGAGTTCTTGGTCAAATCTGGCCTTATCAACCGATGAGAGAGGCACAGATCTTGGGTGGGTGAATATAAATTTTCTGACCACTGGCCGGTCTTTTTTCAGATTGATACTGAACTAAATAAAGTCCATTACCCTTTTAAGTTCAATTGTTCTTGGTTGAGCAATGAGGATTTTTGTAGAGTCATAAGGGATTTCTGGATTAACTACTGTAGTGAGGATGGTTTGAATCCAGTTGATGACTTTGTTTAGAAATTGCACCAGCTCAAAGGTATTTGTTCACAGTGGATTCACCAAAAAAAGAAGGATGATGGCACAGAACTGTTATCACTGGAGACTCAGCTTTAGGAATTACATTGGATGAATTTGGATGAAGAGTTATTGGATGATGAGTTTGATTACATCAAGCTTATTGAAAGGAAGAAAGAGGAACTGCTGATACAGAAAACTAAAGAATGGAGACTCAAAAGTGGTGCTATTTGGATCAGTCATGGTGATGGCAATACTCGATTTTTCCATTCCTATGCATTGCATAGAAGGAATGTTAATGCGTTTGGGATCTACTGGATGATGTGGGGAATCAGATTGCTGGACAGGAAGCACTACATGCTACTGCTATTGATTACTTTGGCAATTTATATGCTGATACTGGTCAGGATTATTTACTTCAACAAATAAGTGTTGCTAGACTATACCCTAATTTCATTACTGAACATGATGTTGATACTTTAGGGAAAGTTGTCAACCATACTGAAGTTGAAGATGCACTTAAGTGTTTTGCAAAGGACAAAATCCCATACCCGGATGGATGGACTGTAGAGCTATTTATTCACTTTTTTTTTATTATGGGTCTTGAAATCTTGAAGATGGTGGAATACTCTCTCCCAGAGGGTTACATTCCTGGTGGACTAAATTTGACATTTCTTACACTTATTCCAAAGAAGGGGAAGCCTACCAATTTTGGAGAGTTCCGTCCAATTGCACTTTGTAATCTGGCATATAAGCTTATCACTAAAATTATTTCCTTTATACTGAAACCTATCCTATAGAACTATATCGCAGCTGAGCAATTCAGGTTCTTACATGATCGCCAGATTCTTGATGCTATCGAGATAACTCAGGAAGCTATCCATACAGTTAAAAAGAAGAAGATGAATGTTATGTTCCTTAAGGTGGACCTGGAAAAAGCATATGATAGAGTTGATTGGACTTTTCCGAGATTGGTTCTCATTCAAATCGGTATCCCTCCATTGGTCATTCGTTGGATCATGGCCTGTGTTTCATCTGCGAACATTTATGTCCTTATCAATGGTGCCCCATCTGGCTTCCTCAACATGAGTAGGGGGGTCTGCCAGGGATGTACACTCTCCCCATTGATTTTCCTATTCATCATAGAAGGACTTAGCAGATTGATCATTGCTTCTAAATTGGATGGAAGTATTACGGGAATCAAACTTACACATGATCTATTTTTCACACATGTTTTATTTGTTGATGATGTGTTAATTGTTGGGATGGACACTGATTTAGAATGGAAGAGGTATAAGGATATTTTCTCTATCTTCTCTATAGCATCAGGTATGAAGGTTAACATTAGAAAATCTTGTGTTTGTCATTTTAGGCTCCCTGATCAGCGGATTGCAGCTTTGAAAACATTGCTACCCTACAATTTTTACCAGGTGGAGGATGGTTTTATGTATCTTGGTTATTTTTTGAAGCCGAATGGCTACAAATGTAATGATTGGTTGTGGTTAGTAAGGAAATTTGAGAAGAGGATTCATCACTGGACCTTCAGGATGTTGTCCATTGGGGGTCGTCTGATTTTGGTTAAAGCCATACTCACGGGTATATCGGTCTATTGGATTTCACTTCATCCTATCCCTGTATCTATCCTTACAACATTGAGAAGATTATCCATTAACTTCCTATGGACTGGAGGTTCTGCTCGCAAGAAGATGGTATTAACCAGCTGGGAATCCATTGCTCTTCCAACCTGCTTTGGTGGTTGGTGTATTCGCAATCTCAACTATTTCAGCATTGCTCTGCGTATGAAAATTTTGTGGAGGTCATTGTTCGGCAATACACTGTGGTCTAAAGTGATCAGGGCTAAGTATTTGAAAGGCGATGTTATTAATTGGATGAGGCATCATGTGAAGAGATCTTATAATGCCTCTATCATTTGGACCGGTTTCTTAAAGATTTATAACTGGTTGGCGAAGGATTTGGCGTGGAAAGCTAGTACAGGACATAACATATTGGTTGGTATCGACCCTATTCTTGGGTTGGAGGATGAGTACAGGCTGCCCGATGAGATGCTACACACCCTTCATCGGTATGACTATAAGACACTCAATAATATCAAGCATATCGATTCTGATCAGAACCACTCTTATTGGTTAAATGCTCGTGATCTGGGCTTTGCTAATGAATATGCTACTAATTGGTGTTTATACATAAAGAAGTTGAATGATATCGGATGTAGGCTTACATCTGAGGATGATATGGTTATTTGGCTAAAAAATACTAAAACGGGCACTGTTACGACCAGCCTTTCCTATCATGCCATTATCAGCACCCATTGTATCTTTCTGGCCGAATGGTTGTACAAAGTTCTCTGGAATTGGAACATACCCTTAAAATCAAATGCTTTATGTGGCGGGCTTTAAGGGGTGAACTATTAACCTGGGACAGATGGGCCAGTAGAGGGTGGGAAGGCCCGAATGTTTGTTATCTCTGCATGAATAGATCTGAGTCTGTCATACATATATTTGTCAACTATTGTTTCACCAAGGAACTTTGAATGTTACTCCACCAACACTTAAATTTTTCTTCTGTGTGGGGTGAGGCCTCATTTGCTATGAATGCTCTCGAATGGCATAGAACTGCCGTATATTTTCCTTACCTACCTGCGGTGACGACCTAGGCTATTTGGTTGACACGTAACCAGCATATATTTGAAGATCGTAAACCACACATAGACCAGACCTTTAAAAATATTGTCAACTTGATTGAGGAACAATGTACCGACCACAGCTTGGTGAGATCCAAGAAGATTGTTCCCTTCTGTCTGCCACGACAAAAAGATGTTATTTTCTTTGATGGGGCAGCGACTGCAGGTTACTGTGCTGCTAGAGGAGTCATATACATCGACCCAGAACATTACTTTTCACTAAAACTGAATTGTGGACATGGTACGAATATGAAGGCTGAGATTCTAGGGCTTTGGTGTGTTTTGACGGTTGCATACTACTTTGGGCTATCTGACGTGGCTATTTTTGGTGACTCCAAAGTGACCATTAAATGGGATCAGGGTGAATATAAGATGGAAAATTTGCCCCTATATCATTGGTGCATGAGGATTAAAGTATTATTACAACACTTTGAACATATCACACTTGAGCATATTTATAGGCAGTTTAATTCCATTATCGATCAACTATCGAAGGATGCTTACACTGGGGCAGAAGTTGTTATCTACTGGGAGGAACATTTTGAGTCTACTTGTATTGACTCAGTCTTGACTCAGATCTTTGATATTTGAACAGTTAAACTTCTTCGCATATGACTGGTTGCAGAGACCTTTTTTGTTTGCTCTCATGGTTTTTTTTGTAACAACTGTTTATTTTTTGTTATAGCTTCAGCTCTTATGCTCACCTTGGTATTTTGGTGAAAACTGTTTTCAAACAGTTTCTTGGACAGCTTTGATAAGTCTATTCCATAGATTTATGCATATATGTACTATTTGATTCTCCTATGAATAGCAATAGTATGGTTTTTTTCACTGGAAAAAAAAGAATGCCACGAATGCATTTGAACCCTCTTGGAACTACAAACTATACGCTCATTACATGAGCCTCGTCCATGCCATACTCCTTGTCCATGTTGGATTTGTGGTGCCCACATTAAATTTTTCAAAAATTTCAATTTTTTATAATAAAAAAATTGAACAAGTGGCTAACACATAATTACACTTGGCTTTCCCCCATCTGGAAATTTTTCCATCAATTGACAACCCTAATAATTTCCATCAATTAACATAACTAAAATTTATGACAGTGATTTGAATTTTTTTTTCAAATTTGAATACTCCATCTACATAATCGGTTCTAACAATAACATGTTGGTTTTGATAATAACATATGGGCATCTAAATCCACGAATTTCCTCAAGGCATTTCATCAAACAATTATCTTATAAACTATGATTTTCCAAAATTTCATAGAGCTAATTATGAAACTCAAAACAATTGGTTCCTACACCCTTCATGACCTTCCCAATTAGTCCAACTACATTTCTTCTAGTTATTTAATAATTCAATTAAACATTTGAAGGCTTTTATACGCATTTTTCCCCATTTTTTTCTCACACATTCCATCAAACACTTTGTATGCAACATATAACTCATTCATGTGCATACCAATTCTATCCCATGAAGTTCCAGTTCTGCAACCCATGGCTCTTATACCACTATATCACGTACCAGGTAGCCTCAATCTACTATGGATACCACAGGGTACTCAATTCCACATATGAAATATACTCTTGATACCAATTTCGAATTTTCTTTCCATTGACTTGCTATAATAATAATTCTTAACAACATAAGTAAATAGTAAATAACTATATCATCCATTTAAACTAAAATCCCCATTCTAAATATGCAAGCATTCCTACAATAAATGCATCCAATCCATGCTTAGTAACTTCAAGCGCATAGACATTTCCATAAACAATAATTTAAACAAACACATAATAGAATATCAACCATGAAATTTATACACAATTGAGAAACTTATGTTTTAAAGGTCCTCCAACTGTCTACATACAAAGGACGTTCCTCCTAATGATAGGTAGTCTGCCACTCTAGTTCTTTATATAATAGACGCCACCTCCAAGATGGAGCTACTAGTCCACAAGACTAAATCATTTCCAATATTCCTACTCATCCACACTCAAACAAACCTATAGTGCATAAACACCCTCCATAGTTGTCCCAATCCACTAGCACTCATCCCCCATCAACCAGAATGGGACCCCCTTCTTTGCATTGCGGTCCCTTAGGTTGTCCCCATTCCCTTCCAGTACTCCATCACATGTCATCTAAGGAGTCTCCATGCTCAAAATCCAGGGACCTTAGCTACAAGCTAGGTTCCTCTCACAAGGGTACCACAACTCTTAGCACTAGTGTCCTAGGGTATTTGGTATGAGTGGTTATGGTAGCTCTAGTTTTCCTCCCTCGTACCAACATCTATTATGATAAAAAAAATGATGGTTATAATCCTACTCTCCATTGAATTCCCAACCTTTTGTATGCATGTTAAGAACTAGCCATCTGGCACTCATGAGGATCCTACTTTACCCCTCTAATCCCCACTCAGGATAATTAATAAATAAGGGCTAATTAACCCACTTTCTTAAACATGGCTTTTGGGACCTAGGATAAGATCACTCTCTAAGGTTTTAAACAAGGATACTGACTTAATAAGTCACTATAGTCATTTTCCCCTGGGACCCCCTTTCACTTCCCCCTCTTGTTGAATCATAGCCTATCATATCTTCTTTTTCTTCTTCATTTGTAGTCTTTAGGTATTTTATATTAATAATCAAATGTGCATACATACAACATCATTGGTCATCCTAGACCATTTGTGTTCGACTTCTAGCCTTTGCATCATTAAATCATATTTACATCATGGGGTCAAAATGGGGTGTTACATCTCTCGAATTAGACATGAAGCCTCCAATTTCAAATTTAGTAAGTTTTATCACATCCTCTAGGTCATAGATGTAGAAGCAAACAACCAAGCAAATCTTGCAACTCACTTGAAGGAGGGACAATGAAAAATAAATGAAGAGGACTCATATCTCCCTATCCCCTAAAGTTATAATTCATGAATCAAACCATTACAATTCAAATTTCATGAAGGTGTACACATAGAAACCCAAAGTACAAGATGGTTAATGGCGCATTTAAAGACCAAGATGGGTATGGGATGGAACCACACATGCCATTCTCTCCTTTTCCATGTCATTTCAATTCCTTGTTCTTTTCTTCATTGTAAAATATGGGATAATGAGAATCGTTCCTTCTCAACCTCACCTAGAGTTGGTGGATTTCACATAGCTCAACATCGTGAGGCTTGGTCCCAATGAGGTATGTTGCTATAGGCCAAGTCTCCAACTTACTCTAAGATGGAATTGGTGGTTGTTTGAAATTCCATGGAATGTTATAGTTTTGTGGTATCTCAAAACTAGGTCTCAGTATTTTGGGTTATGTATTCAGTGGGAAAGAGGGATCTTAACCAGTGGATGTGTTTGTATCCTTGAGAGATTTCGGATCTCCTCTATCAACATAGAAGGTCAAAATTTTATTTTTGTATCTTTCTTTCTATGACTGGATTTGATACACAATGGTTCTTTGTTCTTAAGTTGGAATACCTTGGGGTTCTTTATATTAGTCAATTCTACTTGAAATAATTGGTTGGAGAGATTGAATTATGTTCTCTATCCTCATAGAACATCATATTTATATCTTTGTATCTCATGTTATGTGTTTGGTTTCAACATCAAGGATAGGAAATGGTCGTATTTGATATTCTTTGATCACAATTTGGCATATGCTAAATGCTTTTTATCGCTAAATTTAGTCTTTATTTGTTTTTCATAGGGACTTAGTTCTTGTTCTATGTTTAGAATCTTTGACAACAATGTTTGGGAGGCCATTCTAAGGTGGAATTTGGGATTTTTCCTTGTTGTGTATCCCGACATCCTTGAAGGATATAATCCTATGTCTTCTCCCCTGTTTCAAATTGAACTTTCTTGGGAAATCCAAAGATCCATGTAATGTCTAAGATGTCATGGAAAATGTTAAAGGACCATCTACAACATTTAGAGAATCATGCATAGATAGGAGGAATGCATAAATGAAAATAGGACCTCCATTCATTCTCTACCCAATACAATACAAAGTAATGAGCACACCATCACTTCAAAAACTCCGATATTATGGACATTGTTATGCAACAAATGAGACAAATCCAAGCTTCGGAAGCAGAGTGTATGATTCTTAAATCCACCATTGGTAATATCATCAAAGGCAC
The DNA here is from genome assembly GCA_027924585.1 of Larix kaempferi. Lineage (NCBI taxonomy): Eukaryota > Viridiplantae > Streptophyta > Pinopsida > Pinales > Pinaceae > Larix > Larix kaempferi. The sequence goes on from BSBM01000423.1 coordinate 266,709, forward strand.
ACAATCAACAACATCAAAACATTGGAAATGTTTAGCCTGTTCCACTCTAGCAACCCCCAAAGAAGAAGAAACAATTTCACAATTGTTTGAAGATATGGAGCTTGAGAATCTAGAGATGCAACAAGTCAATGGAGAGCTAGGCGAAGGTCATAATCAACACTTTTTCCATTGAAGTTATATCATGTTATGTAAATTTGTTTTGTGTTAGGATTCTGTTATCGAGTGTATACTTTTAATAGCTTTGTAGTATTCCATGAAATGGAAAATACCTCAGCCTTGATAGCTTCTTATTTTTTGGAAAATCCGCTGCTGATACTCGAATCAACTAGTACTTTTGTATTACTCTACTATACAATTCAATTGTATCCTTTTTAATACAAACTTATAACTATTATTATTATAAAAAACACCCCACATTTTTTTCATCGACAAATACTTTGCCAATACACAAAGAACATGACTTGTAAGAGCCTACTCCTCAAATGATATGAAATGGCTATATTAATCAATACTAACAAGATGCATCTATATACACATGCACAAATAATAATTGCTTAAAACGTGTATATGAGATAGGAAGGAAAGCATTTTCTAAATAAGGTGAAGTTAGTTTATTTTCCAATAAAAAACCATACAAAATTGATGTTTCATCTACTCAACACATGACCATACCTCCATTGAAAAATCCCAAAACAAAACAAAAAAATGGCAACCAAGTACACGGGGAGAAATATTATGTTTAACATGGGTTTGACATTGTGATGAAATATATACATAACTTTTAACCTTTTCAAATCATTACAACTTTTTTTTTTTTTGTAAATAAAAAGACTATATATTACATGCTTGAAAAAGAGTACATAGCTGGTCTTTTAGAGTCAACTAAAACAGAGGCATTCCAGGCCTACAGTAGCCAAACAGGAATCCAGTATCAAAACAATGGAAGCAAAAAAGTCCAGACACATTCCCGGCCACAAGTAGCCAAACAGGAATTGATGGCAGTCCAAAGAAAAAAATGTTCTGGGCATGGAAGCCATAAAAACTGAAACACAAAACTATATGCATCGAAATAAAAGACAGAAGGCCGAGATAAAACCATGAAGATCCCTAAGCCCGACAAACCAAGAAAGAGCACCTTAATCGATGGTCACAGTCTCCGGAGTCCTTTCGGAAGAATACGGCCCAGGCATTTGAGAGGTCTTCTACTTCTGTCGAGGCCCTGCATTCCCCTCCCCACTAGAGTAAGGCTGAGAGACACTGCAACTACTTCCCCCAACCTCACCGCCATCTTTAGACTGAATGATGAAAGTGATGCCTAACTTCCTGGCAATGGCGTCCACCTTGGAGTGCATAATTCTATTATCCAGGTTATGAGATTTCCAGGAGCGAATAGGTTCCTCATCACCTTTACTTTTGTTGACAGACTCCATCAAAACTTGGGCTAGCAAATTTTTAGTCACCCAATGAGTCATAAGAGTTCGCTCATACAGGGATGCCCGACCTGCTGTGTTATCGACCCAATCCTCAGAATCTCTCTGGATCTCATCAAGGAATAAAGTCTGGACATTCTCCCATAGAGCCTTCTTTGTCCCTTCAATTTCCTTCAGCAGCGTCACATATGTGGGTCTTGGATGAAGAGCGAGTCACTCGAGTCACTTTGGCCCTATCATGGCTGGAAGAACCTGCCTCCAACCGAGGTGTGTCATCAGAACCAGCTTGAACCTGCGGGGATAGGGTCTTACATTTCGGCGCCATTTTACACACATCAATACTCTCAGGTGGCCTCCGACGAGAATACCACCCACACTTGCACACATAGTTTCTCCATGAAGCAACTCTACAATCACCTTTCAAACCAACAGGGGAACGAATGACGGCAAAGTGTTCGGAAGTGGGGTTAAACAGCGGATAAATCAAGGCCGGGCAAATTATCATGGAAATAACTGCCCAATTATGACAGACAATCATCCAGTACCAGTTCCTTATCAACTTAATAAATCTCCCGTAACTTGTTATGACGAAGGAAATGATGGGTGTATATCGAGGATCCCGCCAGGTCTTGTCACCATCCTTAACATGCTCGAGTCTATACCACGAGCTCGCATGCACAGGAGACATTAGATCACTAGTACTTATTCAAAATGTGGAGGATCTTCGGGACCCGCAACCTCCCTACCTCCCTCCATACTGCTGCTAGCACTCGTTAGCTGCATAGGCGCCCAAGACGAATGGTGATTAGGATTGGCCAGATCAGCAATTGCCAGGTTGCAACACACTTGCATCCATTCTTCACCGATGAAGTCATTCTTCGATCCAAAAGAGAGAGGAGCGCCAGCATCAATGCCGTGATTGGAAAGAAAGTATGCCACTTTATTGGCCTCCTGTTTGACGTGTCCGAAAGAAATGGCCTGGTTGTCTTCAAGAAGCCTCCGCAGGCAGTCAAGCCGAGCTAGGAGGCGCCAGCTGGAAGAAACCTTTTCTGTATATTTTCCATACTGAATTTTCTTCGCCATGTGGATAATGATCATCGAATCCCCTTCAAGGGTGACCGGAAACCATGCTTCAGAGGTTGCCAACCTAAGCCCCTGAATTAAGCCTTCCAATTCCGCAGAGTTGTTTGAATCATGGCCAATAGAGCCGAAAAAGACCTTCACCACAGAACCCGCTCCATCCCTATAGTCACCCCCAAAACCTGCAGAGCCCGGGTTACCCCGGGAAGCCCCCGTCAAAGTTTATTTTGAATCCAGTAGACTGGGGGGGAAACCAACGTGAAGGGATCCCAGGACGACAAATCACCAACCCCTTGCGAAGACCATCCAGATCTGGATGATCAATACCCCACCCAGCCGCAATACGTAGGTCACTAGGGAAAGCTCTTTATCTTTATCAATCCACTGGAGGCTTCTGATTGTCTCTGACATATTCCTAACCAAATTCGACCATACCACCTCTTCCATATTAGACTTGTCTCTGAAAATATGACTATTCCGTTCCTTCCATAATGACCAGATGACCATACTAGGGAACAACAGCCAAAGCATCCCAATAATCAGGTTTGAGAAGGCACGGGTATCCCATGAAATCAAAGATTGATCCGGGTGGCCTCTGACCCTATTACTACGATGAAAAATGGTGGCCCCCTTATCCCACAGAGAAGAGGCAAAAGCACAGGAATCGAGTAAATGATCACTTGTTTCTTCAGCATTAGAGCATGGGATACAGCAAGATGGGCCATAGATGCCACGTCTTCTCAAATTTTCGCTTGTAAGGATTCTTTTCCAGACAACAAGCTAGCATAAAACAACCACCTTGGGCCATTTATTCATCCCCTAGACTTTCTCCCATGTTTTGTTGGAATCTTCTTCATCCTGAGTCCGGAGGTCATAGGCTTCTTTGATGCAAAAGGTGCCCTTCTAGGAAAAACCCCACCGAAGTTTATCCGAAGAGATGTCTGATCTAAGGAATCTTTCTTTCAGCATGAAATCGAAGGCTACCAGAGTCTTCGGAGCTGAGACGGCATCCTAGTTTCCCGTTGTCAACCAATTCCTGTGCCAATCTTGAGCGTTGTAGTCCCAGTAGTGACAGACCTTATATTTTCCATCTGCCAACCCCCTTTATTTGATGGTTTTCCACCTTGGATTGTCATCAATTTTGGGGAATTGATTCCAAGAATCCTCCCAGAAGTTGGCTTCCTCGCCGTTATGGATTTCCCAAAAACAGAAATCCTGGATCAATCATCGACCACCAAAAGCTTTTACCCAAATATGCGACCCCTACTTTAATTCATTAAACATTATCAATTGACCAATCCTTCTGTCTCTAGCATACTTGATGTGCCAAAGTCGGGCCCAAGGCTCAAACTGGTGGTTACACCATCACCACCAGATCTTTGCCCCATATATTTCACTTAGAATTTCAAGATCTCTCAGCCCTAATTCTCCCTTATTCTTAGGTTTGCATATTTTTTCCCACCCAACCAAAGCAAATTTTTCCTTAGCTTCCCTGCTTCCCCACAGGAAGGACCTTTGGATGCTACGGACTTCCTTTAGGATGGATTTGGGAGCCGATAGCATAGAGAAAACGTAGACAGGCATGGCTTGCAGAACAGTCTTGACCAATATAAGGCGGCTAGGCAAATTTAGAGGATGCAGAGTCCATCTAGATAATTTTTTCTTCATTCTATCCACCAGATCCTGCCAGGAGACCCTGCGGATGACTCCATCCACCAAGGGAGCTTTGAGATACTTGGAAGGAAAAGATCCATGAGAGAAGCCGAGAATACGAATTATATTACGTTGAGTCATGACAGGAGTATTTAGAAATAAAACCTGAGATTTACTTCCAATCCCGACGCCTTTGCAAAGATCACCAAACACTTCTTGAAATCTCTAGCCTCTTGGACTGAAGGGTGCCCCATTAACATAGTATCATCCACAAATTGTTGATGGTTCTGTTTATCCATACCCTCGTGTAATCTAAGCCCCTGAATGTCATTGGAAGCTGCATGGGATTGTAGAAGTTTACCTAGACCTTCCGCCATAATGATGAAAAGGAAAGGGGACAAAGTATCTCCCTGCCTAATACCCCTACAAGCTTGAATCAACCGCGAAGGGGACCCGTTGAGAAGAATGTATAAAAATGGAGTGGTGACTAGATTCATGATCCAGTACCAGCTTAGGGAACCAGATCCCTCCACCATTGACCAACCAGACCTTTAAAGTCCTTGTGGTCCAACCAGTGCTCGAACCTGAATGGTTTGAAAATATTGTTGGACAAAAGGTCCCACGAGAGGCAGACAGGCCAATGATCAGATCCAGCCGTGAGAAGAACGCTAGCACTGACTTCCCCAATTTCTCGAGAAAAGTCCTCCGTAGCTAGAAATCTGTCCAAATGAGACGCCACAATATGCGCCCCCCCCCCTCTTATTATTCCAAGTAAACCATCCATTTCTAGTTTCAACATCAATCACTCGGCTCGAACTTAGAATGTCACGAAACTTTTTTTGAAACCTATCCATCACCCTACGACCACCTTTTTTCTCAGCCAAAGAGGTGATTAGGTTGAAGTCACTACCCGCAAACCACGATCCAGCTAGAGCTTGATCAGAGATCCACGAGAGGTAGTTAAGAAAATATTCTTTGCTTGGCATAGTACTGGGTCCATAAATATTGACCAGAGTACCTTTCACTGCTGAATCAATTAATCTAAAGTCACAAAAGATGGAGAACCTGTTGGCTCTCCAATTAGATAACAGAACAGAACAAGGTTGCCAGAGGATCACAATACCCCCTGCCATACCATTGACATCAGTTTCCATAACCCCCGATCCTTTCCAAATTTTTTGTCCAATCTTCTCTATCGTCTCAAAAGAGCATTTGGACTCTTGAAGGAAGAGAATAGCTGGGTGCTCCTGCTTAATTTTCCTGGCTAACGCCTTGATTTTCCGGGGATGATTACATCCCCGAACGTTCCAAGTTACAATCTTCATTGGGGAACTTTGGACACGTCTGAGAAGGCTGTCCTAATCGAGGGGTACAACCCAGATTCAATTAATTTCACTCCTACTTCCGCTATCCATTGTTTATTGGATTTCCTTCCCCTCTTCAACTCTTCAGCAGAGGATTTGCGCTTGAAACTCGATTGGGCTTCCACCCCGATCCCCAATTTCTGTGTTTCTTTGGTCTTAATGATGGCTTCCTGAAGGAGCTCTAATTGTCTTCGTGAAACATAACCTTTCCCCTTTTTTTCACATTCCTTCTCGATCTCACCTAGATCTAGATCCCCCAAGTCTACCTCCTCTTCACCATCATCCTCCATGCCAACCGCGGGTTCTACAGGGAAATTAGACTGGGCTGGGCTAGCCATCTCTTCGACCTTTTCCTCCTCCAGAATATTTGTCTCCATTAGGGTTTTCTCTCCTTTTTTGTTTACCTCCTCGAAGATCTGAAAGGGGTTGGAGCTAGTTGAGCCTTTCTCGATCTTACCTTTGCCTTTCTTCTGGTTATCTCTCGATTTATTTTTTTGCCTACTTCTAACCTGGGTGAAACCCTCCTTATCCACCACGCTTGCCAAACCAGATAGAGGAGAGGGTTTGGACTAACTTAGCAACGGGCAATTCCTACCCAGGTGGCCATATTCATGGCAAGATCAACATCTGAAGGGAAGCTTCTCATAGTCCAACAGTTGGAGCCATTCCTCATCATCGCAGTTCAGTTTTATTGCCTCCAGTAGCTCCTTGGATAGATCCATGTAGACACAAATCCTTGCACACGCTATGTACCTTTGTTGTTTGGTCTGATCCACCGCTTTGACAAACTCCTCGAGGGTATTACCAATGTCTTGAAGAATTTCCATATCCCAGAATTCACATGGCAGAGAATAGAGCCTGATCCAGACCGGGGCCATCATAACATCCTCCCTCTCTGGATTGAAACGTTCTTTCCATGGTCTTAGGTACAAACTAGCAGAGAAGAAAAAATAGGGGCCTCCTTCAAGAATTCTATCCCTGTCTTCTATATTGAAAAAAATTATGGAGAAGAAACACTTCGCACCCAGGTGTAAATCATATTCACCCCTAGGGTTCCAAGTCTGCTTGATCCACCTAACCAGATCTCTTTCTCGGGGCCAGATCCCAATGAACTTACCAATCAACGCCTTCTCCTTCCATTGATCCACCTTCTCTCTAACCTTCTCTGCATGAACCTGAATAGCCGGGATCGCCGAAGATTTGGGGAGACAACCCCCAGGCCCCATCCATCGCTTTGACCCGTTCTCCCAATCACCAGTCGCCGACAGATCGCTATCCTTCCTAGACCCAAGAGGTGACGTCGCCACAGCCATCATGGCTAGGGACATTCCGCCAGCCCTCCGCGGGGTGAGCCTTCCTGCAAAATTCTAACACTCTGCGCTAAAACAAGTCAGGTTCGCCAACAAACCCCAACCACTCTTTGTAACACTCTAGGATAAAACTATTTGAAAAGCACCAATTTTCTAACAATTTCAAATTCGAAATCATTACAACTTCAAAAGCAACAAAATTATTGATTGCAAAATAGTATTTTAATTTTTTTATAAAATAACACAAAATCCAAAAGCTTTTAATTTAGTATTTATGTGTGCATTGGGAATCTAACTACAATACATACCACAAATATTCATTTTGTTAAAATCCAAATCAATACTACAAGGAAATTTGCACATCTTTTTTCATAAATAGTATTTCAAGAGAAAGTTTTGTCCATTGTGAATAATATATCGTTTCCATGTGAATAATATATCGTTTCCATGTAGTTATGCTTAAAGTTTTAAATACTATGCTAGTATTTATGTTTGAAGTTTTAAATACTATGCAAAGTTTTGGTTTTAAATATTATGTAAAGTTTTGATAAATTTGATAGAAAATAGTAAAATGAGAGGCCTTTTAAACTTTCAAATATGTATCTATCATGCAAAGTTTTGATAAATTTGATAGAAAATAGTAAAATGAAAGGTTCTTCCACATTCCAAACAATTTATATATCCATCCCAAAGTAATATGAAAAAATTTATAAAACTTTTCATGATAAAAAATGTTTTGTTATATAATTATATTATCAATGATATTAATATTAATATAAACTTAAAAAAAAAAATACATACATGAAGTTTTAATACTATGTGCAAAGCTTTGATTTTCAATACTATATTACAAAGTTTTGATAAACTTGATAGAAAATAGTGAATGAAAGGCCCTTCCAACTTCCAAACTATTTATGTATCCATCCCAACTTGATAGAAAACAGTGAAATGAGAGGCCTTGCCAACTTCTAAAACTATTTATGTATCAATTCCAAAGCATTGTAAAACTTTTCATAATAAAAAATGTTTTGTTATATAAATATAATGTCAATAATATCAATATCAATATAATTTTTTAAAATATTTTTAAATGCATAAATACATCATATCATTTTTTTATATTATATTAAAAATTTAAATTAATAATAATTAAATTTAAAAATTATTTAATTTAAAATAATATTTTTTCTTTGAAAAATATATAACCAAATTACTGTTCATGCATCTATATCAATATGGAATATTTAGTTCAACAATAATAATCAACATTACCTAGAACCCTAGCGTCGTGAACCCTTGTGCCATGCACTCTACGTGAACCCCGGTGCCTTGGTGCGGCTCCTTCGCGGGCTCCTCCTGCGATGGATGACTTTGATTCGCTGCCCTCTTCCCCTGAGGAATGCAGGCGTCTCCTAGACGCTGCCTTCCGTGCTCTGGTGGATTCCACCCGTCCCCTTCCTGCTTCCTCGGATCCGTTTGATGCTAGTTTTATCAAGCATGTTGCTGCCCCTCGTATCCAGATCATGTCGGCAACTTCTAAGCTTAGAGCCCTTGCGTTGAATGAACGCGGGTTGATCGGAGAATTCACTGGTATCTGGCCATCACCAAAAACCATGGACGCATGGATCAATAAGAATTGGATGCCCCTGCTCACCGATGGTTTGCAGCACTGTTTCTGTGGTAAGGGTTTCTTCACATTTCTTTTAGAAAATAATACTGACAGTGATCTTATCTTTAGAAGCGGCCCCTATTTCATGGGCCCTCGCGGTCTTTATTTAAGTCGCTGGAGCTTATCCTTTGATCTAGAGAAGGATGTTCCTTAGGCTGTTCCTGTTTGGGTCCGACTTCCCCACTTACCGCTTCATTGCTGGAATGATGATACTCTTCAAGCTATAGGAAACTCTCTTGGAGAGTATATTGATAAAGCTGAACCGAAGGGACCCCTATTCTCTTATGCTAGGATTTGTGTGGAATTCGACCTGGAGAAAGGCTTACCAAAGGAAGTGAACCTCTTCATGGATGGATGGGAACACATGCAGAAGGTGGATTATGAACAGTTGCCCTTCAAGTGAAAAAAATGCCGTGAGTATGGTCATTTTGTCAAAAATTGTCCCAAAACAGTTCAAGAAGCCCCTAAGAAAGTTCAAGAAGAAGGATGGCAGCAAGTTAAAAAGGGGAAAAAACCAGCCTCTGCTCCTCCCCCCTCCAAGGGGACTCAACCAAAAATCATCAAGGAAATCGCATCTGAAACTAGAGAGGACATAACCCTCAATAGTTTCCAGGACCTTCCCACTGAAGAAGGGGAAATAGTTGCTAATGAGGAAATCGTCGTTGAACAAGGTAGGGAAGAAAACATCATCCCCATCTCTTCCCCCAGAGTCAAGATGATCAGAGCTAATGTTGGGGGATCTAGTACCCCGGGTGGATCCTAGGATGACAAAGTTAAAAGAAAATATGTGCCATCCTCCTCATCGCTAGATATCTCCTCAGAATCTCTTTAGGAGACAGAAGAAGTGCAGCTGCCAAACACTAGAGGAAGGAAGTCGCTTAGGTACCACAGAGAAATCCAGGACGAAAGAGAATTAGAAATGGGTAGGCAAAAAATCCTGGAAGATATGACACTGCTTTAGAATGCAAAAGCTCAGAATGGTGCCAAAGAGGGTAGGTCCCGAGTAGGACCTCAACCAGTCAAGAAGTAATGTTAATTGTCTCTTGGAACTGCAGAGGTTTAGGCGATCTAAACAAAGTTGAAGCCCTTAAAAGTGTGATCAAATCTGAAAATCCAGATCTCATGCTAATCCAAGAGACCAAAATGCAGGACATGGAGGTCATGGCCCTCCCACGTTCCCTCTGGAAAAACTGCCATGTTTCAGCCCTCAATGCTTGTGGGGCCTCTGGGGATATTGCTACTCTTATTTCCTCTAAGTTTTCTCTTTTATCCTCCACCGAGAATCCTCACTGGCTTCTAACCGAAATAAAAGATAACGATAGCAAGAACACTATGTACATCTGCAATGTCTATGGTCTCGTGCACTATAGAGACAATATCATCTTCTGGGGAGATTTGAGCAACCTCAAAGATAGCATGATCGGGAAAAACCTCATTATCGCTGGTGATTTCAATGTTACCAGATCTCAGCAGGAAAAAAGAGGAGGCAATATTGTGCGCGAACCCTTTGGTGAAAAGCTCGACTTCGTTGCTAATTTGGATCTTATTGATATTCCTCTTAAAAATGCAAAATACACCGGGAATAATAGAAGATGTGGCATTGGTCATATAGCGGCTAGACTGGATCGTTTTCTGGTAAGTTCCTCTTTCTTCAAATCCGATCTCCTCCTTTGTGCCTTCTCCATTCCCTGTGCCTCCTCGGATCATAAGCCCATATCCCTTTCTATCTCCCCACCTAAAAAACTTGGTCCAATCCCCTTCCATCTTAACCCGCTATGGATTAGTCATCATGACTTCTTTGACATAGTCTCCCAAGCTTGGTCTTCGAATTTTCTTGGTTCCCCTAGCTTCATTTGGGAGTCTAAGCTTCATGCTATAAAATTAGCTCTTAAACGTTGGGCCAAAACCTCCTTTCAGAACCCTAGCCATATCAAAATTTGCAAACAATCCAAGCTTGCTTCTATTCAGCAAAGATTGGAGACGGATGAGGTTTCCCCCACCCTTCTAAGCCATGAAAAATATTTAGAACAAGAAATCATCAGGGTGGCCAAGCAAGAAGAGAAAATCTGGAGAATCAAATCAAGACAGTTATGGCTTAAAGGGGGGGACAACAATACGAAGTATTTTCACAATTAGGCCAAGGCTCGCCGTAGTCACAATGCAATAAGGGAGTTGAAGAACACCAACGGGAATAAGATAAGTGGTCAAGAAGATTTAAAAATGCATGCCTTCAGTCATTTCAGGGAGCTCTTCACGGACAGTGGAGAAATTGATCCCGAAGCACAAGCGAACCTTTTGGTTGACATCCCTAATCTGATCTTGGACAACACCAACAGAGAGCTCTCAAAGCCGATATTGGAGCACGAAATAGTGAGTGCAATTTGGTCCCTGCAAAGTGATAAGGCCCCAGGCCCTGATGGATTCACCATCAATTTTTATCGAGCCACCTCGGAAATTATAAAAGAGGACCTAAAACGCATGCTCAATTGGACCAGAAAAAAAAAGACAAAATTGGAGGGGCAACCAACTCCTCCTTTCTTGCCCTCATTCCAAAAGATAAAGCTCCCTATTCTATTGGACACTTCAGACCGATCTCTCTTTGAAACACCTCATACAAAATCCTCTCCAAGATTCTTGATACCAGAATGAAAAAAGTAATGGGAAAGCTCATCTCTGAATCCCAAGGAGGATTCCTGGATGGTCGTCAAATCCTGGATAACATTATTATGGTACAAGAAGCCATCCACTCATACACCGAAAAGAATCACCAAGGTATGGTAATCAAACTTGATATGGCTAACGCCTTTGATCGAGTGAATCACAATTTTCTTTTTGCTATTATGCTTAAGTTTGTTTTCTCTAGTAGGTTTGTGAGATGGATCAAAGCTTGCATCCATAGCCCTTGGATTGCCCCGCTGGTTAACGGCAGACCCACTGATTTCTTCCTGGCCTCCAGAGGCTTGCGCCAAGGTTTCCCTTTGTCCCCTTTCCTCTATCTTCTAGTTGCTGAGTCCATGAGTAGGAAACTTCACTCTCTTCAAGCCTCGGGAGATATTAAAGGAATAAAAATTGTTAGAGGAGTCAATCTTGTTAACCACTCCCAATTTACCGATGACACCATTTTGCTTGGAGGTGCCTCCACAATTATTGCTGAGAAATTCAACCTTGTTCTCTCCTCTTTTCTCCGGGCCTCTGATGGAGAAGTCAATTCACAAAATTCCAAAATCTACAGCTAGAACTGCTCCTCGAGATCCCTGGCAAGAATATCTAGGAATATGGGTTTCGAAGGAATTGGGGAATGGAACTCCTTCAATTATCTCGACATCCCTATTTTTAAAGAGAAAAAAAAGTGGCAGATTGGCAAGGGCTGACTGTTAAGCTAAAAAAAAAAATCAGCTCCTGGGGTACCAGATGGCTAAATCTTGCTAGCAAATTGGTTCTTATCAACTCTGTTCTTTCAGCTTACCCTCTCTATTCTTGCTCCATCTCCCTCGCCCCCAAATCTATGATTCTAGACATTACCAAAGAGCTCAGGAAATTCTTATGGTAAGGTGGAAGGTCTAACAGCTCAAAAAAATTCCATCTGATAGATTGGGACATCGTGTGTAGACCTAAAATTTATGGCAGAGCTGGGATCAAAGATCCTTCTCTACTGAACTTAGCCCTCAACGCCAAAATTCTATGGAGGGTCATCTCTGGTAAGAGGGATTGGTGGAAGGAAATCTTCTATAAGAAGTACATGCGTAGAATAAGGAAACAATGTGTTGATAATATTGATCCTGAGAAAAAGGGATCTTCTATTTGGAACCTCTGCAGGCGAGCAACTTATGTCATTCAAAATAACATTACGTGGATCCCTGGAAATGGCAAGCAAATAAAAATTTGGAAGGATGATTATTGTTCAAACCCCCTGCTAACTAAATTTTCAAGCTTTGGGATTTGAAAAGTTGGATGGAGCAAGCAAACATCCATTCACTATATGACTTGTCCACTTGGTCCATTCATGGAAGATGGACTGGCTGGTGTAGCCTTGATCTTCCGGAGCATCTCCTTCAAGATTACGACATTATCCTCTCTCTTTTCCACGGTGCTCTTCCTATTCATATTTCCTTGAGAGATAAGCGTGGCTAGGGGAAAGCAGGATCGTTCTCGGTTAAGGAGGGATATTGGTACTTGGATATGCTTAACCATCATTGCAGTAAGGATAGTAAGTGGAATAGAGTTTGGGATAGGGACGGGCTTCCAAAATTCAATGTGTTCAACTGGATTCTTGCCCACAGAAAGACTCTTATAGCAGAGAACCTTAAGAAAAGAGGAATAGCTGGGCCGACAAGGTGTATTCTTTGCAAGGAAGCGGAGGAGACTATTGATCACCTCTTTCTAGATTGTAGCTTCTCCAAAGAGGTTTGGCACAGGGCTTATAAGAACATTCAGCCGGATCTCATTCTCCCCACTAATTGGAATGATCTTTTTGCTAATTGGCATCTTTTCTACTCAAATTCGTTGTCCAGGAAGCCTAATTTAAAACGAGCTTGGATCGCTTTCCCAAAGTATATTTGTTGGAAGCTTTGGAATGCAAGAAACAAAGAAGTTTTTGAGGATGTCAGGGTCTCCCCAGCCAAAGTTCTATCATTTGCAAAATCTCCTTGGGTTGATGCCCTCTCTTCGAGAGGCATGGATAACTTGAACAAAGAACCCTTAAGTGTTGAAGAGAAAAATTGGGTGGCAGACCTTATGATCTCTCCCAACTCTACCACTCCACCCTTCTTCCCCAAAATTAAAAAGCCACAAAATTGGCAGATTAGAATGGATCCAAAAGACTTTCAAATTTGGATGAGGGCTCATGTCAGTCACACACTCCTCTTTGATGGTGCCTCGAAGGGCAATCCTGGGTTGGCGGGTGCGGGGGAATTCCTTCTGGACTCCGATGGAAACAAATTGACAGATTTTTCCTGAGGGATTGGAAGGAGGACGAACAATGATGCGGAATGGATTGCCTTGATCAAAGGTATTAACGTCGCCAAGGAAAACAATGTTCATGAACTAGTGGCTATTGGAGACTCCCTCCTAGTTATTAAGGAAGCCAGGGCCTTAGCTAAAAAACATCACAAACCTACCTCCAAGTTCCATTTCCACTTCATTCACGCAATCAAAGATCTTATCTCCATCTCCCTTTTTCATGTCTTAAGGGCTAACAATCAGCAAGCTGACGCCATGGCTAATATCGTTGTTGGGTTAAACTGCGATCTTGTTGTGAAAAATGGCCAACACCTTGCAAATGTTTGGGTCCCCTAGCAACATCTCTTGGATGCGTTTTCCTAGCCCTCCAATCACCCACATAAACTTTGGGTTAGCGCCATGCATGGAGTTGGTCAACCCCCGAATCCACTTGGGATTTCCTCACGTGATCTGCTAGCCATTTTGACGGCGCTCCCAGCCAGACTCCACCTGTCTCGCATGCGGGAAATCAATGCTAGCAGGCAACATGGGATCCAACACATATATCCTAGATCAGTGTATCATTTCAAGCATCCATAACATTCCTCTTTGCGTCGTCTGTGAGATAGTTTGTCTTTGGTTCAGTATGGATTGTGGTAATGCTCCTCTCTACCTCCCTGCGTTGCAGTGCCATCGCTGCAGGAAGCAAATTTAGGAGAACATTGGAGGTGGTGGAGTGAAGCGGTACCTCTCTGCATTTAAGGTGGTTCAGGGACAAGGAAACAGAGGAAATGATAGTCATACGAAGTTTGTTTGCCGGGGGCACTCCAAAAATGACAAGCTCAGTAGAAGTTGGACTTCTTAGGACGTTGGACAGGGACAGAGCTTCGAGAACCTTGGGAATAATGTCCACAGCGGTCCTGAGCATGACAGTGGTAGAAAGTGGAGACCCCTCGACGTGGGTTCTTGCTAGAACCGGGGTGGTTCTCTGCACAACGTCCGGGTTAGCCCTGGGGAGCTGGGCAATGGAAAAATTTGGTCGAATATGGTGGGGGACAATGGGGGAATTGTGAATCTGGATTCCCCTCAGGGGCTCGACAGTCCTTCACCTGGGGTGCTCTCACATCTGCAGGATATTGAATCTCAGGTTCGTTGGCTGCGTGGAGATAACAACGACATGAAGAGGCCATTTCCCATCTCGCCACCTTTATCCAGATCTCGAATTCTAACGTTAGGAACAACAACAACAAAATGATGGATTATTTCGAAGGGCTAGTGGGCAAAATTGAGTCTCTACACAACTGCCTAAGGATTGTTGAAGCCAAAGTGGATTGCATCAGAACCAGCAATCGCAATAGTCCGTCGGTGATCCTAGGCCCGGAAGAAGAAAACGCGGGTACTGCAGCTAGCAGCAAGGAGAAGGACTACCACCTTAATGACAAATGTGTTCTGGTCTAGTCTCAGGTTCCTCTTGATGAAGTTATGCAGTTCCTCTTACTATGTATTTCCTATGTTTTCGGCTTATAGGACAGACTGTTAAATTTCTATGTTTTCGAAGATTAGTAGCTAAGTATGACATGCAAAACTGGTTGAGAAGTGCTTGTATGGACAGCCCTCATTTTTTGGGTACAGTCTCTCCACCATTTTTGTAAGATCGTCCTTTTTTTAATATAAAGCTTGTCACCCGTTTCTGTAAAAAAAAAAAATAATCGACATTACATTTTGGAAAAAAATACAGCATAAATAATAAACGTTATTAATAAAAAAATATTATTCATTCCAAATTCTAACCATGTACTTTGTAAATTTTTTTAAAATCATATATTTATTATATTTTAATTTTTTTATTTTAAAAGTTTTTCATTTTTATTTTACAAACAATTTATTAAAGAAAGATAAAAATTGATAACCATTAATTAAAAATGAGAAAATCCCCCAATTATTTTGACATTTTTATTCGTTTACAGAGGATGCTAGTATACCGGAATGACAACCTTAATATTAAGTGATAAGTAGACAATTTCAACTTTAAAAAAAAAAAAATTTTGATATTTTTAAATTCTTTATTATTTAAATTATTTTAAAAAAATCAAAATTTTAGTTAGTTTTTTATATAATTTAAATAATTGAATTTAAACTGTGCATTTATTTAATATTGTTGTTGTAGAATTAGGAACCATTGGATCTGAACCAACTCAGATCCAATATCTCTACAGAGTATTTTAATGGGAGTGTTTGCACCATTTATGAAAACGAATTGCCTTAATCGGAGTGTTTGTACCATCGATTTTTGGATAACTTTAACGAATTAAATTTTACGGAATACTATACTTTTTTTATGGAAAAAAATATATTCTTTGCATTCATAAGTGAAAACAAAATACATTCCTAGGTGCTTTCTGCACAGTTTAAAGTTAAACTTAAAAAAAACTTCAAAAACTCCCACACCATAAGTTACACCCATGGTTTCACATATAAGTTCTTGAAATTCCTTCCAGTCACCAAACCAAAAAGAAATTACATCAGACCAAAGGAGTTTACCTTAACCCAAATGGTTATGCTAGATATTCATGGTCTTCTCATTTAGTTCTCATTTAGTACACTGGCAGGCCAAAGGAAGCCATTTGAATGTTAAACAAGTTAATATTGCATATGTGCGTCGCTTTGGTCGAGTGGTTAAGGCGTGTGCCTGCGGTTTCCCCACGAGAGTTCGAATCTCTCAGGCGACGCATCATTGTGATGTATTTTGAGCATTGGTGTTTTAATGGGGAGATCCTATCCTGTGCAATGCATTTGCGCCATTTTCATTGGTTGAAGGATTATATGATATTTTCCGGATGAGGTGTCGATTTAATTTAGCTAACAATATTGCTTCGTTTCTCTTAAAATTAGGTCACAAGTTCGACTCTTAGCACTTAATTCTGGATAAGCAGATGATATAACGGATTCACTCCAGAAATATAATACCAAGAACCAACTCACTAGCAAAAATATAATACCAAGAACCAACTCACTAGCAAATACCAGTTTATGCCAATTTAACCTTAGAATTGCTACTAACCTTCCATTTTCTTTTCATTCAAATCGGCTCTTTTCTATTTTTACCTTATTCTATTCTTTTAAAGAAAAACCTTCGTTTTCCTCGACATGTTTGCTTTATCGCTTTGGTCTATTATAGTGTTCTCGTTGTTTTGAGTTTTAGTGATTACATCTCATATTTTTGTGTTACACATTGGTTGGTTATTAAAGATGTTTGAATATATTATTATTTGTATTAATGGTATATTCACAAGGTAGTGGGTGTTTATCATGGTAACAACAATCTTCCAAGGGATATATTTAATGGTTCATAAATCAAATATATTAATAACTTGTCACTTAGTAGGGGTTGAGATATCTTGAAGTCCGCTGAGATGAGCTTATATCTCAGGGGTCATCTATCATTCGAGCCTTGTTACGATAGACCAATGAGCCACCTTACCCCCACTAGTTTTGAATCTATGATTTCCATGGAAATAACACACGTTCTTAACCATTAGGTCCACTCAAATTCTCTAATGTCGTGGTGTTTTTTTATTAGTATAATGGTCAATTAGTTGCGGGTTGATTATATGTATTTTTCCTTGTTATCAGAAAAGGACTATACAAAGGAAGACAAAAACCCGAGTTGGCATTGTCATCACACCAGAGAAGGAACCATCACTACAATGAACCTCGTGGAGAAAAGGTTGAAGGGAAGAACAAAGAGCGCTTAACCAAATGAAAAGAAGCCTGCATAGAAATCCTAACGCCGAGACTGGGGCCTTAATGACATTGTACTCCTTAATAACAGATGGCAAGTCATGAATGACTTATGGCTCAAGAGCCTAGGGATCCATTAATAATTTTATGTTTGTTCAAATCCTTTTCCTATATTATATAATCAATGTGGAAGGCTACGTCAAATCATAGCCTTGGCACCAAACCATGGTGTTAAAAATGCATGGCGCTTACCTCTTTAATTGTGTTAATACTAAGTTGCCATGAGGGCCTTTAGTCATGCCAACTGAGTAACATTATTGTATACAATCAGTTAATAAAATAGATTGGTGTTATGAAGGGATAGCATAATGGGTTCTGTACCTTATAAAATTTACTGTAGATGTGATGTATAATGTGTATCGAACCTGTTACACCTAAAATCTTACCATCATGAGACTCAGTGTAATCATCCCTAAAGTTTCTTTGACTAAGTTATTAACCCGGAAGAGATACAAACCCATTCATACTAAGTTTTGAGAGGTCGTCGTAGGTTGTCCTCATGCAACCTGCGATGTCGCAGGTTGTCCTCTTGTAGCCTGCGACGATGTCAGTTAATGGACAAAAATAGCTCCTTCGAGCCCATTGTCGAAGCCTATTGACATGGATCCCTATCCATGACCTTTTGGGAGAGATGGCATTCGGTTCCTAACCTCTTGGAAGGATCCCCTATCTCTCTCCTACCCTATCTCAACCTACCCTATCTACTTAGTCCTATATAAGTGAAGCTCACTCCCATTCCAAAGGGAGGAAGTCTATAGTGTCTACATGCTGGTGAAATCACCTTAGGAGAGATCTCTATTCATCTATTGGGAGACTCACACTTCCTTGGGAGGCTTTGGCATTGGTTTGATCGGATGAGGATTGCCACGTAAAGTATATGGTTGTAATCTTTCTATCCTATGTACTTCCCTTTTCAATACAGTAATATAATTGCTTTCCACCAAAATCTCATTGTGTTAATGATATCTTGCGTAGTTTTCCTGCTTGACTGCTTACTTAGATCGATTATTGTATAGATGCGTTTTACTTGTTTTGTTGTCTTGTCATCTTGACAGGTTTTGCAGCTCAGATCTGAAGATCGTCAAGCTTGGAGCGGCATTCAAGGAGAAAAGGATCTACTATCTATAGGGTAAACGTATCTAGTCCCTCGATCCTTAATTAGATCTAGGAAAATGATTTATATTCTGTCCTATTTGTTCTAGACTCGCATTGAGCTAGGGATATCACACCTCGAGTCCTCTCTTGGTAGATTGTCCGCCAAACAAATCTGGCGACCATACTGGGGAACTGTGGTCTCCTAAATTTCTTCCAGATCCAGGGCATGAGGGCCCAAATCCCATTGCTGACACATATGCTTCGATGTTGGGATGCGGCTCAGCAATATTTTATGATTGGTGAGCACATACTTACCATAGATGTCGAGGACATCTACTTTTTGATTGGATTGTCCCGGAGGGGGGACAATGTGGCTCTTACCAGATCACGGGGAAGTGATCGGACTGTGGATGACATGATCCTACAGCATTGTACTCCTCAAACTCGTGCTTCTAGTGGGAAGATTCCCATTAAAGAAGTATGGGATCATCCGCTGCGTGCTATACTTTTTACCATCACGAGGATAGCAGGGAGCCAAGCTCCTCACTTAGCGACAAGGTCCCAAACGTTGTATGCAGAGGAATGCATGTCTTCGAAGATCTTCAGCTGGTGAGAGGGACTCCTCGCAAACATTCGAGCTCAGCTGACCAAGTGTCGGCATGGAGACCTCAATCAGTTCGGAAACGGGTCCATAGTGATCTCATTTATATTGGAGCGGGTTCCCCTCTTGCACCTGCAGGTACCTTTGGATGACAGGGATCCTAAGGATCCTCACATGGCCAGATGGACAGAGGTGATGGCCCGCCATGGTGGGGGTCCTATCATCAGGTATGGTCCTGAGTTCTTCACCTGGCTAGAAGGCCAGCTGATCATGGTAGAGGATTACCCATACAGTGGTACGGATTATAGGGAGGACCCAGACTTGACACTGCCTGAGGGAGCAGAGTGGGGAGACATTGGTAAGAAGAATGACCCTTATACTTTTTAGTTTTGTATATTTATGATTTTTTTTGTTATAGTGCTGACAAGTCAATAACATGTGTGTGCAAATGTGGGCCCCGTGCGACCAGTAGGAGTCTCCCTTCTTGCGAGGAGAGAGAGAGAGGAGAGGGAGCATTCATGGCTCCAGCCGTACATGCTGCCATTGTGGAGATGGAGGATGTCTACGAGAACCTGACGGGGTTGAAGTTAGATGTTCCAGAGCCGATAGTGGACGAGCTACCACGGCCTATGCAGAGGTATGCAGTGGGAGCGTCTGTGCACTTCAATGTGTTGCTCCGCAAGGTTGCGAGAGCAGTTGACTGCTTCCATACTCAGCAGGCTAGAGCTGCAAGACATAGGGGTGTACGAGCCAGGCGTTAGGCCTTATGTTGTTATTATGTATGTACTGAGAGCTCAAAGGCCTCATATTTTGTACTACTAAAAGAGATGAGGCTTCATATTTTGTAGAGACTCACTGAAAGCCGTCGTGCTTCATATTTTGTACCAGCACTACTTTTTATGATGATATATATATACAGACATTTCCGGCGGTTTTATACATTATGTGTTTTAAATGGATGAATGATGTGATCTTGTTTATGTGTTTGCTTATAAAATGAGTTATTTACATGTTATGTCTACTTTTAACAGTTCATAATATGCGTATGTGTGTGCAATGTACCAATCTAAGATTAAGTTGGCCATGGAGTCGGCAACTGTGTTCACGTCTCGTGGAATGTGCAGGTACTAAATGGACTCGAAGGACCTTTCCAGAAGACGGACTCGTCTATAGAGACGGAGTAAGGTGGGATCGCGGATGGCGTAGACTTGGTTAAGATGAGAGACCACTAGTTGAGTATCCAAGTGGATTACAACGTGGTCCATACCCAAAGAAATAGTGTCGGTTAGGGTTCCAATGACTGCTTGATATTCCGCAGCATTGTTGGTCGTGAAACCTAGACACATTCCTCCTGAGCTAATAAGCTCGCCAGGGAGATCACGCCTCGAGTCCGCTCTTGGTAGATTGTCTGCCAAACAAAACCTTCAAATTAAAGTGTGGCCAAAGTCGTATAATAATATTATAAATAGCTTCTAATCATGGAATTTTACATAAACACTAATAAGGGTTTAATACTTTAATTGATGTCCACACTATGATTTTTTAAGGATTTTACATAAACATTAATAAGGGTTTAATACTCTAATTGATGTCCACACTATGATTTCTTAAGGACTGATGGATCTCTTATAAGGATTAGCATTGGATTATGTATGGACTATTAAAAATTAGGATATCACTAAAGAGGAATCCTCTTAATAATCTCAAAGGAGTTAAAGACCAAATTGACTATTTAAGATAGTTGTGCAAACCCATGGAGTAAGATCCAATGAATATGTTTACTTGGGTGTGCTTAGTTAATCTTACTGTAACTATACAATTTCATTTTTTTACTTATTTCAAGAAAATAAACGATATCTAGTTTATTATATGCATATATATATATAAATATATGGTGCACAAGTCACAAAAGAATTCAAATACAGAGTTACATTAAATTTAAAAAAAAAAACTTTTTGTGCAATAGGGGAATGTTACAATAACTAAATCTCATCAACAAGGATCATAAAATTTCCATTTTTTGTAATAAGAAGTCTAAAATATTCCTTAGCCAACCAATTAAGATTAGGTTTAAAAGGAAATGGAGGTTTGATATCCTCCTTTTCTGGTTTTATAAGAATAAGTAGATGATCATATAAGCCATTGTTTCCTACCCAATATTTGTATCTTCCAACCTCCTCCACCAATTTTTCTACCATTAAGAATATATCCATCATCTTAGAGATGTGTGTTCTTCCATATTAGCACACAAACTAACATCCTAAGATTGAATTCATAAAATCAATGATAGCTTATAGACAACTAAGAGGGAAGTCATTGTCACCACACCTAACATTCTTTGTCTCTTTATGCTAACTCTTCTCTAGCTAAAAGGTGGAGTCCCTAGGGTAGGATTACTAGAGTTTAACAATGGAGTACATGGTGAAAATAAAGAGTAACTTTAGAAAAACAAAGCATTTTGGTTTATGTAAAATATAAGAGTTATGAAGGAATTGGATATTAGTGTTTTATACAATGGAAAAATGGGGTCAACCAAGGATTGCTTGAGGCTTTCTTTAGGAAGATTATAAAGGTCCAAGGTCGTAATGCACAAACCTAGATGCTCTCTAGTGGATGGGATGATTTTAGAGATCACACAAAAGGAAATTCTAGAGCAAAAAAAAATCAAATGGACTCACGGAGGAAAGCTACATTGAAAGGCATAAAAAAATACATGACTTCTAGACACGAAATATGTACCTAAACTACACTTCCAATTGATAACAATCACATCAAAGATAGAAAGTCTAATCCTTCATTACCTCAATTACATTAAGAATTTGAAGATCCATTAACCAACCAAGTACATGAACAATATTAAAACCCTTCAATGCAACACTAGTATCAACCATCCTACATCCTAATTGAGTATCCCTTGTCCATCAATCTTGATAACGTGTGCCCTTGTCCCTCGGTTTTCCTTATGCCTCCCTTACACTACTTCTACACAAAATGTAATAAAATATACCCTAAATATTTGTATTGTCATATAACATAATTAAGCCCCCCTTCGCCCCTTGATACAGGGTAATATATTTTTTCATTTTCGTATCATAGTTTATTCCCCAATATAAATGGACGTGATAGGATATTTCCTACCAACTGACCCGTGCCTTTATATGTAAAGTTAAGTTTTATGGTTGAAATCTCAATCAATAAAATAAAACTACAACTTTCCAAAAAATCCCTCTCAAATTTAAAATAAAATTTCCACCTAAAAGAAAATAAATGTGTCCACTTATTGAGTTATTAAACTTGGACTACTATCTCTTCATACATTGAAAAATACAAATGCCACACAATGCTTCTATAATTTATGAAAACCAATAACAAATGGAATATTGAAAATTTATCTAGTTCTTATGGTAGTAGGAATCCATCATCTAAGTAAATCTAAATTTGAGATAGTTACAAGTTGTTTGTAGAATTTCTAAAGTTTTTTAATCAATGTAGAGAACTTCAAAACCTGTGGGACATGAAAAACTATGCCTTGGACATTTTGATCCATGGGTCAATTTTCTATCATGAACCATTTTGGATGACGAATATCCTATGTCGTTCTCATCATGTACATTGAGAAAGTACATTGTAATGATTGATGATTGTCAACGAGGTGCTCTACAACTAGTATGGGGGACATGTTGTCACGTAAGGTAACGTAACGTCACGTTATATTACCAAAAATAAAAAGTAATTAAAAATTGGACTCATGTCAACTCATAAATAAAAAATTATGAAAAGTAATTAAAAAATCCATTTAGCCCCAAGAGTTAGCTCATATGGGCGAGCACCCATCGCTAAAGCACCTCTCTGTGAGAGGTCGTGGGTCCAATTCTCCTCGATGCTCTCGAGGTTAGGCATGCTATATGCCGAGAGGTGTGATGGCCCTTCGGGTGGGCCCGCCTAGCTTTATTTCGTGGATGTAGCGAGTACCGATCTTCAGTATGATGCAAACCACATTAAAAAAAATCCACATATACTTATAAAATAAAAAATTAAAACTTAAATATAGATTTATCAAACAAAAAAAACTAAAATTTCTAGAGTTTAAAATTAAAAAAAAATACAACTCAAAAAATTGCATCTAAATTTAAGATGAATCTATACTGATAACATCCTTAAAAAAAATGAATCTACAATGATAAATTTTATCATTTAAATAGAGTTGAAGTCATAATCCCATTACAATGCAAAGAGCCATCCCAAATAAATGTGATAGAAGACTCTTGACGGATTAAATTTCCTGTTACACATCTTAGTGCACTAATTGTTCTTACACATACGTTCTTCGAATTCTTGCGATTGACGAAACCTGAAATTTACCTTCGATAAAAAAACCAGAGCTATTAAGTTAATCAAGGGGTGGTGGCGCAGTTGGTTAGCGCGTAGGTCTCATAGCTGATAGTTGAGAAATCCTGAGGTCGAGAGTTCGAGCCTCTCTCACCAGACGAAACTCAACTGATCCGCCGTAGTTATGAAGGTAATTGAAACACTGAGTCGAGTCGACGTGGCTTTTAGTGCTGTTCGATCACTGTTTACAAGCGTTAATCTAAAGGTTTGGATTAGTTTTGAGGAATAGAAAATCATGATATCGTTTATGTTAGATAAATTATGGACTTATATTTTTTAAATTTCACATTTTGGATTTATTTAAAATGGTTAAAAAAATTAAGTCAAATCTTTATGGTATAAATTCTCATTAATCAAAATTGGAGAAAAATTTGAAAAAAAAAAGTTGTTGAGTTTGTTTACTTGTTAATTTACTCTTTTTTAGATGGTTGCTAAAGTGCAAAATCTATGTCTAGTGCACAATGTCAATTTTGTTTCCATTGAAAATTCTTCTTCAATTGTCTAAACCAATGTTCCATGGTGTAAACGTGGTAACATACGAAAAATTTAGACACAAAAAATTGTTGAGGTTGTTCACTTATTAACTTATTTCCTACATAATTATGGTATTTAGCTTAAATTGTATACATTAACATCATAGACCAAACCAAACGTCATTAAGAGGACAATTATTGTCTTCCTAAACCATTAACATTACTAAGTGGAGAATTATTGTCTTCCAAGACCACTAAGTATAAATTTTGCATTATGGAAATCATCTAAAAAGAAGTAAGTTAATTAGTGGACAAACTCAACCTTTTTTCCAATAATATCATTTATATGAGTAAATAATATTGTCAATTCTATGTAATGTGGTTTACGGAAATAGTTGAATATATAATATGGTTAATAGGAAATGGTTAAATAACTTATAAACTATATAAGGCTAGTTAACTTTCTTAATACTACATCTTTAGTAACTATAATTTTTTAATATAATTTAAAAGCTATCTAAGATAAGATAATTTTTTTAATAACCTTATGTCACCAAAAACAAAGACCGATGAGACTAAAGAATATCACTAGTCACAACTATAGCATGGTTTTTTTTAAAGCTTAACTTTATTAACATAACAATATTATGTACTTTCTAGAAAATATTGTGTATTCATTTTAAGGTGACATTTTTTTTAAATAAATCAAACAAAAACAAAATCTATTATATCAACATACAGTAGATGAGCAGATTAGTATAAATATATTTATAATTGTCTGTGAGTGAATTTTT
Organism: Larix kaempferi; assembly: GCA_027924585.1. Taxonomy (NCBI): domain Eukaryota; kingdom Viridiplantae; phylum Streptophyta; class Pinopsida; order Pinales; family Pinaceae; genus Larix; species Larix kaempferi. The sequence goes on from BSBM01000423.1 coordinate 291,306, forward strand.
GGATGTGAACTCTGTGCAAGTTTAAGGAACTAAAGTTTTGAGTGGACATTTTATCTATTTTCAAGGAAACCACATAAAGCTCATGAAAGATATAAATATATTTATAATTTTCTTAAATAACATTTTTAAATATATTTATAATTTTCTTAACTAACATTTTTAAAGTATAAATATATTTATACTTTTTTAAAGTGGCATTTTAAAAATATTATAATAATACTAATTACAAACTATGAAACAAATTAAAATTAAAATAGATAAATTTGCATAATCTTTCAAAACATAACTTATTTGATAATAAAATGATCATGCTTACTAAATATATCAACCACAACAAAATTAGAGTTTTATCTCACACCTTGGGCAATAAGAAATTACATGCTAATGGAAACCCATTTTTTTTTAGGAGAATGGGTAAGGGTTGTAACAAATCGGTACTCTTTACTCTTTACAGTCTTAGTCTTAGTCTTATTCCTTTAACAAGTTTTTCATATTTACCATAAGATCTTTCCAAAAGAATTTACTCCTTATGATGTAATAGGGTTTACATTTTGTTGTAATATGTTTTAAAGAAGCTTGAGTTTAGTAGCCAAAGAGGAATGCCACTTAATTTATATCTCTTTGAATTTGGAGTTGGGTATAAGGCTTGTTATATAAGATTCATCTTCAATCTTGATCTATCAAACACAAAGAGGTATTAACTTTTTTAGTGGAGTTGGATAACATACATATGAGATCATGGGGTGGGGTAAAACAACTAGTGATCTAAGGAGGCAATGAATAGCATGTGATTCTTCATTATTTATAATGGTGTTAGGATAAGACAACGTGCGATAATTAGCATGTGGTTCCTTCCTAACAATATCAAGGATATGATGATAGACAATATTTAGAAAGTAGTTTTGTTTATTCATAATGATGTTTTAAAAATGATGGAAGGTAGTATTCATGAGGTATTTCATGATGTCATTGGGTTAGTCCATGTGAATTGACAAACTTATAAAGAATAGGTCCACATAATAGGTGAATGTTTTTGTAATCTTTCCATAATATTTGATGTGATATCTTGGTACTTTGCTTAAATATTCATGCATAGGCAATAATTCTGCTATGTATATACCCCATGTTAGGATGATCATCAAGATATGAGTACTTCATGATGTGTTGTACTTATCATAGTATGCAGTACCTAGCATGTGGTAATTGCATATGGTTATATGTTCCCTATAATGAGATGACATATGTTCATATAATGATGATAATGTTGTGATAATATGCTTTCACGTGATAGATTGGTATAACCCTTGATATTTCATGATGATTATATAATTTTATGTTTATAATCTTATGATGGCATGCGGCAACATGCAGTTGTTTATTAATCGTGATGTTATGATGGAAATGATGGTGTATGATAATGTCATGTTCCTTGGTACTCATGATGATGTTATGTTTCAAGATGGCATGTGGTAGCATGTTGTTCCTTGATACTTGTGATGATGTTATGTTCTCATAATGACATGTAGTAACATGTAGTTTCTTGATATTCATGATTATGAGGTTATGTTTGTATGATAACATGTAGTTCCTTCATATTCATGATGATGATGTTATACTCTCATGATGGCATGTGGTAGCATGTGTCTCCTTCATATTAATGATGATGATATTATTCTTTAGTGGCAGTATGTAGTAGCATGTGGTTCACGTTAGGATATTCCTATACTCCATCCTAGTCCTACCAGCATTTTCATTATTTGCATTTTCATCCATGCATACATGCATGCAATTGCATGCATCCCAGTCATCAGTCCCAACACCCAGCCTCAGTTAGCAGCCCTCAGTAGCTTCTCTCAGATCAGTTTTATCCCTCCTAGAGCTTAGTGCACCCTTCCTCCTTGATTTAAGGAAGCCACTCGCCCTCTCTCACTTACCATTCAATTGTACTTCAGTTAGTTGAGTTATCATCAGTTCTTTCCTTGATTTAAGGCTAGACTAACTCTCAATTGACTGTATCGCTCCAATATACCTCCAGTGAGACTGAACTGCCCATTATGACTCCAGTTAGCTCCTCATGCGCCCTCCACTGAGCCTCCTTCATTCAGTTAGTGCCAGTTACACTCAGTTACACCTACCACACTCAGTTAGACTCAGTTTGACTGATGGTTGACAGTTACTTGAGCATTGATGACTCCACTGATGATGATGAAGACTTCTAGTTGTGCTCTGATGACACTCCAATGATCTTTCGATCACTCCATGAAGCCTAATTCGAATTTCCACCTTGGCATTCGAATCCTCATGCATTGTACTACTTATTTGTCCATATTGTGATAAATTAATTAGTGTGTGTGAAGTTATTTTGCTTCTATCCGAGTTCTACTGTCTTATTATTCTGTTGCTCATTTTATTGCATTGACCACTCTTAATCTTATTCCTAAATTCTTTCATTGTGAGGTATACATCATATTTTAGATCTACTGTGAGGATTTTCACATGGTATCAAAGCATGTTGAGAGTATTGTTTATCTCCATTCCTGAGAGTTTTTTGCAGGTTATTATCAAGATTTCGAGTGCAGCAGTTGCAACAGTTTCTGCATTTTTGCAGTAGTAGCAGTTGCAGACTTTTCTATTGTTTTTTGCAGGTCTTCTACAACTTCCATGTATTCAGAAGAAATCTATCCTCCTCCATTCAACTATGATCCTCTTTCTCCATTCAACTATGATGAATGGAAACCAAAGATGATAGCACATTTGAAGAGAACTGGTCTCTTTGATTATTGTTTTGAAAGAGAGTTCGAATCCTCTGAAGAAAATATTGACTGGTTAAATAAAGGTGACAGTGTCCTTGGAACAATGATGTTTGCTATGTCTCGATGCTTGGTACACCAATTCATTGATGATGTTGAATCTCCAAAATAGCTATGGGCCCACCTGGATGAAAGATTTGGCAGACAGAATGAAAGGATTGGTCCAAACCGTTTCGAGAGCAATCCCAATGATGCATTCGCTCCCCTTGATGATCTCATTGATCATGAATCAGTATCAAACATATCGCATGTTGAAGTTGTCCACAAAGAAGAATAACTTGCAGTTTCTACACTCATGCTCCAAATTTCTTCTATTTCGAATTCTGTGCCAGCTCACACTCTAGATATTGCAGAGGTTCCTAAATCCTCTCTTGAACCAGAGTTTGTTGGTTTGCATCATGATCTCATGAATGTTTCAGAGGTAAAATCATCCATTGGAGGTAATGCATTTGCTCTCCTTTATCACTCACCTCTTATGTTCTACTGTATGATCAGTATTTCATGCTTTCAGAAGGTTATTGAAGATGATGGCCATTTCCATTCGCTTGGGATAATTTCTCATGCATTTATTGGCTTAGATCTCACCTCTAATGGTTCAAAGGATATCTTAAGCAACCATGATTCAAGTCTTGGATCTGATTTGGATTCCAAGCTATCACTGATATTTGATGGTTCTTTTGGGCATAATCTCACCCATGATGGAAATTTCCATTCGCTTGGGATAATTTCTCATGCATTCAATGGTTTATATCTCACCTCAAATGGTTCAAAGGAGATCTTAAGAAACCATTCTTCAAGTCTTGGATCTGATTTGGATTCAAAGCATTTACTATTATGTCATGGTTATTTTGGGCATAATCTCACCTATGATGGTTCGAAGGAGAAGACAAAAGACTATCTGCACATTCATAGATTTGATCCTACCTCAACTGATTCGAATCACAGGTTCAAGGATCATCCTCATACTTTTGGATTTGTTCTCATCACATTTGATCTGAAGAGCAAGTACAAGCACATGCTTTTTGAGCATGAACCACTTCTTCCCAAGAAGAAGATACCTCTAGACATATGACCAAGCATCACACCTGCTTGAGTTTGGAGCATTTATTATTGTGTGTGCCCTACAGTTTATTTTGAGGGGGGGTATTTTTCCCATGAGGTTTTCCCCATTTCCTTGGTTTGTTGACTGTTATTATTCATTGTATTGGGTGACCTTTGGTCTCAGTTACCAGGGACCAGGATGGATTAAGGGGGGGTGTTAGGATATTCCTATACTCCATCCTAGTCCTACCAGCATTTTCATTATTTGCATTTTCAGCCATGCATGCATACATGCAATTGCATGCATCCCAGTCATCAGTCCCAACACCTAGCCTCAGTTAGCCATCCCTGAGAGCTTCTCTCAGATTAGTTTTATCCCTCCTAGAGCTTAGTGCGCCCTTGCTCCTTGATTTAAGGAATCCACTCACCCTCTCTCACCTACCATTCAGTTGTACTTCAATTAGTTGAGTTATCATCAGTTCTTTCCTTAATTTAAGGCTAGACTAACTCTCATCTGACTGTATCACTCTGATAGACCTCGAGTGAGACTGAACTTCCCATCCTGACTCCAGTTAGCTCCTCATGCGCCCTCTACTGAGCCTCCTTCATTCAGTTAGTGCCAATTACACTTAGTTACACCTACCACACTCAGTTAGACTCAGTTTGACTGATGGTTGATAGTTACTTGAGCATTGATGACTCCACTGATGATGATTAAGACTTCTAGTTGTGCTCTGATGACACTGCAATGATCTTTCGATCACTCCATGAAGGCTAATTCGAATTGCCACCTTGGCATTCGAATCCTCATGCATTGTACTACTAATTTGTCCATATTGTGATAAATTAATTAGTGTGTGTGAAGTTATTTTGCTTCTATCTGAGTTCTACTGTATTATTGTTATGTTGCTCATTTTACTGCATTGACCACTCTTAATCTTATTCCTAAATTCTTTCATTGTGAGGTATACATCATCTCTTACATCCGCTGTGAGGATTTTCACAGTTCCTTCATATTCACAATGATGATGTTATACTCTCATGATGGAATGTGGTAGAATGTGGTTCCTTATTATTCATGTTGATGATATATGTTTCTCTAATGTTATGATTATAATTATTGCTTTGATGTCATTATGTGAAGTGGAGCTTGATAGAAAATCCACCCTTGGGCTCAGAGGGTTGGTTCATTAAGTGATCTCCTAGGAACCCATAGCCACAAAGGAGAATTTATACACGTAACACCTTATGGGATAGGTACAAACTCAATTGTCCTTTCTTTTATACAATTACCGGAAGACCACAGGTAGAGGTATTTTCATCGGGGAAGAGGTATATGGAGAAGAAATTTTGATGCCTAGGGATGGTTCCTTAAGGTGCATAGGGTGGGACTATAGGCCAAACTTTTGATATTCCTAAGGTACAATAATCTTGATGTTGGGGTTGGTGTACTACTAGTAGCTATATGTTGATGATTCCCGATGAGGCCCAGATTCTGGATAGTTCTGATGAAGACATAACTTTACCAAAAGTTGGGAGGGTGGTCAAGCCATGAAAAATTTGTAGGGAACTTCCAATTCCTACGATATGATTCGTGGATAGGTTACAGTACAGGGCTCATTCCATGGCGAGGGAGACCATATGTAGTATTGGGGTGTTCAGTAGAGGGTGCATGAGGGTTGAAGTAAACCATGTGAATGACTTGATTTGATACATGGTTGTATAAATATAATTGATGCACAGTGATATGGCTTGATTGATATATAATTACGTAACATTGCATATATACTAGGAATTTAGTAAGAGTAATTAATCATGAAGTTAAATAGGGAATTGTATTTGTCATAGTATTGGCACAAGGTTTACTAGTGATGGCCACACGAGTAACTCTCACCCCCACAAAATAATACTAGTTATCCAAGTGCATAATGCATCACGGTTGTGCATATGATGTGATATTGTACATTTATTCCATAGGAACAAGGAAAGGGGGTGATGCAAATTTAGGACAAATTTTCCTGAAGGGGGAGTGTATGTAATGCCCCAACTTCCAGATTATATATATATATATATATATATATATATATATATATATAGGAAAATAATAATAAATAGGGTAATAATTAGGCGCATACTAAAATTTATTAAGTTAGAGTGGGATTAGTGCATTGGTAACAAGTTTCATCTATGCAGATAGACCTTATTTTAACAATAAGGAAAATGGGCATTTAAGGGGGGAGGGGGGACTTCATGGGGGTTATTATCCACCTCTGGGATTTGGTTTTGTTGGTCATACTGTTGCATGAGAGTGGTTGACTACATGAGTATATGGTGAGGGTTACCTATTGGAAGTAAGGAGGAGTTGAGGGGATGTAGATTTCAAATTAGGTAATTTTGAGGGAGGTAAGAAAAATATATCTAGTATAGTTTTATTGATTAAGGGATCAGGGGATCTTAGTATTTGACTAAGGGGTAGATTGGGTGGAGAGTTTTCCCTCACACTTTCTTGTCTATCGTTGTCGCTACTAGTGCCAGTATGGGCCTGCTATACAATCGTGTAAGTTAAGTTTTTCTTATTTTCATTTCCAATTATGTTTCCTTGACTATCTTATATTTAAGGTACTTTCAGTAATTTAAGTTATATGCAAATATTTATGTTTTGTTTTGTGTTGTATTGTGGAATCTAGTAGTGATATTAGAGAATTTTTTTTTATCTACGCCTTGATTTAAGTATCTTTATGATTAATCATTACACTAACCTCTTCCTCATGAGTGTATGGAATTTTCCCTTCCATTTTCTTCACTAGTACTGTTGATCTAAGATCTCTAACTTGTTGTTATATCTAATGAAATATTGTATCTGCAATGTGTTCATACAATTAAATTTGTTAGATAAACTCTATTTCCAAAATTCTATAAAAAAATTCATATATATTTAAGAATTCTGGAAACTAACAATTTGAGAATTTGGTTAAATTGGATTTGTAGGCCCCTTTTTTTCCAATTTTTGAAAGGATATGAATAACTTGTTTTTTATATTATTTCTTTGTAACTATTCTCCTACTTATACTCTTTCTAATGACTATAAACATACTCATCTTTATATTATTTCTAATGACTGTAAACATTCTGCTTCAAAATTCGCAAATTCGCCCAATTTTACAGTTTTCATGTAGCTACACTTAATCTTGGGGGCCAACTTCTTAGATCTATACAAAAAATATGGAATGAAACGGAATTTGTTTATACTAGGAACTGGTAAACCATATTATTTTAAGTACTCAAGCACCTTTAGATCCCTCATCCAATGCTCCATTTATTTTCTATAAATCCTCTAGACTTGGCATTTTTATCAAAAACTGTTATCTCACAAATGGAGCAAAATTGGAAAAACTTCCTCAAAACAAAGTTGTTTGTCTCATTGAGAAGGTAAAATGTGAAGTAAATAAAATTGTATGTTTTTGACATCTCTGGTGACTTTTAGCTCCTCCAAGTTTTCCAAAATCCCTAAAAGGTGCCCCATAATAGTTGATTTTGGCCTTTTTTGCATCTCTACTCCACACCCCTTGGAATTTGGACAAAATATCCTTGGCATTTCTATGTGCCTAGCCAATGACTACACCATAAAAATTTCAGCCCCATCCAGCCCCTGTCAATAAACTGGGTACTAGCCTTCAAAAGTCACTATTTTACATTTTCTAGAAAAATGGATTTGAGCAACCCCATGCTTCTCTCTAGCATTTTTATAGTCCTCCTCACTGTGGAAAAATGCTAAAATTTGTGTTGAATTCCGAGTTAATCCTATTATGGCCAAAATAATTTTTTGGCCCTAGACTTTTTTTAATACTTGATCATCTTTTGGCATAGAAGGATGATGATGTGGCATGAAACGTGGTGGCATTGGTGTCCAACTAGATCCTACATGTCACCCTTGGAGTCCACCATGTCATCATTTTCCTCTGCTATGTCACATTTCGTTCCTCCTAATTCTTGTATGTCATCACAAACTTTTTAATATTGCAGTTGATTCTTGCCATTGATTTGATTTCCTAAATAATCTTATCCATTTGCAATGCTACACTTACCCTTTTCTAGACATGAGATCTAGTCCATTGATCTATATATCCAATTGCATCTCAACTATTGGCGGGAGCACTGCTTAGGATAAAGTACGAACATATCCCTTTATCGAATAATCAAACTTGCATGATGAGATTCTATCCATGTGCAACAACAAGACATGTGCCAGTGCACATGCAACTTCCCTATCTGTTGGTAAAGATCTAACAATATGGTGGACTCAATTCAATCCTAAACATTGGAAACACCTTCCCTTGGGTTAAACATCAAACATGCATGATCAATCCTATCCATTCATGGCAGGGGTACCCTTGTTATCCTCCAATCAATTCCACTTACATGAATGACTCAAATAAACCATCGAAACTTGCACGATGGATGTAGGTCATCTGTGGAGGACCCCCTCTAATAATCTCTGATTGGCTTATCTTGCACCAATGGTGTAGATATGTCGAATTGACACGCCCAATTTAATCTGAGCCATTTGCAAGGGTCACCCCACTAATAAATTATGATCATGTATTGTTATGTAAATGATTCAAATCTAAAGATCTGACTTGCTCAATTAAATATGGGTCATTTGCAAAATAAATTGGTTTGCGCCTTTCCTACATGAATGTTGCAAATGCATTTGAACCTGCTTGGAACTAAAAACTATATGCTCATTACACTAGCCACGTCCATGTCATACTCCTTGTCCATGTTGGATTTTAGGTGTCCACGTTAAATTTTTCAAAAAAATTCAATTTTTTATTAAAAAATTTGAACAAGTGGGTAACGCAGAATTACACTTGGCTTTCCCCATCTGGAAAGTTTTCCATCAATTGACAACACTAATAATTTCCATCAATTACCATAAGTAAAATTTCTGACAATGATTTGATTTGTTTTTTCAAAATTGAATACTCCATCTACACAATCGGTTCTAACAATAATATGTTGGTTTTGATAATAACGAATAGGCATCTAAATCCATGAATTTCCACGAGGCATTTCATCAAAAAATTATCTTATAAACTATGATTTTCCAAAATTTTATAGAGCTAACTCTTAAACTCAAAAACATTGATTCCTACACCCTTCATAACCTTCCCAATTAGTCCAAGTACATTTCCTCTAGTTATTTTATAATTCAATTAAACATTTGAAGGATTTTATACGAATTTTTCCCTAATTTTTTTTCACACACATTCCATCAAACACTTTGTGTGCAACATATAACTCATTCCTATGCATACCAATTCTATCTCATGAAGTTCTAGTTCTGCAACCCATGGCTCTTATACCACTATATCACGTACTAGGTAGCCTCAATCCACTATGGATACCATGGGGTACTCAATTCCATATATGAAATCTACTCTTTATACCAATTTTGAATTTTCTTCCGGCATTGACTTGCAGCTATAATATTAATTCTTAACAACATAAGTAAATAACTATAACATCCATTTAAACTAAAATCCCCATTCTAAATATGCAAGCATTCCTACCATAAATGCATCCAATCCATTCTTAGTAACTTCAAGCGCATAGACATTTCCATAAACAATAATTTAAACAAACACATAACAGAATATCAACCATGGAATTTATACACAATTGAGAAACTTATGTTTTAAAGGTCCTCCAACTATCTACATATGAAGGATGTTCCTCCTAGCCATAGGTAGTCTGTCACTCCAGTTCTTTCTATGATAGAGGCCACCTCCAAGATGGAGCTACTAGTCCACAAGACTAAAGCATTTCCAATCTTCCTACTCATCCACACTCACACAACCCTATAGTGCAGAAACCCCCTCCATAGTTGTCCCAATCCACTATCACTCATCCCCCATCAACCTACATAACACAAGGAACGAGACACCCTTCTCTGCACCGCGGTCCCTTAGGTTTTGCCCATTCCCTTCTAGTACTCCATCACATGTCATCCAAGGAGTCTCCATGCTCAAAATCCAGGGATCTTATCTACAAGCTAGGTTCCTCTCACAAGGGTACCACAACCCTTAGCATTAGTGTCCTAGGGTATTTGGTATGAGTGGTTATGGTAGCTCTAGTTTTCCTCCCCCGTACCAACATCTAAGATGATAAAAAAATGATGGTTAGAATCCTACTCTCCATTGAATTCCCAACCTTTTGTATGCATGCTAAGAACTAGCCATGTGGCACCCATGAGGATCCCACTTTACCCCTCTAATCCCCACTCAGGATAATTAATAAATAAAGGCTAATTAACCCACTTTCATAAACATGGGTTTCGGGACCTAGGATAAGATCACTCTCTAAGGTTTTAAACAAGGATAATGACTTAATAAGTCACTATAGTCATTTTCCCCTTGGACCCCCTTTTACTCCCCCCTCTTATGGAATCATAGCCTACCATATCTTCTTTTTCTTCTTCATTTGTAGTCTTTAGGATTTTATATTAATAATCAAATGTACATACATAGAACATCGTTGGTCATCCTAGACCATTTGTGTTCGGCTTCTTTCCTTTGCATCATGAAATCATATTTTCATCATGGGGTCAAAATGGGGTGTTACATCTCTCGAATTAGACATGAAGCCTCCAATTTCAAATTTAGTAAGTTCTATCACATCCTCTTGGTCATAGATCGAGAAGCAAACAACCAAGAAAATCTAGCAACTCACTTGAAGGAGGGACAATGAAAAAGAAATGAGGAGGTCCTGGACTCATATCGCCCTATCCCCTAAGGTTATAATTCATGAATAAATCCATTAGAATTCAAATTTCATGAAGGTGTACACATAGAAACCCAAAGTACAATATGGTTAATGGCGCATTTAAATACCAGGACGGGTATGGGATCGAACCACACATGCCATTCTCTCATTTTCCATGTCATTTGAATGCCTTGTTCTTTTCTTCATTGTAAAAGATGGGATAATGAGAATCGTTTATTCAATTAGAGAAATTTTGAGGTAAAAAATGAGCCTCAAAACAAAGAAAATGTACTATAAAAATCAACCAATCACATTCTAGTAGATGACATCATCCCCCATGGTTGAGGTGGCATTGCGTGAGTACTTTCACATTTTTTTATAAAATAATATATTGATATTTTCATGTTTTTAATTATAAATTATATATTCACTCCATTCTATTTAATATCATAATGCCAAACTAATTTATTATATATATATATTCCTTTCACATTTTTTCATTTCCATATTTTTAATTTTTAATTATATATTCACTCCATTTGATTTAATATTATAATGCAAAACTAATATATATATATATATATATATATATATATCCTTGTACTTTTAAAATAAATTAAATTCATGAATGATATTAATATGAAAAATGTATGTTAGTTATGCAATGTGGATTATAATAATATTATTAACATTTTAAATGTAAATAAATTTTCAATTAAATCACATTATATTAAATTGATGAGAAAAGTATTAAATATCAAAAGTCAACATAAATTAAAAAAAATAGCTCTTAAAAAATGTTTTTATTATTTAATTTCATTTGCAAGTTCAAGACAAATAAATGGTAAAGGACAATAATTTTTTGAGAATTTACAATGAATCTTAGTCACATCAATGTAGAGTTATTTTATTAATTTGATTTCTAGTGAATTTTGAAAAGTAACTCAACCATGGTTAATTATATTGTGCATAGAAAATAGTGTAGGAGGTAACTTGTCATATATACCTACCACATAAAACCCCTAACTCATAATATTTTAATATATCTCATACTTTTTTAGTACATCTCTTATGAGGCCATTTTTTGACCTCAAAATCTCTCTAATTCAACCTCACCTAGAGTTGGTGGATTTCACATTGCTCAACATCGTCAGGCTTGGTTCCAATGAGGTATGTTGCTTTAGGCCAAGTCCCCAACTTACTCTAAAATGGAATTGGCAGTTGTTTGAAATTCCATGGAATGTTATAGTTTTGTGGTATCTCAAAACTAGGTGTTAGTGTTTTTGGTTATGTATTCAGTGGGAAAGAGGGATCTTAACCCAATGGATGTGTTTGTATCCTTGTGAGATTTTGGACCTCCTCTATCGACATAGAAGGTCATAATTTTATTTTTGTATCTTTCTTTCTATGACTAGATTTGATAGACAATGGTTCTTTGTTCTTAATTTTGCATACCTTGGGGTTCTTTACATTAGTCAATTCTATTTGAAATAATTGGTTGGAGAGATTGAATTATGTTCTCTATCCTCACAGAACAATAGATTTATATCTTTGTATCTCATGTTATATTTTTGGTTTTAACATCAAGGATAGGCAATGGTCATATTTTATATTCTTTGCTCACAAGTTGGCATATGCTAAATGATTTTTATCGATAAATTTAGTCTTTATTTGTTTTTCATAGGGTTGTGGCTCTTGTTCTATGTTTAGAATCTTTGACAACAATGTTTGGGAGGCAATTCTAGGGTGGAATTTGGGATTCTTCCTTGTTGTGTATCCTGGCATCCTTGAAGGATATAATCCTATGTCTTCTCCCCTGTTTCAGATTGAACCTTCTTGGGCAATCCAAAGATCCATGTAATGTCTAGGATGTCATGGAAAATGTCAAAGGGCCATCTACAACATTTAGAGGATCCTGCATAGATAGGAGGAATGCATAAATGAAAATAGGACCTCCATTCATTCTCTATCCAATACAATACAAAGTAATGAGCACACCATCACTTCATAGAACTCTGATATTATGGACATTGTTATGCAACAAATGAGACAAATCCAAGCTTCGGAAGCAGAGTGTATGACTCTTAAATCCACCATTGGTAATATCATCATGGGCACACAATCAACAACATCAAAACATTGGAAATGTTTAGGTACCACTCTAGCAGCCACCAAAGAAGAAGAAACGATTTCACAATTGTTTGAAGATATGGAGCTTGAGAATCTAGAGATGCAACGAGTCAATAGAGAGCCAGGAGAAGGTCACAATCAACAATTTTTCCATCGAGGTTATATCATGTAAATTTGTTTTATGTTAAGATTCTTTTATCGAATGTGTACTTTTAATAGCTTTGTAGTATTCCACGAAAATACAAATAGCTTAGTCGTGATAGCTTCTTGTTTTTTGGAAGATCCACTGCTTATACTCAAATCAACTACTACTTTTGTATTACTCCGCTATACCATTCAATTATAACCTTTTTAATGCAAACTTATAACTATTATTGTTAAGAAAAAGCACCCCACAATTTTTTCCTCGACGAATACTTTGCCAATACACAAAGAACACGACCTGTAAGAGCCTACTCCTCAGATAATATGAAATGGATATATTAATCAATATTAACAAGGTGCATCTCTATACAAATGCACAAATAATTATTGCTTAAAACGTATATATCACTAGGAAGGAAATCATTTTCTAAATAAGGTGAAGTTGGTTTATTTTCCAATAAGAAACCATACAAATTCGTTGTTTCATCTACTCAACACATGACCATACCTCCATTGAAAAATCCAAAAAAAATGGCAACCAAGTACAAGGGAAGAAATATTATGTTTGACATGGGTTTGACATTGTGATGAAATATATACATAACTTTTAACCTTTTGATTTTCCTATTTTTGTAAAGTTTGAAATTTTTACAACTTCAAAAGCAGCAAAATTATTGATAGGAAAATAGTATTTTAATTAGCAAAATTATTGATAGGAAAATAGTATTTTAATTTTTTTATAAAATAATGCAAAATCCAAAACTTTTAATTTAGTGTTTATGTGCATTGGGAATCTAATTACAATACATGCCACAAATATTCATTTTGTTAAAATCCAAATCAATATAACAAGGAAATTTGCACATCTCTTTCCATAAATATTATTTCAAAAGAAAGTAATATTCCTTTTGTTAAAACCCAAATCAATACAACAAGGAAATTTGCACATCTTTTTTCATAAATATCATTTCAAGAGAAAGTAATATTCATTTTGTTAAAAGCCAAATCAATACAACAAGGAAATTTGCACATCTTTTTCCATAAGGAAATTTGCACTTCTTTTTCCATAAATATTATTCCAAGAGAAAGTTTTGTCCATTGTGAATAATATACCGTTTGCACTAAAATACTAAGCATGTAGTTATGTTTGAAGTTTTAAATACTATGCTAAGCATGTATTTATATTTGAAGTTTTAAATACTAAGCAACGTTTTGGTTTTAAATATTGTGTAAAGTTTTGATAAATTTGATAGAAAAAAATGAAATGAGAGGCCTTTCAAACTTCCGAAGTATTTATGTATTTATTATGCAAAGTTTTGATAAATTTGATAGAAAACAGTGAAATAAAAGGCTTTTCCAAATTCCAAATTATTTATGTATCTATCCCAAAGTAATGTAAATTGGGGGATGTCCTCATCTCACACATCTAGAAACTCTTTAATCTAGCGATTAAGCAAGGGTTCCTTACACCTTGAACTCGGAGCCTCATTATTCCTATTTTCACAAGTGAAGATAAAAATAATCCCTCTAATTATCGGATCATTATGATTAACCCTCTCCTAGACAAGTTATACAGTATTATCTTAGAAAAGAAGATCAATGAATGGCTAGAAATGGAAAGTAAGCGGGCTAAAGGCCAAGCAGGTTTTAGAAGGAATAAGTCAACCACATACCACCTTGTTATGCTTAGGATCATTGCAGAGGAATGTCGTAATAATAAGTATGGCCTTTTTTGTTGCTTTGTAGACTTTAGGAAAGCTTTTGATACAGCGCCTAGAAATAACCTGTGGAATAGGCTAGAGGAGCTTAATGTTCCTTTTGAGTTGAGAGCTGTTGCGATAAGGTTATACAAAAAGGTCATTTCCAAATTTAAGAATAACGAGGGTTGGTCAACGGATATAAACTGTAATATTGGAGTTAAGCAAGGTTTCCCCCTCTCCCTAACCCTTTTTGGAATTTACATCGATAAACTAGAAAGATGTTTAGAAGAAGCAGGTTGTGCCGGCACAATCTTAGCTAGGATAGTTATCATCCTCCTTCTTTATGTTGATGATATTGTTCTTATGGAAAGGTGTCCCTTTGATCTCGATAAACAATTAAGAATTCTCAAATATTTCTGCTCTAACATGGGTATGACTGTTAACATCAACAAGACAAAAGTTATGATTATAAAATCTAAGAAAGACACCTACACAAATTCATTTATGATAACAATAAACTAGAGGAAGTGACTCCTTACAAATATCTTGGAATTGATATTCATCACAAGCTCAATTGGAACCATAGCATTGAGAAAATTATTTGATGGAGGATAGAAAGCTTATTTTGGTCTTGAAAATAATTGTAAATCAACCAACCTGGTCATGTGGGATTAAAAAAAGTTCTTCTTTGAAACTCTTGTCATCCCTGTTATCTTATACGGTTGTGAAGTATGGGGGTGCAACATTTCTAGAGAATCTTGGAGAAAGATTGAGCAAATCCAAAAGCAGTTTATAACTTATAACCTCGAAATTAAAAGCAATATGCCTTATCCTATTCTCCTCATAGAAGTGGGTCTTTCCCCATACAGAGCATGGCTATGAATAGGTACCTGATATACAAGCACAAGATAAATAACATAGGAAACGAGAGACTTCCTCAAATTGCTTTAAATTCAAGTCAAAACCAACTACGCCTCAAACGGAGTTGGTGTAAAGATACGATGGCTTGGTTAGACCATTGGGGCATTGATGAAAATGACACTTTACAGAATATCGATAATGTCAAAAATATTATTACCTTTAAGTTTAAAGAGAAATTGTGGTGCGAGGAAAATTTAGTGGTTAAGAGAAAACTAAGATACTATAAGGAGGTCATTAACCCTAATTTGGAAGATCATAAATATCTCTCGATAGTATCTAGTTCAAAGAAGAAAATTGATATAGCCAAGATTAGAATGAACTCCCATGAGCTTCGTAGCAAAATAGGGCGTTGGTCTATTCCCAAAACTCCATGAGCGGAAATGGTTTTTCATTTTTGTGAGTCTATGAGCGTTGAGGATGAAAATAACTTTCTCTTAGAGTGCCATGCTTACACCCACATTAGATATGAGTTTCATAGTATTTGCTTTAATACAAACCTTGCTAACCTCCTAACTTGCCAAAACTATAGTGAGCTTGGAAAGCTTCTTACCAAGCTTTTTGATCACAGGAACAAAAGTTTAAAGCAAACCAAGTAATAACCTTCTTAAAGTTCGATAGACCAAAGTTGGTCTCAGTGAACGTTAATCATCATCATCATCATCAAAAAATTTGTAAATTTTTTTTTAACAAAAATGTTTTGTTATATAAATATAATATCAATAATATTAATATTAATATTAATATAGACTTAAAAAAAATTAATTATATATATAAAGTTTTAAATACTATGTGCAAATTTTTTTATTTTAAATACTATATTACAAAATTTTGATAAACTTGATAGAAAACAGTGTAATGAGAGGCCCTTCCAACTTCCAAAACTATTTATATATCCATTCCAGAGCATTGTAAAAAATTTCATAGTAAAAAATGTTATTATATAAATATAATATCAATAACATCAATATCATTTTTTTTAATATTTTTAATTACATAGACACATTATATCACTTTTTATATTATATTGAAAATTTAAATTAATAATAATTAAATTTAAAATAATATTTTTTATTTGGAAAATATATAACCAAACTATTGTCCATATGGAATATTTAGTTCAACAATAATAATCAACATTACATTTTGGAAAAGAAACACATAAATAATAAACAATTAAACATTATTAATAAAAAAAATATTATTCTTCTTTGCATTTTATCATATCTATTATATTTTTTTTTTGGTTTTTAAGATTTTCTATTTTTCTTTTACAAGCTTTTCATCAATTAATTATTAAAGAAGGATAAAAAAAAAAACCTTAATTAAAATGAGAAAATCCCCCAATTATTTTGACCTTTTTATTCGTTTAGAGAGGATGCTAGTATACAGGAATGACAACCTTAATATTAAGTGATAAGTAGAGAATTTCAACTTTTTCAAAGAATTTTTTAAATTGATATTTTTTAATTCTTTATTATCTAAATTATTTTAAAATAAGTCAAAATTTTAGTTAGTTATTTTTATATAATATAAATAATTGAATTTGAACTGTGCATTTATTTAATACTGTTGTTGTAGAATTAGGAGCCACTGGATCTGAACCTGCTCAGATCCAATAACTCTGCAGAGTATTTTAATGAGAGTGTTTGCACCATTCATGAAAACGAATTGCCTTAGTGGGAGTGTTTGCACCATCGATTTTTGGATAACTTTAATGAGTCAAATTCCACGGAACGCTATCTTGCCCCCGGTTTCACATATAAGTTCTCGAAATTCCTTCCAGTCACCAAACCAAAAAAAAAATTACATCAGACCAAAAGAATTTACCTTAACCCAAATGGTTATGCTAGATATTCATGGTCTTCTCATTTACTACACTGGCAGGCCAAACGAAGCCCTTTCAATGTTAAACAAGTTACCATTGCATATGTGCGTCGCTTTGGCCGAGTGGTTAAGGCGTGTGCCTGCTAAGTAAATGGGGTTTCCCCGCGAGAGTTCGAATCTCTCAGGCGACGTAACATTGTAATGTATTTTGTGCATTGGTGACGTAACATTGTAATGTATTTTGTGCATTGGTGTTTTAATGGGGAGATCCCATCCTGTCCAATGGATTTGCGTCATTTTCATGGTTGAAGGAATTATATGATATTTTTTGGATGTAGAAAGACTAATCATTATATTTGTATTGAAGAAGCAAAGGTCATAGTATTTGAAGATAACTATAATAAAAGACACATACATGAAGTAATTGAAATTGAGAAACAC
Organism: Larix kaempferi; assembly: GCA_027924585.1. Taxonomy (NCBI): domain Eukaryota; kingdom Viridiplantae; phylum Streptophyta; class Pinopsida; order Pinales; family Pinaceae; genus Larix; species Larix kaempferi. The sequence goes on from BSBM01000423.1 coordinate 309,082, forward strand.
CCTAGAAATGTCAATAAAGATGATGGAATAAAATAAATAAAAATAAAATAAAAAATTAAGGGATAAAAACTAAGGTTTAATAATTATAAAAATTAAAAATCTAATTTTATAAAATTAAAAAACTTAAAAAATTAAAAATCTAAAATAATTTATAATATAACCACTTTAAAAACATCTTAAAAATCTTAAATATTTTAGATAACATTAAAATATTATCTAAAATATTTTAATTAAGTTGTTGGTTCTAATTAAGTTTAAAATTAAATTAAATTAAATATTTTTATAAGTTGTTGGTTCTAATTAAGTTTAAAATTAAATTAAATTTAATATTCCTTCGTGGCCTAAAAAGGAATAAAGAGTACATCTGTAGCTTATGAAATTCATAACATTAGATATCTTACCTATAAAGTAAATACTCGAAAGCCTTCGGTAGTAGAGAGGTAAGGTATAACCCAACCCTTCTAGCCCTTTGAGGGGAAGAAATAAGGGGGTTCTTTTTAAGGACTTTACTAAAGATCAGGTACTTCCCCCTTATCACTATCTATATCAGGGTAGTTTACCCGAACCTTACCAGACCTCAGGTCCACCCCTTTTCTATCCTGGCTAACCCAAATCAATTATTATACTAGTTGGGTTAACCTTTCCCAATATCTTTACGGATCCCCAACTGGGCCTAACTCAGCCTTATTAAATACTTAAGTGAAACCCGGGCCTTTGAGGACTTTCGTTTGCAGCCTTAAATATTTTAGATAACATTAAAACTAATAAAAAGTGTTGTTGGTTCTAATTAAATTTAAAATAAAATAAAATTTAATATTGGTTAAAGAATTGAGTTATAAACTAGTGAACATTTAAACTTAAAATTCTTTAAAACAAATAACAATAACATTTTAAAATTATAATTTAATAAGAATATTATTTAAAAAAAAAAAACATTTTCAAATATTAATATGTTGATAATTAATATTAATAAGTTACTTTAATAAAAATGGAATAGAATAATATAATAACATTAAATTTGATTAGGTCGGCTTTCTCATAAATTAATAAACGAAACTAACATTATAAAAATGTAGATTAGTGTAGGTTTTCAATTGAGATACCTTTTCTCCTAAAGATGGACTCAACCATAGAGTTCGAAATGCGTCGAGATCAAAAACTCCACACAGGTTTCCAATTTCCCGTGAAAATAACTGCAACCTGTGAAAGCCTAAAGGAAACCAAAAAATCTTGCTTCGTTTCTCTTTAATTGAGGTCACAAGTTCGACTCTTAGCGCTTACATCTTGCTAAGCAGATGATATAACGGATTCACTCGAGAAATATAATACCAAGAACCAACTCACTAGTAAAGATCAGTTTATGCCAATTTAACCTTAGAATGGCTACTAACCTACCATTTTCTTTTCATTCAAATCGGCGCTTTTCTATTTTTACCTTATTCTATTCTTTTAAAGAAAAACCTTCGTTTTCCTCGACATGTTACTTTATCGCTTTGGTCTGTTATACTGTTCTTGTTGTTTTAATTTTTAGTGATTACATCTCATATTTTTGTGTTACACATTGGTTGGTTATTAAAGATGTTTGAATATATTATTATATTCACAAGGTAGTCAGTGTTTATTAAGGTAGTCAGTGTTTATTATGGGAAGAGCAATCTTCCAAGGATATATCTAACGGCTCAGAAATCAAATATATCAATAACTTGTCACTTAGTAGGGGTTGAGACATCTCGAAGTTCATTGAGATAGTCTCTATCTCAAGGGTCATTTATCATTCGAGCCTTGTCACAATAGACTAATGAGCAACTTTACCTCACTAATTTTGAATTTATAACTTTTATGAAAATAACACGTTCTTAACCATTAGGTCCACTCAAGTTCTCTACTGTAGTGGTGTTTTAATATAATGATCAATTAGTTACGGGTTGATTATATGTATTTTTCCTTGTTATCAGACAAGTACTATACAAAGGGAGAAAAACCCGAGTTGGCATTGTCATCACACCAGAGAAGGAACCATCACTACAATGAACCTCGTGGAGAAAAGGTTGAAGGGAAGAACAAAGAGCGCTTAACCAAATGAAAAGAAGCCTAGCACCGAGACCGAGGCCTTAATGACATTGTACTCCTTGATAACAAATGGCAAGTCATGAATGACTTATGGCTCAAGATCCTAGCCCTAGGGCTCCATTAATAATTTTATGTTCGTTCAAATCCTTTCCTATACCGTATAATCAATGTGGAAGGCTACGTCAGATCATAGCCTTGGCACCAAACCATGGTGCTAAAAATGCATGGCGCTTACCTCTTTAATTGTGTTAATACTAAGTTTCCACGAGGTCTTTTAGTCATCCCAACTCAGTAACATTATTGTATACAATCATTTATGATTGGCGTTATGAAGCGATAGCATAATGGAATCAAGCATGATTAGTAACAAGATTACTGAACGCATGTTTTCACCTTTGACGGATGCTGCAAGACAGTAATAGAATATGTATGTTATTAAGCTGCCTACAATCTAGGTCTCCCCACGTAAAGCCCAGTCAAACCCATGGAAGGTTGCCATCTATCTTATCAGCCTCCCCCTCTTTCTCACCCGACCATCCAACCAATAAAGTTCCTACCTTTATCATGTTTCATAGGCCAATAATAAAATATATCTATGATAGATAACGATCCTCATCTGACGATGATATTTTAAGGTGATCGACCTAACGATTAGCCGTCAGGAAGTAAATGGGTGGGTGCGCTTCGCCTCCTGCTAGTGATAGGGCCACTAGTTCTACCACTTCATAATCAATGAGTGAGTCTCCTCCCCCGGGACAGGAATGATTATCCCTGTCCGATGGGTCTACATTCATCCCTGGATGTCGTTGGGTATTGTTAACTTCCCCGCCATTCTTGTCACCGTCACCTGCAATCCGCGCAGGTGTGTCCGCACCCCCTGGAGTGGACGGGAAAGTATTTCTTGAAGCAACCCTCCCTGGTTCCAGACCCAGGAGTGCACTTCCCCATACGAGCATTCGCTACATGCATAGGTGGAAGAGTTACAAGGTCACCACTACTTGGGGCTTAGTCTCTTAGGGTAATCATAATGAAACATGGATACTAATGGTAATCAAGTAAGTAACACTATGCTTTATTCTATCACAGCTTAGCTCACCAAGTTAGATCATTGTAATTCGTATGGGATTAGTTGACAAGTGATCATAACACCTACTAGTATTAAGCATGCACATCGTATATATTGAACATAGTATACCAAGTAGATCATAAGCATTTATGTAATCATAAGGAGTCCCTTTGTCTGAAACGTTGGCATTTGGCCTTGGATCCACTGAAGGAAAAACAAAGCCTTCGGCACCTGTGGTTATTGATTCTGGGGCTGCCAATTGAATTATGGACGGAGAACATTTTAATGGGCATTGCCAACTCTGTGGGGAGATTTGTGAGACTTGATAATTCTTCACTTTATGGGTATGATCGTTGGTCTGCAAAAGTTATGGTAGAATTTGAAACGGCATGAGGTATTCCGGCGGAGGTTGAATTGGTGTGGGGTTCTCGGGTATGGAGGCATCGACTTGACTACTTTCGGGTCCCATTTCGGTGTTACTTGTGTCAACAGAAGGGTCATATTAGGGTACACTGTCTGGAGCAACTATCTTCTGCACAACCTGAGTTGCCTTTGGTTCTTGCTTTCTCCCCTGACACTGATTTATTGGTCCAGTCGAGGGGAACGAAGGAGCGAACATTGGAAACGGGTAAGTTTTCTCCTTCTACACTAATTTCTAATGATGAATTAGAAGTAATCTTAGATGCGGAGGCTATTCTGGAGAAGAAACTAGCTTCGGGGCACATTGTTTTGAAGTTGGATACTCTGAGGGGTATTGATTCCATTTATAGGAATGAAACCCTCCTTGATAAATCAAAGGCTTGTCGGGATCTTTTTGGGGGAGATACTTTGTTGGGGGGAGATATTTCGGGCCCTCAATACCTTATTTGTCGTGGATTATAATGAAGATCAAGCGGGTAGATCATTTGAGGGGGGAATTCTGTTGAACCAGAGGGTTTCTGTGCCTGGGTCTTATACTTCTGATGATACTGAGCTCTTGGGGGAAGCAGGTTATAAGACACATGACATTGTGGATCCTATCACCCCATTATCTATTTTTTCAAAAATCCCTTCTTCTAACCCTTTGGTACAGTCGGTGAATTCTGTTAGATTTCAGAATGTTACCATCCGAAAAACTAGGAAGAATGGTAGGAAGATGGTGGACTCGGGGGGTGACATTGATCAGGGACATATTTCTATCTCTGAGAGGATTGACTCTGTAGACGGAGATGTTGGTAAATTTGATAATTCTGGGGGCCTTAGAGCTAACCCCCCCTTGAAAAGTGTTCCTTAATGTCTATATGTTCATTAAACATTAGGGGTTTGGGAAGGGCTGTGCGAGTTAGGGCCCTTACAAACCTAATCACTACTACTCGCCTGTGTGTACTTCTACTTCAGGAAACCATGTGTGATGACATATCTGCGATTTCCAAAATTCCTGGTATTTTAGGAGGTTGGGAGATTTCGACAGTTTGCTCTAATGGGCTGTCGGGTGGTCTATTGGTAGCCTGGGATCCTAGCCTCTACTCCTTTTCGGTGTTCAAAACTCCCTGGGGTATTCTGATGGAGGGTTTGAGTAGGTCCGCTGATCAACATTTATCTATTTTAAACTGTTATGCTCCCTATAGGGATAGAGAACACTTCTGGATTGGTTTACAATCTTTTGGTATTCTGAACAAGGATAACATTATTGTGGCTGGTGATTTAAATTTTACCAGGTTGGCACAGGAAATATGTGGTGCCAATGCTAAAATGGATATTATGGCAAATTTCTTTTCTGAGTTTCTTGTCAATAATGACTTGGTTGATGTATGTACAGGTGTCTTTATGCCTACTTGGTCTAATGGTAGAGGACGTCATGAAGGCATTCATAAGAGATTAGACAAATTTATGGTGAAAACTCAATTTATGGAGTCTCACAGTCGGTACAGATCCTAGGTCGGTGAAGTTAGGATATCGGACCACTGGCCTGTCTTTCTACAATTGGATGATTGTGCTCATTAGCAAAATTATCCCTTTAAATTTGACTATTCCTGGTTGTCCAATGAAGTATTTACTTAGTTTGTTAAGGATTCTTGGTTAAATTTTGATGTTGATGTTGATTTAAATCCTGTGGACTGGTTCTGTTCAAAGTTGAAGGCATTGAAAGGTAAAGTTACAAGGTGGATTCATCATAAGAAAAAGGAGGACAAGCAGACTTTGATGGATGTGGAGATTCAGTTACAATCTCTATATGCATACAATTTGGAAGCCCCTTTAGACAGTTATGAGTTTGAACTTCTTAAGAAATTGGAAGCTGAAAAAGAAGGCATTTATTTAAAAGAGGAGAAGGAGTGGAGATTGAAGAGTAGGGAATTGTGGGTGAACTTTGGAGATAAAAGTACTAAATTTTTTCATACCTATGCTTCGGCCAGGAGAAATAACAACACTATCTGGAAAATGTATGATGAGGAGGGGAAGGTAGTCACAGGTGAGAAGGAGCTTCAGATGCTAGCAAAGAAATATTTCAGTAATATATATACTGGTGCAAAGAATGTGACTTAATATCTCAGCTTCAGGTGGCAAGACTTTACCCTAGATTTTTTTAGGATGAGGATGCAAAGGAGTTGTGCATGGAGGTTACTTTGGAGGAACTGGAGAGGACTTTTAAATTATTTGCCAAGGAGAAGAGTCCAAGGCCAGATGGCTGGACAATTGAACTATTTCTGCAGTTCTTTGACATCATGGGAGATGACATTTTGAGGATGGTGGAGTATACCAGGACGCAGGGTTACATTTCTGGAGCCCTAAATTCTACTTTTATCACTCTTATTCCAAAATTTAATGATCGTAAGACTTTTGGGGACTTTAGACCCATTGCATTATGAACCTTGCATACAAGATTGTTTCCAAAATTATTGTTGGTCGTCTCAAACCTGTTTTTTCCAAATTTATTTCTCCTGAACAATTTGGTTTTTTTCCAGATCACCAAATCCATGATGTTGTTGGTATAACACAGGAATTACTGCATAATATTAAGTGTAAGAAGCAGAAGGCTTCTTCTTAAAATGGATTTAGAGAAGGCATATGATAGGGTCAGTTGGGATTTTCTGGGGATTATTTTGATACAAATTGGAGTTCCAGCTCTTGCTATTAGTTGGATCATGGCTTGTGTGAATACTATGAGTATCGATGTTCTTGTAAATGGTGCTCCCACATCGTTTTTTAGCTGCTCCCGTGGTATCAGAAAGGGTTGTTCGATGTCACCTTTATTATTTCTATTGATAATTGAAGGGCTGAGTAGGCTAATCTTTCAATCTAAACAGGAAGGTAAGATCAAAGGCTTGAAAATTTCCAAAGATTTATATCTCTCCCATGTCCTATTTGTGGATGATGTTTTGATTGATGGTAATGATACTGTGGAGGAATGGAGGATGTATCGGGATATTATTGACCTTTTCTGCAAAGCATCAGGTATGCGGGTCAGCCTAAAAAAGTCTTGTCTCTATGAAAATCTTGTTGAGGAGGATAGACTGATAAATATTCAAATGCTGCTACCATACAAATGCTATAAGATTTCAGAGGGTTTCACATATCTTGGCTTTCATCTCAAGCCGAATGGCTATCACATTAAAGATTGGCGGTGGTTGATAAAAAAGTTTGAATCCAGGATCTCTCACTGGACATACCGTCTATTATCTATTGGAGGTAAACTTACTTTGGTTAAGTCCGTGCTTATTGTAATCCTGTTCTATTGGTTCTCTTTACTACCGGTGCCATGTTCAGTGATTAATTCATTAAGAAGACTTCTTTTTAATTTCTTATGGACTGGTGGTTTGAAAAAATCAAGTTTGTCTTTGATCAGATGGGAGAGGATCTCCTTACCTTTCCTCTCAGGGGGATGGGGGATAAAGGACTTATCTGTAATTAGTGATGCACTGCGGTTAAAGAGTTTCTGGGGGGCTATATTTGGTAAATCACTCTGGTCTTTGGTCATTCATCAGAAGTATATTAAAACTGAGACTTCTCACTGGATGAGGATGCCCAGAAAGAAGGTGCGTGGGGTTTCACCTTTGTGGAATGGCTTCTTAAAAGTATATTACTGGCTGGCTGTTGAATTATGCTGGAAAGTGGGGAATGGGAAGGAAGTGGCTATTGGTGTTGATCCTATTTTGGGATTAAGAGATGCATATAAATTATCTTCCGATTTACTATTTATATTAAGGAACACAGGTTTGATCACATTGAATACTATTGTTAAATACTGTCCGAATGGCTATTGGTACGATGCTAAGGATATACATCTGCCGTAATGTGGCATGTGAGTGGGACTCCTTCCTTCAATATTTAAATGCAGCGGGTATTCGATTATGTTCTGAGGGAGACACGGTGGTATGGGATGGGAACGAGGCTATGGGCATGATATCAGCAAGCACTGCTTATAACTATATTATCAAGCGGAGATGCATATTCCCCAACCACTGGTGGTATAAGGTAATTTGGCATTGGAACATTCCACTTAAACTTAAATGCTTTTTATGGTTCGTGCTTAAGGACCGACTAAAAACCTGGGATAATCTCTCTATTATTGGTTGGAAAGGTCCAAGTCAGTGCATACTTTGTAAATTCTTTTCAGAATCTACATTACATCTATTTCTAGAATGTTCTTTTGTGAAGAGTTTATGGGAGAAATGCTATCAGATTTTAGGCATTACTATGAAGTGGGGGGGTAGTAGTATGGAGTCCAGTATGAAATTGTGGATTAAAAATTGCAAAACACACTCTACTCTACCTGTCTTTATATGTTGGTCTGTTTGGTGGGAAAGGAATAAGGCTACCTTTGAAAACATACTTCCTAGTTTGGATAGTGCCTACAATTTTGTATTAAGTCACTATTTAAAATTTCAGACTATTATGGATCAACCTATTCGACGAAATATTGTGAGTTTTCGTCTTATTATAGATGATCCTGTTCTATTCTTTGATGGGGCAGCAAATCTGGGAAACTGTGGTGCTGGTGGGGTTATCTTTCTCAATTTAAAGCACTACTACACTCTTCATCTAAAATGTGGTAAATGAACTAATATGAAGGCGGAGTTAGTTGCATTATGGTGTGTTTCCCGTGTGGCTAAACTCTTTGGTCTGGCGAAGGTAAATATTTTCGGTGATTCTCGAGTTACTATTAAATGGGCGAGGGGTGAATTTGATCTGAAGGTACTGAATTTGGAAAACTGGTGCAACAGGATTAAGTTTGAACTTAGATATTTCTTTTCACTGTCCCTTGATCGCATATACATAGAATTTAATTCTCTTGCAGATCATATGTCAAAATCAGCGTTGACAGGAGAGGATGGTTATCTATTGTGGGTTGAATTTTGTGAGAACCAGATGATTGACTCAAGAACTATGTATTTTCTAGACTAGTTTTTCTAGAACCTACTTTTTGGCTTTAAGGATGCTGTAATGATTCTGTTGTTTGTTTTTTTGAGGGATTATCTGATCTTTATGATCTTTGGATGTAGCTGGGAAGACAGTATTTATATATTGACATCATGTACTATTTGATTTAGTATTGAATAACAATAGTATGCTTTTTTTTTGCGGGAAAAAAAGAAGGGATGGCATAATGGGTTATGTACCTTATAATATTTAATGTAGATGTGATGTATAATGTGTATCGAACCTTCAAATTAAAGTGTGGCCAAAGTCGTATAATAATATTATAAATAGCTTCCAATCATGGAATTTTACATAAACATTAATAAGGGTTTAATACTCTAATTGATGTCCACACTATGATTTCTTAAGGACTGATGGATCTCTTATAAGAATTAGCATTGGACTATGTATGGACTATTAAAAATTAGGATATCACTAAAGAAGAATCCTCTTAATAATCTCAAAGGAGTTAAAGACCAAATTGACTATTTAAGATAGTTGTGCAAACCCATGGAGTAAGATCCAATGGCTATGTTTACTTGGGTGTGCTTAGTTAATCTTAATGTAACTATACAATTTAATTTTTTAACTTATTTCAAGAAAATAAACGAGATCTAGTTTATTATATGCAAATATATATAAAAATATATGATGCACAAGACACAAAAGTATTCAAATTCAGAGTTACATTAAATTAAAAAAAAAACTTTTTGTGCAATATGGGGATGTTACAATAACTGAATCTCATCAACAAGGATCATAAAATTTCCATTTTTTGTAATAAGAAGTCTAAAATATTCCTTAGCCAACCAATTAAGATTAAGTTTAAAAGGAAATGGAGGTTTTATATCCTCCTTTTCTAGTTTTATAAGAATAAGTAGATGATCATATAAGCCATTGTTTCCTACCCAATATTTGTATCTTTCAACCTCCTCCACCAATTTTTCTACCATTAAGAATATATCCATCATCTTAGAGATGTGTGTTCTTCCATGTTAGCACACAAACTGACATTCTAAGATTGAATTCCTAAAATCAATGATAGCTTATAAACAACTAAGAGGGAAGCCATTGTCACCACACCTAACCTTCTTTGTCTCTTTAGGCTATCTCTTCTCTAGCTCAAAGGTGGAGTCCCTAGGGTAGGATTACTAGAGTTTAACAATGGAGTACATGGTGAAAATAAAGAGTAACTTTAGAAAAACAAAGCATTTTGGTTTATGTACAATATAAGAGACATGAAGGAATTGGAGATTGATGTTTTATACAATGAAAAAATGGGCTCAACCAAGGATTGCTTGAGGCTTTCTTTAGGAAGATTAGAAAGGTCCAAGGTCGCAATGCACAAACCTAGATGCTCTCTAGTGGATGGGATGATTTTAGAGATCACACAAAAGGAAATTTCTAGAGAAAAAAAATTCAAATGGACTCAAGGAGGAAAGCTACATTGAAAGGCATAAAAAAACACATGACTTCTAGACATGAAATATGCACCTAAACTACACTTCCAATTGATAACAATCACATCAAAGATAGAAAGTCTAATCCTTCATTACCTCAATTACATTAACAATTTGAATATCCATTAACCAACCGAGCACAGGAACAATATGAAAACCCTTCAATATAGCACTAGTATCAACCATCCTACATCCTAATTGAGTATCCCTTCTCCATCAATCTCGATAACTTCTTCCCTTGTCCCTTGATTTTCCCTATGCGTCCCTTCCACTACTTCTACACACAATGTAATGAAATATACTCTAAATATTTGTATTGTCATATAACATAATTAAGCCCCCTTAGCCCCTTAATACATGGTAATATATTTTTTCATTTTCGTATCATAGTTTATTCCCCAATATAAATGGACGTGATAGGATATTTCCTACCAATTGACCCCATGCCTTTATATAATCCTTTATATGTAAAGTTAAGTTTTATGGTTGAAGTCTCAATCAATTAAATAGAATTACAACTTTCAAAAAAATCCCTTTCAAATTTAAAATAAAATTTCCACCTAAAAGAAAATAAATGTGTCCACTTATTGAGTTATTAAACTTGGACTACTATCTCTTCGTACATTGAAAAATACAAATGCCACACAATGCTTCTATAATTTATGAAAACCAATAATAAATGGAATATCGAGAATTTATCTAGTTCTTATAGTAGTAGGAATCCATCATCTAAATAAAAATCTAAATTTGATATAGTTACAAGTTGTTTGTAGAATTTCTGAAGTTTTTGATGAATGTAGAGACCTTCAAAACCTATGGGACATGGAAAAACTATGCCTTGGACACTTTGATCCATGGGTCAATTTTCTATCATGAACCATTTTGGATGACAAATATCCTATGTCGTTTTCATCATGTACTGTGGGAAAGTACATTGTAATGATTAATGATTGCCAGCGAGGTGCTCTATAGCCAGTATGGGGGACATGTTGTCACGTAAGGTAACGTAATGTCACATTATATTACCAAAAATAAAAAGTAATTAAAAATTTTCATGTCAACTCATAAATAAAAAATTATGAAAAGTAATTAAAAAAATCCGTTTAGCCCCAAGAGTTAGCTCATATGGGCGAGAACTCGTTGCTAAAGCACCTCTATGTGAGAGGTCGTGGGTCTAATTCTCCTCGACGCTCTCGAGGTTAGGCATGCTATACGCTGAGAGGTGTGAGGCCCCTTCGGGTGGGCCCACCTAGCTTTATTTCGTGGATGTAGCGGGTACCGATCTTCGGTATGCTGCAAACCACATTGAAAAAAAATATTTAAAAAAATCCACATATAACTATAAAATTAAAATTAAAACTTAAACATGGATTTATCAAGCAAAAGAGAGATAAAATTGCTAGAGTTTAAAATTAAAAAAAAAATACAACTCAAAAAATTGCATCTAGGTTTAAGATGAATCTATACTGATAACTTCTTTAAAAAAGGAATCTATGGTGATAAATTTGTCCCTTAAATATTGTTTAAGTCATAATCCAATTATAATGCAAAGAGCCATCTCAAATAAATGTGATAGAAGACTCTTAAAATTTAAGAGTTTAAAATAATTTTAAATTCTAGAGTTTAAAATTAAAAAAAAAATACAACTCAAAAAATTGCATATAGGTTTAAGATGAATCTATACTGATAACTTCTTTAAAAGAAAGAATCTATATTGATAAATTTGTCACTTAAATATCGTTTAAGTCATCATCCGATTACAATGCAAAGAGCCATCCCAAATAAATGTGATAGAAGATTCTTGACGGATTAAATTTCCTGTTACACATCTTAGTGCACTAATTGTTTTTACAAATACGTTCTTCGAATTCCTGCAATTCACGAAACCAAGACATTTACCTTCGATAATAAAACCAGATCTATTATGTTCATCATGGGGTGGTGGCACAGTTTTTAACCTTTCACCAGACGAAACTCAACTGATCCGCACTGTTTTTAACCTTTTTAACCTTTCACTAGACAAAACTCAACTGATCCGCACAGTTTTTAACCTTTCACCAAACGAAACTCAACTGATCCACAGTAGTTATGAAGTTAATTGAAAGAAGTATATCCAATGTTTCTTTCCTAATCTCTTGCTAACATCAAATCAAATTTAAGTCTGAAATATTGAACCCAAACCATACAGCAGAGGAATGGACGGACATATTTATATGATAAGTTTTGATTCCATTTAAATCCCAATAATGATTAACTCCTTGTCATCCCATCTTACATGCTATTTTATTTTTGCTAATTCTCGCTACCATTTGAATCCTGACTGAGTCGAGTCGACGCGGCTTTTAGTGCTCTGGAGTTCGATTGAATCTAAAGGTTTGGATTAGTTTTGAGGAATAGAAAATCATGATATCGTTTATGTTAGATAAATTATGGACTTATATTTTTTAAATTCCCACATTTTGGATTTATTTAAAATGGGTAAAACAATTTAAGTCAAATTTTTATGGTATAAGTTCTCATTAATCGAAATTGGAGAAGAATTTTAAAAAAAAAATTGTTAGATAAATTCTGAGTCACAACGTTAAGGTATTCATGCAGAGTAACAACCTCCCAGATTCGCATCATTTATCAGTCATGGCACCAGGTTCTCTGATGGATCCTGCGTGCATTCAATCTTTTCTTTGTACTCCTGCTCGAGCCCGAGTTAATGCCATCATTTCAATGGAACCCTACGAGAGGATTAATGTACGCATCAATAGATCCCTAAATTGCATATGGGTGCTTGGGTGAATGTTTGAAGCGACCTAAATTCGATCAGTTGGTGAGCTCTGCACGCTGCCCTGCTACATGCAATCCCTAGGGTTCTGAGCTGCCCCTGCTGTCTCACCCTAACACACCCCTCCCTTCTTCTCTAGTCCTTTGCGCCTGGTACGAATCATGGCCAATTCGCTGGGAGGGGCCGAGGGCCCCTCTGGCACGACCCCATCATCCTCAAACTTTGCCGCCTCTGTTCAAATTGGGATGGTTGAGGTACCCCTGACGTTTCCTGAAACCCCGAATGCACTAAAGAATTCGGAATCCCCCAATCAAGTATCTGGTACAAAAACATGCATTGCAAAAGCCTCAGAAAGACCTCAACTAACGCTCTTGGCAGATCGCATCAATGCCCAAGCACAAAAACTCAAGGATCATGCCCTAGTTGGAAAATTCATTGGATTTTGGCCAACTAAGCAAGCTCTTCTCGGATGGATAATGGCTAAATGGAAACCCAAAGATCACTTCGACCTGCAACTTGGATTGAAAGGCTTCTTCACCATAATCTTCCACAGGCTAGATGATAAAGCTCGAGTTGAGGATGGCGACCCCTACTTCTTCAACTCCACAGGATTATATCTCCACCACTGGACCGAAAGATTCAACCCTGACAAAGAGGAGTTCACATGGGCACCAGTTTGGATATGAATGTACTCTCTACCACAAGAGTACTGGGATGAAGACACGCTCTAGGACATCGACAACACCCTTGGCACCTATGCCATAGCAACAGAACAAACAAGGAACAGTAAGTACACCTCCTATGCTCGTATATGCGTTTACATGCACATAGCTAAGTCTCTACCTGATTCGATCTATCTTAACCATGAAGATTCAGAATGGGTCCAACCTTTAGATTATGAGCATGTTTCTTTCAGATGCAGAAGATGCCATGAACATGGACATCTGTACCGTGACTGTCACCTTAATAATACCAACCCACAGGAGGCCAACAAGGACAATGAGGGTTTCCAAAAGTATGGGAGAAAAAGAAGACATCAACGCAAAGCACCCACAGAGGAGAAAAAATCCACAGAGGAGAAAAACTATGCCAATCCTTCCACTAGCAACAACTTTGCTATTTTGGAAGAGCATCAGGATGATCCCTCAGCAAACAACCAACAATCGGAAGAGCCAGTCCTCACCCAAATGACAGTTGATCAGATCCAGACAGAAACCTCTGAGAAGCACGACAGCGCTATCAATAAATACGGTCCAAGTGAAGGACAAGCCTTGAAAAAGCACATGATCCACCTAGATGAGCCAAAACAACCAGTAAGTGCTCAAGGACCATATTCACTTATGGATGAAGAAATGGTCGATCTGGACCTAGGTGAGCTTGACATCCTGGGTCTAGAATTTTTGCACCAGAAAATCCTTCAACTCCATCTCACCCAAGCAAATCCAACTTCTAAAAGAGGCTTTGAACAAAGTCAAACACCTCAAACTGGGGGTTCGTAATCTCCCCCAAAAAGAGAAGTTCAAAACATTGAGAGATTCCAAGAAGAGAGGGAGAAAAACTGATCTTCAAAGAATTAGTCAGTTAGGCACTAAACTGGTTGAATCAGGGCAATATGCCCAGCTAACAGAGTTCTTCCTTTATGCTTTACAAGGTCCCCAATGAAGCTAATCTCCTGGAACGTGAGAGGGCTAAACGGTCCTACAAAGCACCGAATGCTAAAGCATAAAATCATGCAAGATTTGCCCTCTATTATCTTCCTTCAGGAAACCAAAACCACACACTAGAAATCCCACTCCCTTTTGTCCAAACTTTGGAAGGGATGGCATGTCATCGCTACTGATGCCTTGGGTGCGTCTGGTGGTATTGCGATAGCCTGGAACCCCACCCTTCTAACCCTGAATAACTTCACCACCACTGCCCACTCCCTTTCCATCTCTTTCCACATTCTAGGCACCAACCTCACCGGCCATCTCATGAATGTTTATGGGCCTCAAGCCCCCATAGCCAAACTTAAGCTCCTTGAATCAATCTCTTGGTTTACCTCGCAGCACCCTGACTCCATTCTCATTATTGGAGTGGATTTCAACATGATCACCTCTCTGCAGGAGAAAAAGGGAGGTCGATGCTTTCTCACACCTGGAGATACCCTTTTCAAAAATTGCATCAATGACTGTGATATCATTGAACCTCGACCCTCGGATGGATTTCTCACCTGGAGCAATCGTAGAGGAGGGGCTCATCAAATTGCTTCCAGTCTAGACCATATCCTAATCTCTGAAAAAGCCATTAATGCAGGAGGCCTTCTCACCACGGCAGTTCTACCCTCTGTAGGCTCTGATCACTGGCCGATTTCTCTCAATTGGCTGCACTTGGGTAACAGAAAATTCCGTCCTTTCCGATTTGAAATTTTTTGGCTAACTCACCCCTCTTTCCAGGACACTATCCGCAATTGGTGGCTCAACATGAAGATGGAAGGCCGCTCCAAAGTGGCTATCTTTCACAAAAAACTCAAGCTGCTCAGATCCCAGCTAGGCACTTGGAACAAAACAACCTTTGGCAATATCTTCATGGCCAAGAGTGAGCTGGAAAAAAGTCTGGAGAGCATCCAAAAGGATATCATGGAACAGACGCAAACTGAAGAGCTCAAACAAATGCAAAAAGAAAAATTCAATCAGTTGGATATCCGCTGTGAGCAAGAAGAAATCATGTGGAGGCAAAAATCCAGAGTCAACTAGCTCAAAGAGGGGGAAAAAAATACCACATTCTTCCACCGCACCACCATTCAGCACATGATGCACAACAAGGTCAATACTTTGAAATCTTCAACAGGTGGAGAAATTCGAGACCAGGAGGAAATTGAGCAAGAACTAGTTAGTCACTTCAAGGCCTTGCTCACTGAGGATAACAATGACAGGTCCCAAGCCATAAGCAGGGTCACCAGCCACATCCCCTCCATCCTCACGCCTGAGCACAATGCTGCTCTAATGAAGGAAATCTCTATGGCGAAACTTGAGACTGCTGTCAATCAGATGGAAGAAGGCACAGCCCCAGGACCGAATGGCTTCACGATCAACTTCTTTCACTATTGCTGGGACATCCCCAAGCAGGAGGTCCTAGAATTGGTTGAAGAATCCAGAACCAAACAGTGGGTGCTCCCTGCACTCAATGCCACCTTTCTCACCCTCATCCATAAAGACAGTAGCGCCAGCACCCCCGAAAAGTTCAGGCCCATCTCCCTTTGCAATGTGGTCTACAAAATCTTGACCAAAGTCGTGGCCAATCGTCTTAAATTTATCCTACCTATCCTGATCTCACCTAAACAAACTGGTTATGTGGAAGGGCGTCAAATACTGGATGGAATCATACTTGCTCATGAAATGATCCATTCCTTAAAGACCACCAAAACATCTGGGATGTTGGTCAAGCTCAACCTTTCAAAGGCTTTTGATAAGCTCAGTTGGAACTTCATTGAAAAAATGCTCCTGGCTTTTGGGTTTTGTCAAGAATGGACCAGTTGGGTTCTTGCTCTTACCTCTACTGCCTTCTTCTCCATCCTTGTCATTGGGTATCCCTCCTCTACCTTCTCCCCCTCTAGAGGCATCCGATAAGGGGACCCCCTCTCCCCCTTCTTCTTCATTCTCATGGCTGAGGGATTGGGAAGAATGCTTAAAGCTGAGATCTCGGCTAGTTCCCTTAGGGGCCTTGCCTTTCACGGAAACCCACCCAAAGCCTATCAACAATTTGTGGATGATAACCTTCTTTTTGGGCACCCCTCTGTCCAAGAGGCCTCGAACCTCAAGTGAATTCTACAGACCTACTCTGAAGCCCCAGGCACCACTGTGAATCCTAAAAAATCTCATATTTTCTTCTTCCACACAGACCCTGTCATGCAAGGAAATGTCTCTCGCATCCTAGGATACTCCACGGCCTCCCTCCCTTCTAAATACCTGGGTGATCCTCTTTTCGACTTAGCCATCAAGAACTCCTCCTGGAGATAACTCCTCGACAAGCTTGAAAGCAAAATCTCCTCTTGGACTTTCCGCTCCCTTAACCTTCCCAACAGAATTGTGCTTCTCAAGTCCATCCTTCAATCCATGCTGTTTTATATCTTCTCTATCCTTGCTGCCCCTAAGTGGGTCGTCAAATCAATCAGAAAAATTAAAAAATATTTCCTTTGGGGAGGAAACCACAATAGTCGCAAGTGGGCCCTTGTAAAATGGGACACTCTTTGCATGCCTAAACGACAAGGAGGCATGGGGCTCAGAGACCCGGAAATCAATAACCAAGTCTTCTCAGCGAAAATCTGGTGGAAATGGGTCACAAACACAGTCTCCCCTTGGAGCCTTATCTGGAACAGTAAATACGCCCCTCACTAATCGTCTCAGCAACGCATCCGCTTTGATCAAGATCCCCCAGGATCTCTAATCTGGAGAGCTTCCAACTATCAAAGGGCCATCATTTAGCAGCACTGTTTTTGGGAAGTCAAAAATGGACTATAGGCTAACTTTTGGCTTGACTCCTGGCCGCAACTTCCCTGCCTTCAGACCCTCACCCTCTCACCAGAATTCCAAGTACACAGTGCATTCAATAACCATCTACCTATTTAGGACTATTGGATACCTTCTGAATCCAGCAAAATCCGCCTTTGGAAACCGCTTAGCCTCTAGAACCCTCCTGTCCCTGTAGATAACGCTGAGCAGCTCTAGGAAGATCTTCAATCAAGACAAATCAGACTCAATCATGATCCTGATATTCTCTGTTGGGGGCACCTACTGGCAGGAACCTTCTCCACAAAAGAGGCTTACCATCTTCTCACTGAAACTCCTGAAGATCAACCAAAATCCATTTGGAAAAACATCTGGGATTCTCAACTCTGGCCAAACGTCTCTTCCTTCGACCTATGGCTCCTAACCCATCGATGCATCCTAACCTGGGACAATATCCAACAAAGAGGCATTCATGGTCTGTTGTGGTGCCCCATGTGCGAAATCCATCTTGAAAACATTGATCACCTGCTCAGTTATTGTGAAGTTGCCACAGCCATTTGGGACAAAATAGAACTTCTATGCAATCACACAAACCGAGTTAGAGATGACACTGTCAAAACCATCTCCAGCTAGTCTCCCAATCCCTTTCAAATCCCCATTGTTAATCTCCTATGAGAGCTCATCCCAGGACTTGTTATGTGGAACATTTGGAAGGAACGCAATAGAAGAATCTTTGACTCCAAGAAAAAGCAGCTTAATGAAATCTAGGATACCGTCATCCTAAACCTTCAGGAAACTCTCTCCCTCAAGCCCTGGAGCCCCTCTGATTTCCCCACTCTCCCTTCTGAAAAAGCCATCTTTTCTAATTAGAACCTCCTCCTTCACCCCGTTCCCAGCAATCCTTGCAAGAATTCTGCCTCCACACCTAGCCCGGAGCACTAGAGCATGCCTCCTCCTTCCTTCTTCAAACTCAACTTTGATGTAGCCTCCAAAGGTAATCCTGGTCCTGCTAGTTTTGGGGGAGCAATCCGTGATGAGACTGGAACCATCAAGTTCTTTTTCATGGGTTCCATTGGCCATGACACTAACAATGCAACTGAGCTCACTGGTCTTCTGGAAGGTCTCAAATGTGCCAACAGGTATGGCTTACTCCCTCTCATCATTGAAGGAGACTCTAAGATCATCCTTACTTTGGCTAGCCGACTTCACAATGGGGCTAGGGTGGAAAAACTCTCCACTAGTTGGAGATTAGCGCAGAGACTGCAAGAACTTGCCACCGCCATCACTCTTGCAAGCTCAATCTCCTTCCAGCATGTCAAGAGAAAAGCTAATGTGCTTGCGGACTACCTAGCCAATGAAGGGGTAACCTGCAACAATGCTTATTTTGAAGATGTTCTCTCTTCTTCAAACTCCAGAACAATTTCCCTGCAATGTCAAACTCTGGCCAATTTGGACCTCACTCCCCCTGATGCGGGTGATACAGATGGACACAAGAGGGATCCAACGGGTGTGAGTGACTCTAAGGGACACATCACCAGGACTGGCCACATCAAGGCACCCATCCCAAGTGGCAATGCTGAGGTTAGCAGTGAGTCACTCCCAAATGGAGGCGTCGAAGCTAGACAGAGAGGTCGACATGAATTCGAAGTGACGTCAAGTCGCTGGGAGCATTAAACTTCTCAACCTTTGACGTCGCCTCACTCTGCTCGTCCTGCACTTGCCTCATGGCACCCAGGCGTATGAAACCCTGCCAGCCAGCTACCTAGATTCAACCACCTTCCTTCAAATTTTTTCCTTGGCTCCTTTCCCTGCTCATTCACGTTTTCATCGCTCGGCTCCTGGATTCTCTTCTTCTTGTGCCAGTGTCCCCCAAGCTCTGGTTCGACAGGCTCTGTAACTCCCTCACCATGGACAGGCCGAAATGCTCCAAGAGCGGTAAGACAAAGGACACTCTTGATACCGACCAGAGCAGGAAAGGCTACAAGCCTGAAATATCCATCCCTGTTCGGGTGAAAACACGGAGCTGGGAAATAATTTCATGACAACGAAGTGAAAAAAAGAGGGCGCGCGAATGAACAGGGGAAAAAAAGTCAACCTCAAACTCTCGGCTGAGAGTTTAAAAAACTCTAGGTCAAGAGTTTTGAGAGTTCAAACTCTAGGCCGAGAGTTTGAACCAATCGCTGCGCTGTATTTTCAAAAAAAATCTCGCACGAGAGTTTGAATTAAACTCTCAGCTGAGAGTTTGGAAGGTATTTTTCAGCCAAGAGTTTATGGTCAACAAAATCTGAGAAAATATCAAGCATATTTATGGAACCTGCAACTTCGACAAGCCCAAACCCCTGCAAATTTTAAGTATTATTTGTCGGACTTGGTAGCAATGGATTCACCTCTGAATCTAGTTTCCAATGATATAATAATTGTTTCATTTCGATTTAAATTACTATTTATTAATAATTTTTTTCTAAACCTTATCCCTTAAGAATTTTATTGCTCTGAAAATCACCCAAAATGAAAATTCAATATCATAACAAAGATAACACCAAAAAATTTAAAATTTTACAGAGATCATAATTGGCTCGTCCTCTTCAAAAGGGTACTTTTAGTTTTTCCAATAAGAGTCACATTTGAAAGAAAATGTGAAGACAAAAACATGTCTCGATAATGCACCATTTTCTAAACATACATTGTTTTGATAAATAATAAAAAATAGTTCCCAAGTCTTAAAAAACTCAAAATATAGTCCAGGATCAAGAGTAGTGTGTGTAGATTATGAGCCTACGATTGTTTTACCTAAAACGAATAACCATATATCAAAAAACCGTCGTCAACACAGGTCACTCATTATCCATACCTAAAATTTTCAAGTATATGTCATTGGTTGACAACACATTTGTCCCACGATATGTCCATAAAAAAAATTAAAAAAAATACGAGTAGAAAGCTAATTCAATTCTCTAAAATCTTTGTGTTTACTTCAAGTTGAAATTCCTACGGGAGATATGGGTTTGAATAGGTCGAAGTTGAAAAACATAAAATTTAGCAATTTTGTTTATAAAAAACAAGCCAAAATTGTTTCCCAACTTCATGTTTTCACTCATCCGTCTTCTGATAGACAATTGGGAAGCTCACCTCATTGTTGATACTCTCTCTCACAGGGAACAGGAGCAGCCATGGGATCCCTAATGGCTTGCAAAAAACATGTTAAGAGATCTAATGGAGGATATGCTGTCAAATTGGGCCTCTGCGAGGCACACCACTCAGTCTCTGAGTGCCTCCCTACCCAAAATGGAAACTATTTTGAGCAACTTGGAGAGCGCTTTTTCCTGAGACTCCTATGCTCCTGCTCAATACCTTCCTTGTGACCTTCGCCCCAGTAGCAGCGTACCTAATTTTTCGTCCATGCCCACTGCGACCAGAAACAAATGCAATTTGCCTATGTTGCATGGCCTTGGCACTACTCAAGGATTCGGTAATTTTGCCACCTCTCTTGGCTTGGGCACTTTGGCCAACGCTTTGAGCTCCAGGGCCATTACACTTTGAAATATGGCCACCTCTCCTGCAAAGGACACTCCACCTAGCATTCTGCCATCTTCTCTTGGCAAGGCCACTCCACCTGGCATTCGGGCTTCTTCTCCTGGAAGCTCTAGGAACATATCAGCTGGTTTCAATTTGGTCCAGCCTCGTGGTAGCTCGCAGAAAGACAAGGAACCTGCTTGCATGTCCTTTCCCATCCCCTCTACTCTGGGGCCAATTTTTACAAAGCGCACACATAATGAACTTGACAACGGCATCTCTGCAATGAGGAAGACGTCTCCTCTGCCCATCAAGATTCCTGTGCATGACACCCATACTTCAACAAAGAACTCCCTGCCACCTGTGAAAAGCACCCTACCACCTGCTCGGATTGAGGAGGACGACACTTGCTACAGTTGCCCCATCCTCAAAGAAATCCCTTATGATGTCGAAGGTCCCTCTGCAGCTGGTTAACAAGGTTTCTCTATGGTTCAATTTAAGTTTCCTATTTTTTGTTAAATATCAGACTGTTAGCTCATCCACAGCCTTCATGGATTTGAACTCGCACCCTGGTCTCAGGGTTTTTATAATCTTTTTGGGTATGTATTGCCTTGGCAATGTTGTTTTTCAAGGTTGGCATCTGATAAGACCACCTCAATATGTAATTTCCTTTGTATATTTACTTCTTTCAGCTTAATAGAATTTGCAGCAATTACAAAAAAAAAGTGTATGCATCAATAGGAATTGGGTGCAGGGTTTACATGGTAGCAGAAATCGTAGTAGAAGCTTGGACGCCGCTTGGCGACTCACCCTCTGCAACACTTGGGGAAGCCCATTCTTCAGTTTGAGTACTGCAATCACTAATATGTCGCTAGAGAAGAGATCTTACATTCGTCACAAAACAAAGCCGACTAGCCCCTCGCATGGCATGCCGATGAGATTTATGAGGGGAATTGTGGGAAAAGCCCGCCGATTTAAAAATGAAATTCCGCAGAAGGCTCAAATAGAAATTCATTATGCAGAGGAAGGTGCATAGGTGACTAGAGGGTGTTTATCAGACACTGAAATCATAAACGAATTTGAAGCTTTAGTCCCGGACCCCATGAATACCAAAGGTCGAACTACTCTGTATCAGAAGACCTTGGACTACCACTGGTAGTAGAAGGCATTTCTCGACAAGGCTTTGGCGGAGAGAGGTGAAGCACACGCGGAAATTCTCCTTCAATGAGATGAAATGGTTCTCCTCCTCATGCAGATCATCCAGAATCAGAAGCAGATAACACAACGCCTTGGCATTGAGCTCGACGATTCCCATGCTGGCATGACTGGTTTGAACATATAGTCCAGTTTTTAGACTCTGTCTTTTTCTAGGCTCATAGTTAGCATTACAGACTCAGTTGCTGTTAGTGTTAGTTTCTAGTTAAACTAATAGTAGTTCTCTCAACTCGTGCTTGCGGTCTTAATTATGGATTTGGGTATGTTTTCTTTGTTAAGGGAGGGCACTGTAAACTTCTAAAATTTGGTCCTGGGTTTGTTTTCTCAGTCATGAGAAGGCCTTGTAAAATTCTGCTTATTTTGATTAAAGCAATATAAGGATCTATACTTACTTATAAAAAAAAAATTATGGACTTATATTTTTGAAATTCCCACA
The DNA here is from genome assembly GCA_027924585.1 of Larix kaempferi. Classification (NCBI taxonomy): domain Eukaryota; kingdom Viridiplantae; phylum Streptophyta; class Pinopsida; order Pinales; family Pinaceae; genus Larix; species Larix kaempferi. Next base: position 331,502 of record BSBM01000423.1, read on the forward strand.
TTTTGGATTTATTTAAAATGGGTAAAAAAATTTAAGTCAAATCTTTATGGTATAAGTTCTCATTAATCGAAATTGGAGAAGAATTTGAAAAAAAAGTTGTTTAGTTTAAAATGGGTAAAAAATTGAAGTCAAATCTTTATGGTATAAGTTCTCATTAATCGAAATGGGAGAAGAATTTGAAAAAAAAGTTGTTGAGTTTAAAATGGGTAAAAAATTGAAGTCAAATCTTTATGGTATAAGTTCTCATTAATCGAAAGTGGAGAAGAATTTGAAAAAAAAGTTGTCGAGTTTGTTTACTTGTTAATTTACTCATTTTTTAGATGGTTGCTAAAGTGCAAAATCTATGTCTAGTGCACATTGTCAACCTCTTTTCCATTGAAAACTATTCTTAAAATAGTCTAAAACAATGTTCCATGGTGTAAACGTGTCAACAAAGGAAGAATTTAGACCCAAAAAATTGTTGAGGTTGTCCACTTTTTAACTTATTCCCTACATAATTATGGTATTTATCCTAAGCCGTATACATTAACATGATAGACCAAACCAAACGTCATTCAGAGGATAATTATTGTCTTCCTAGATCACTAACATCACTAAGTGGACAATTATTGTCTTCCTAGACCACTAGGTATAGATTTTGCATTTTAGAAATCATCTGAAAACATAGTAAGTTAATTAGTGGACAAACTCAACCCCTTTTCCATTGGAATTATTAACACATACTGTCATTTGTATGAGTAAATAATATTGTCAATATGTAATGTAGTTTACGGAAATAGTTGAATGTATAATGTGGTTTATGGGAAATGGTTAAATGGCTAATAAACTATATAAGGTTAATTAACTTTCTTAATACCATGTATTTCGTAGTTATAAATTTTTAATATGATTTAAGATCTATTAAAGATAAGATAATTTTTTTAATAACCTTATGTCACAAAAAAAAATAGACCAATGGGACTAAAGAATACAACTAATCATAACTATATCATGGTTTTTTTTAAGTTTAACTTTATTAACACAACAATATTACGTACTTTCTAGAAAATATTGTGTATTCATTTTAAAACATAAATAAATGAGGTCACACATTTTAAAACAAAAACAACATGTATTATATCAACATACATTATATGAGCAGATTAGTATAAATATATTTATAATTATCTGTGAATGAATTTTTGGATGTGAACTGTGCATAAGTTTAAGGAACTAAAGTTTTGAGTGGATATTCTACCTATCGTCAAGGAAATCACATAAAACTCATAAAATATATAAACATATTTATATTTTTCTTAAATAACATTTTTAAAGTATCAATATATTTATACTTTTCTTCAATAGTATTTTTAAAATATTATAATAATATTAATTATAAACTACGAAACAAATTAAAATAGACAAATTTGCATAATCTTTCAAAACATAACTTATTTGATAATAAAATGATCATTCTTACTCAATATATCAACCACAACAAAATTCGAGTTTTATCTCACCTTGGGTAGTAAGAAATTACATGCTAATGGAATCCCATTTTTTTTAAGGAGAATGGGTAAGGGTTGTAGCAAATCAGGACTCTTTACAGTCTTAATCTTATTCCTTTAACAAGTTTTTCATATTTATCATAATATCTTTCCAAAAGAATTTACTCCTTATGATGTAATAGGGTTTACATTTTGTTGTAATATGCTTTAAAGAAGCTTGGATTTAGTATCCAAAGAGGAATGACACTTAATTTATATCTCTTTGAATTTGGAGTTGGGTACAGGGCTTGTTATATAAGATCTATCTTCAACCTCGATCTATCAAACACAAAGAGGTATCAACTTTTTTAGTGGAGTTGGATAACATAAATATGATATCATGGGATGGGGTAAAACAACTAGTGATCTAAGGAGGCAATGAATAGCATGTGGTAGTTAGCATGTGATTCTTCGTTATTTATAATGGTGTTAGGATAAGATAATGTGCGATAATTAGCATGTGGTTCCTTCCTAACAATATCAAGGATATGATGATAAAAAATATTTAGAAAGTAGTTTTGTTTATTCATAATGATGTTTTAAAAATGATGGAAGGTAGTATTCATGAAGTTATTTCATGATGTCATTGGGTTAGTCCATGTGACTATTATTGACAAACTTATAAAGAATAAGTCCACATAATAGGTGAGTGTTTTTGTAATCTTTCCATAATATTTGATGTGATATCTTGGTACTTTGTTTAAATATTCATGCAATGCCAGTAATTCTACTATGTATATACACCATGTTAGGATGATTGTCAAGATATGAGTACTTCATGATGTGTTGTACTTATCATAGTATGTGGTACCTAGCATGTGGTAATTGCATATGGTTTTATGTTCCCTATAATGAGATGACATATGTTCATATAATGATGATAATGTTGTGATAATATGCTTTCACGTGATAGATTGGTATAACCCTTGATATTTCATGATGATTATATAATTTTATGTTTATAATGATGTTATAATCTTATGATGGCATGCAACAACATGCAGTTGTTTATTAATCGTGATGTTATAATGGAAATGTTGGTGTATGATATTGTCATGTTCCTTGGTACTCATGATGATGTTATGTTTCATGATGGCATGTGGTAGCATGTCGTTCTTTGATACTTGTGATGATGTTTTGTTCTCATAATGACATGTAGTAACACGCTGCAGTTTCTTGATATTCATGATTATGAGGTTATGTTTGTATGATAACATGTAGTTCCTTCCGTATTCATGATGATGATGTTATACTCTCATCATGGCATGTGGTAGCATGTTTTTCCTTCATATTCATGATGATGATCTTATGCTTTCGTGGTAGTATGTAGTAGCATGTGGTTCCTTCATATTCACAATGATGATGTTATACTCTCATGATGGAATGTGGTAGAATGTGGTTCCTTATTATTCATGTTGATGATAAATGTTTATCTAATGTTATGATTATAATTGTTGCTTTGATTTCATTATGTAAAGTGGAGTTTGATAGAAAATCCACCCTTGGGCTTAGAGGGTTGGTTCATTAAGTGATTTCATGGGAACCCATAGCCACAAAGGATAATTTATACATGTAACACCTTATGGTATATAGAAAAACTCAATAGTCATTTCCTTTATACAATTACCGGAAGACCACAGGTAGAGGTATTTTCATCGGCAAATAGGTATATGGAGAAGAACTTATGATGCCTAGGGATGGTTCCTTAAGGTGCGTAGGGTGGGAGTATAGGCCAAACTTTTGAGATTCCTAAGGTACAATAATCTTGATGTTGGGGTTTTTGTACTACTAGTAGCTAGATGTTGATGATTCTCGATGAGGCCCAGATTCTGGATAGTTTTGATGAAGACATAAATTTACCAAAAGTTGGGAGGGTGGTTGAGCCATGAAAACTTCTTAGGGAACTTCCAATTCCTACTATATGATTCATGGATAGGTTATAGTAGAGGGATCGTTCCATGGCGAGGGAGACCATATGGAGTATTGGGGTGTTCAGTAGAGGGTGTGTGAGGGTTGAAGTAAACCATGTGAATGAATTGATTTGATACATGGCTGTATAAATATAATTGATGCACAGTGGTGTGGCTTGATTGATATACAATTATGTGACATTGCATATATACTAGGAATTTAGTAAGAGTAATTAATCACGAAGTTAAATAGGGAATTGTATTTGTCATAGTATTGGCACAAGGTTTACTAGTGATGGCCACAAGAGTAACTCTCAGCCCCACAAAATCATACTAGTTATCCAGGTGCATAATGCATCATGGTTGTGCATATGATGTGATATTTTACATTTATTCCATAGGAACAAGGAAAGGGGATGATGCAACTTGAGGACAAATTTTCCTGAAGGGGGAGTGTATGTAATGCCCCAACTTCCAAATTATATATATATAGGAAAATAATAATAATTAGGGTAATAATTAGGTGCATACTAAAATTTATTAAGTTAAAGTGGGATTAGTGCATTGGTAACAAGTGTCATCTATGCAGATAAACCTTATTTTAACCATAAGAAAAATGGGCATTTAAGGGGGGAGGGTGGACTTCATGGGGGTTATTATCCACCTCTGGGATTTGGTTTTGTTGGTCATACTATTGAATGAGAGTGGTTGAATACATGAGTATATGGTGAGGATTACTTGTTGGAAGTAAGGAGGAGTTGAGGGGAAGTAGAGTTCAAATTAGGTAATTTTGAGGGAGGTAAGAAAAATATGTCTAGCATAGTTTTATTGATTAAGGGCTCATGGGATCTTAGTATTTGACTAAGGGGTATGTTGGGTGGAGATTTTTCCCTCACACTTTCTTGTCTATCGTTGTCGCTACTAGTGCCAGTATGGGCCTGCTATACAATCATGTAAGTTAAGTTTTTCTTATTTTCATTTCCAATTATGTTTCCTTGACTATCTTATATTTAAGGTACTTTCAGTAATTTAAGTTATATGCAAATAGTTATGTTTTGTTTTGTGTTGTATTGTGGAATCTAGTAGTGATATTATAGAAAAATTTGTTATCTATGCCTTGATTTAAGTATCTTTATGATTAATCATTACACTAACCTCTTCCTCATGAGTGTATGGAATTTTCCCTTCTTCCATTTTCCTCCCTAGTACAATTGATCTAAGATCTCTAACATGTTGGTATATCTAATGAAATATTGTATCTACAATATGTTCATACAATTAAATTTGTTAGATGCACTCTATTTCCAAAATTCTATAAAAGAATTCATATATATTTAAGAATTATGGAAACTACCAATTTGAGAATTTGCTTAAATTGGATTTGTAGGCCCCTTTTTTTCCAATTTTTGAAAGGATACGAAGAGCTTATTTTTTATATTATTTCTTTGTAACTATTATCCTACTTATACTCTTTCTAATGACTATAAACATACTCATGTTTATATTATTTCAAATGACTGTAAACATTCTCCTTCAAAATTCGCAAATTCACCCAATTTTATAGTTTTCATGTAGCTACACTTAATCTTGGGGGCCAACTTCTTGGACCTATACAAAAAAATATGGAAATAAATGGAAATTTGTTTATACTAGGAACTGGTAAACCATATTATTCTAAGTACTCAAGCACCTTCAGATCCCTCATACGATGCTCCATTTATTTTCTATAAATCCTCTAGACTTGGCATTTTTATCAAAAAATGTTATCTCACAAATGGAGCAAAATTGGAAAATATTCCTCAAAACAAAGTTGTTTGTCTCTTTGAGAAGGTAAAACGTGAAGTAAATAATTTTTTTTGGTTTTGACATCTTGGGTGACTTTTAGCTCCTCCAAGTTTTCCAAAATCCCTAAAAGGTGCCCTAGAATACTTGATTTTGGCCTTTTTTGCATCTCTAGTCCACACCCCTTGGAATTTGGACAAAATATCCTTGGCATTTCTATGTGCCCAACCAATGAATACACCATAAAAATTTCAACCCCATCCAGGCCCCTGCCAATAAACTGGGTACTATCCTTCAAAAGTCACTATTTTACATTTTCTAGAAAAATGGATTTGAACAGGCCCATGCCTCTCTCTAGAATTTTTATAGTCCTCCTCACTGTGGAAAAATTCTAAAATTTGTGTTGAATTCCGAGTTAATCCTATTATGGCCAAAACAAATTTTTGGCCGTAGACTTTTTTTAATACTTGATCATCTTTTGGCATGGCAAGATGATGATGTGGCATGAAACATGGTGTCATTGGTGTCTGTTATAGGTCAAACTTGCACCTCTCCATCCGTGATCACCTTGAGCTGTTGATCATACAAAAGTACAACTTGGATGGAGGAGCATGTTGACCTTAGATGATACTTTGACTTCCTCCATTTCCTGACATTACTGGAAAAACCCCAAAAATATCATTCTGAGATATGAGCGCTACTCTACTTAAAGAAACTAGCGCCTATACGCTACTCCAGTGTATAATAGTAGCGCCCAAATCCTTATGAGCGCTACTCCTTCTCAGCATAGTAGCGCTCAACATTTAAAAATCGATGAGCGCTAGTTGACAAGCACCATAGTAGCACCCTAAACGCTACTTCACTGAACAATAGTCGCGTACATCTCAAAAGATGATTAAAAAATAAATTAATTTCTCGAGGAGGATTAGTTGCTGGTAGTTTTCCAACTTCCCCAACTTCCTCCATAACTACATCTCGACCTGAACTACTTCTCTGATCCTATAAATACAGAGAAGACTAAAGAGAAAGGTTAGATGGATAGATGGAGAAACTTAGAGACATAAAGATCTAGAAGAGAACCTTGCATTGGAGGAGTTGATGCTGAAGATATCCAAGCCAGAGAAGAGCAAGAGCCCAGAATCAAGCTGCAGGAGCCTGTCACAAAGTCAGGTATACTTGTACATCTGTTTTCATTTGACAATAAAGGTTGAAGTCTCTTTCTTGTTCCAACTTAAATGTTTTCTAAAATAACATTTTAATTTCGATCTGTTTTGGTCAATATCGAATGTTTAACATTGCTTTTGTTTCTTTCAAACATTATATATTGTCCAAGATACGCTGAGGAAGGTGTTTATCTTGCAGGTTTACTGAATAGAAGGTGGATTTGAGGACTGAGCGAGGGATCAAGTAAAATCTAGGATCGAACGCCGGTTAAAAGGTTTGTTCTCAAGTTCCATGACTCATTTCTTTTCATAAATACCTCTGCAATACAATTAATACACTTACCTGTCACCCCATCCAAGTTGATAGCATTAGTTTCCTTGCTATAGGGTAGTTTTGCCTGCCAACAGACTGGCGACCATACTGGGGATAGTTGTGTTTTTGCTCTAGGAAACTTTTTCTTGTTTGTCTTCCTAGAACTGTTTTGACTCCTTTTATGTGTTGAGAAACCCTGTAGGTATCCCCTGCCTGTTTTCTCTGCTTCCATCAGTCTTTTGTATCTTTTCAAAGTCAGTTTTTAAACTTTTAAGATATGAGCGCTACTTTGTTGTACATACAGTAGTGCCCATATGCTACTGTGCTATACATACAGTAGCACCCATCTCTGCAGGGGCGTGAGTTTCCCTACTGCACAGTAGGGTACGTTTCCTGAAGCCTTCTGTTAGTGGTCTGCTTGAGTTTTAGCCCTTTTTGGTGGTTTGCTGACTTTGCTTTCAGATCTCCTTGACTGTTGTATGAGGTTTTAACTTTCTTTTAAGTCATAGAACCTTCCTTTGAGTCTTTTTACCATCTTTGAATCGCTTGTTTACCTTTGGAACCTTTGGACTGTTTATAACTTTTTGGAAGACTAGGTTGTGTTTTGTGGTGAGCACTTCGGCTTTTTTAGACCCTGACTGTATGTTGCTGGTTTACAAACCTGCATACTTTTGTATCTGCTGTTTGTGGCAACGTTTGTCTGCTCTTTACCTATCCTATCCTTTTTTTTAGGGTTTGGTCCGTTATAGAGCCTCTAGGGTGTCTTCCGAACTTGTTGATTCCCAAACTTCTTGGACTTATTGTCTTTTTCTGGTTTCAAGTGTATTTAAAGTGCTTTAGGTTGATTCATTTCTCAGTTCTTTGTGTTAGTAGGGTAGTTGGTAGCTTGCTTGTCTAGTTTTGCTTGGCATAGTGGTCTTGCTAGGGTTAGTTGCTTTAGGTCAGTCCTCTTGTATCTATCTCCTTTGTTTTCTCCCACTTTGTTTCCGAGTTTAAAGGATTTTTCTTTGCAAAAAACCTGTAGGTCAAGTCTTTTTTGAGCCAGTGCCTTGATAGCTATAAGCTTAAAAACCATTTTTTTAGCCATACTTGCACATTGCACACAAGTCTTATTTTTGCTTTCCATGTTTATAGTTCTTTTTCGTTTATGATAACAGAAAAAGCAAAAAATTTGGTAGTTTAAGTTTAATAAGGCTTATTTTTTTTGTTACAAGAAAGCGTAGGTTATTTTGTACAGTTTCAAAAAAGAAAACAAAAAGAGAGTTAAGTAGATTTACTCAATTTTTTCAGTTTGGAAAAGAAGTAAATGAAAAAAAAAAAAAGATTTGTTGTAGAAAGTTTGAATTTATGCACTTTTGTTTTCCTGTTGCAACCACGCCACACAAAAGCACTACCTTTTGAGTAATAACAGCCCTAAATTTTTTTTAATAAAATAAAATAGAAACAATTTTTCTTTTTTAGGGATACACTACACCAACTAGTCTTGGTTAGGATCTTGAGTTTAAATCACCTTAAACCACTCAAGATCACACATTACGCAAAAATCGTAGTTCGACTATCACAAGTAAATCCATTTCACTCAAAGCTTGCCTGGGATCTATGCAGTAGGTCATTGCGAGATCAAATTGTTGGGAATACTCCTCCTACTTTCTGTTTCGAGCATACGCCGGGATTGGATCGCGTTTGGGGGCTCTTTCGAGTTTCAGGCTCAGTTACCCTGCCCATGCCTTCTGATTCGACTGGTGACTGTTCCCCTAGGATTTTTCGGTGTTGTGGTATCCTTAGTATCTGACTTTAGGTTCATACACAGGTGGCAGCAGAGGGTATATCTGCTGTACCTAAGACAGACGTGCGAGGAAATCCCTTGCAGGTCTTTGGGAGGGCGGTTGGGTGATTCCAGCGCTTGCACCCTTAGTCATTGTATTGTGGACCCCGGGTAACTGTCTTTCTTCCTTCGTTGATCTATTCTGGGCCCTCATCATCCTAGACTCTTCTCCGGAAGGCATCATGTTTGCCTGATTTGTATACTTAGGACTTTTTTAGTTGGTGTGCTGTTTGCCCCTTAGTCGTAGTGGCCACTAGGTTTTAGTTTGTTATTTTATATTTATAATCACGGAGAATCAAGAACTTCGTAGATCGAGAAGGTTTCAAAACCTTCCACCAGTTAGAACATAACCTTTACAGCCAGCTAGACGACAGCGGGTAAACCCCGGTATTTCTTCAGAAACTATTCCTGAAACAGAATTTCCTAAGGAAATTCTTACAACAGAAAATCCTGAAATAGGAATTACTGAGGAATTACCACTTGAAGTTGAGTTTCCTGAAGAACAACAAACAGTAATAGAAAACCCTGAAATAGAGGTTCCTAAGGAACCACAACCAAGTACCCCAGATCAAGGATACTTTAGTTCAGTTGATATTGAAAATCTTACTTCTGCGGAGTATAGCACTCCTTTCAATCCTCCTCTGAACAATACTAGAATTCCGCTTCTGTCACCTATTGGTTTCCAGCAGCCCCATTACAGTGCATATAATTCTTTGCCCGAACATCTGATGTCTAGTTTAGGAGGTGAACAGGGAGTTCCCCAAACTCCCACCTTAGGTATGAACACTAACACAGTAAATCCTTCTTTTACTGCTACGCCGAGTCAGGCACAGACAACCTCTGTGGCTACTCCGTCTTTCAGTTTTAATACTGGTACTTCAGGTATGCCAAGTTCAACAACGATGGCATCTATCTCTACACCTACTGTTGGACCTAGCAGTACAACCAATTTAGCACCACCTCCTGCTTTTCAACCGTTATATCAGATACCTAGTACTTGGATTTCCACACCTGCTGTAGGACAATGTGCTTCTGTAGCCGTGCCTGTCATGAGTAACATGACTGCACTGTCTACATCAGCTACCACTGGTTTCAATACCTTTGCAGGTCCCAACATGGATCAATGTAATATGCCTGCAGGGAATGTCCCTTTTTCCTTATTTCCAGGGGGAGGGGGTAATATTTTTAACCAGCAATATGGCGGGGCTAATACCCAGCCACAGTGGACGAACCCACAGAGCACTAATCCACTTTCATATGGGTGGGAAAATTTCAATAATTCTTTCGTACAACAACAGATGGCAGGGGGCAACCCCTACCAATAAGTAGCTAGGGGCAACCCCTATCAACAGATGGTAGGTGGAAACCCCTATCAGCATATGGTCGGGGGCAACCCTTATCAATAGATGGTTGGGGGAAACCCCTACCAGCAGACGGTTGGGGGCAATCTCTACCAGCAGGTCACCGGTCAAACTATAGGTAGTTCTCCTTTTTCGACCCCAGCTTATCAAGTACAGTCTTACCGGCCTCGTTTACCATTTCTGGAAACTTTAAATTTGCCATATCTTTCCAAATTGACCAACGATCCAGTGTGTCATAATGCTAAATGGCCATCAGTTCCAACCAAGTTACCTTCGGACATTCCAAAGTTTGAAGGAAAAGCAGGTGAAGACCCTGGTGACCATGTCACTACTTTCCACTTATGGTGTTCCTCGTTCCATTAGATTAAGACTGTTCCAAAGGACTTTAACCGGTGCTGCAGCCAAATGGTACATTGAGTTACCTGGAGCAACATTCTCTAATTTTGGGGATCTCGCGACTGTCTTTTTGAATCACTTCCAGCTTCCTGTTCGGTATGATGCCGGAACAGACCTTTTGTCTACATTTAGGAAAAATAAAGCCACCCATTTATCTGACCACATTCAGGAGTGGCGAAGACGGAAGAGGCTCATTAAGGCCAACATACCTCCAGAATTCCTTCTTGAGTAGTATTTGAAATCACTCCTTCCTTATATTTCTAAGGAAGTAGCTACATCTGGAGTATCTAACGAGGAAGAAGCCATCCTACGGACCCAGCAGTTAGATCTCGTTTATGCACAATCCGGGTTACTGTATGAGATCATACTTGATGCACCGTGATCGAATACCGATCTGAGTAGACCTAAACCTAGACCACATGCTGACGGCATAGTGGGTTCAGTTGACTCTGCAGCTTTCGAAGCATTGACCAAACAGGTTCATGCCTTATCTGTCAAACAATCGGCTGCAGATGTTTCTTCCGTCACAACCTCTCCTTCTACTTCTGAGCTTGTAAACCAGGTTCAGAACAATCAAAAGGGCCCTCGGCAACCCAATGATAAAAAGAAGGGAAAGAAAGGAGAGGGGAACCAACAAAAGCCCAAAAAAGAGAATGCCAAAGAGGGTAACAAAGAGAAAAAGAAGGTGAAGTTCCCTTGTAAACTTTTCATGCAGGACCACCTTACTCACCAATGCCCTCTGCTTGAAGAAGCCCAGAATCTCTTAAGAGAAAAGAACCCTGCCGTACTGAAAGATCCATTCCCTAAAGGGCAGAGCTCAACTTCTAGCACCTCCAACACTGGGGGCACTACACATGCCACGGTTGATCAAACTTTTATTAACATGGTTAATTCGGATGCACTCTTACAAACAAGAGCCAGGAACTATACCCCGGACGCACAGAAAAAGGATAAGGAGATTCCAGAATCCTCGACTCCACTCCACATACCTATGGACCCAATGCCCAAGATTCCGAAAGGTGTCTTGAAACAGGCATCGCACAATCCCAACACTCGGGCCGCTTCTAACTACAACGTGGTCGAAGATTTAGCCCAGACCCCTTATGCCATGTCTACTTTAGAAGTCTTGCAAAGTTGTCCTTTACAACGGAATGCACTTTTGGCAGCTATTGGAAGTATGGAATCCTCTAACATGTCTCCGCGATTTGATATGACTGATGTCAAATACCGGTTTCCCTACCACGTTTCTCTTCAGATTGAAGTCGTTCATGGTCCAATGACCATCAGACGAGCTGTCGTAGATGAGGGCGTGTCGACCTGCGTAATGTCAATTTCCTGTTGGAAAGCTTTAGGTTCCCCCGAGTTAGCCCCTTCTAACACACTGCTTACTGCATTTGATGGCAGAAATTTCCGTCCACATGGGGTTTTGCCATCATTTGATGTCACATTGGCCGGTAAGACAGTTGCTGTAGAAGTAGAAGTTCTGGACGCTCCGCTTGATTACAATATGTTATTGGGAAGGAGTTGGACATATGCCATGCGAGCCATTGCATCGGCAGTTTTTCGAGTTGTTATGTTCCCATTTGAAGGTAAGATCGTTACAGTCGATCAACTTTCTTTCACTTAGAGAAATAACCAGACTTCTTCGGAAACCACAGTTCCTTTAGTTGATCAAACCACCCCGGTTAATGAGAGTTTAGGAGCAAGGCTGTATGGGTCGTTAATAGGCACTTTCGACATCCCCTCCCCTGTTCTTTTTATGGGTTCTGACGTGGGTACTGCTACTGAAACATTCACGGTTGGTTTAAGAACTGATCCTTGGATCCTTCCTACTACGTCAGAACCTTTTGTGCCTCCGTCCATTGCAGAAGTGGCCTATATGGAAACACAACACACTACAATGGAACATATCATGACTCCACCAGTCTCTGTTGAGTCAGATATGGACTATGCTCCGGCATGGTCACTGAATTCCACTCACTCGTTCGATTGTTTAGATACGGTTTTTCCATCTGATGAAGCCATCTTAGAAGTCATGATGGGCCTGGACCAACCATGGGAACATATGCATCATAGGTCCTACATGCTTCCTGATCTAGACAGGATTGAGAGAGGAGAATTCCCTGTGAGACCCGGTGGATTGGTTGATTTGTCATCTTTTCCTTCTACTTCGAGAGTTGTTTATGCTGAAGGAAATATGGCTAATATATCAAGAACAATTCCAATCAACATTTCCACCAAACCCGGGGTCGTGGAAAACATTTTTATTGGTGCAGACTGTTCTCCAGAGGAGATCGCCCTGTATACAAAACGTTTTAAAGAATTCCGCGACGTTTTTTGCCTGGTCATATGAGGAGATGCCAGGTATAGACCCAGCCATCGTGGAGCATGTCATCACAACATACCCTAATGCAAAACCTGTAAGACAAAAGCTCCGTCCCGTGAACCCTAGAAAAGCGGCCGCCATCAAGGCGGAGGTTGAAAAATTGCTTAAAGCCGGTTTCATTTATCCGATTGACATGACGGAATGCGTTTCAAACCCTATCCCGGTTGATAAGAAGCAAGGTACTATTAGAGTCTGTACTGCCTTCCGGGATTTGAACAAAGCTTGTCCGAAAGAGAACTATCCGACACCATTTATCGATCAAATTATAGATTCTTGTGCGGGACATGAGATGTTCTCTTTCATGGATGGTTTTTCGGGATACAATCAAATAGAAATCAAACCTGAAGACCAGCATAAAACAACTTTCATTTGCTCGTGGGGGACCTTCGCTTATCGAAAAATGCCATTTGGCTTGAATAATGCTGGAGCTACCTTCCGACGTGTGATGAATTTCGCTTTTCATGATATCAAACACATTGTAGAACCTTACTTAGATGATCTCCCGGCGCGATCTCGAAAGAGACGGGATCATCCAGCCCATCTTAGACAAGTGTTTGAAAGATGCAGACAATATAAGATTCGTTTGAATCCTAATAAGTGTGTGTTCTATGTCGAATCGGGGCGTCTACTAGGCTTCATTGTCTCCAGTCGTGGCATAATGGTCGACCCTCTAAAAGTAGAGGCGATTGTAAATTTGCCTCCTCCTCGCACCTTGCGACAACTCCAAAGTCTACAAGGCATGTCTAATTTCTTATGACGATTCATCATAAACTATGCTAAAATTACCAAAGGTTTTATGAGGCTACTCAAACAAGACTCCTACTTTGTGTGGGACGACGCTGCTCAAGCATCCTTTGAAGCTTTAAAAAAGGCACTCCTTTCAACACCCTTGTTGAGCCCACCAGACTACTCAAAAGATTTTCTTTTATATCTGGCAGCGTCTCTTAATACAATTGGTATAGTTTTGGTTCAGGAAGATGATATGCTCCAAGAGCATGTTGTCTATTATCTTTCTCGCGCATTGATAGCCCCTGAGGTTAAATATTCGCACGTTGAGAAGTTAGCACTTGCCGCGGTCTATGTGGTACAGAGGCTTCGTCACTATATACTTTTATGAACTACTACTGTGATAGAAGAAGTCAATCCTTTCCAGTACGTTCTCACCCGACGAATCATCGGTGGGAAATATAATAAATGGATTGTAATCCTATAGGAGTTCGATTTGGTCTTCCAATTAGCCAATTCAAAGAAATCACTAGTGTTCGCTGAGTTAATCTCAGAATTTCCAAGTGACCTAGAATATGTTGAGGAAGAATCATCATTCCCAGACGAACATATCTTCCTCATTGCTTCCTCTGACCCATGGTATGGGGATATCTTAGTATATCTCCAGACTTTGAGGTGTCCTACTACTTTTTCTCGAGAAGAGCGACGCAAGCTCAAAAACCATGCGAAGAACTACCTTATCATCTCAGACACTTTATATCGACGGGGGGTAGATTCCATTTTACGACGCTGCTTAACTCGAGAAGAAGCCGAAGCAGTATTAAATGATGCCCACAGTGGAGCTTGTGGGGGACATCTTTCCGGGTTGGCAACAACTCAGAAGATACTGCGTGCTGGATATTTTTGGCCTACGATCTTTAAAGATTGTGTGGAAGCGGTGAAACGCTGTCGACCGTGTCAATTTTTCACTAAGAAAATGAGGGCACACCCAGCTCCTCTTCATCCTGTAATTACAGCAGGTCCCTTCACAAAATGGGGGGTTGATTACATGACGTGCAATCCAGCTTCGGCTGGAGGACATCATTACATCATCGTTTCCATTGACTACTTTACTAAGTGGGCAGAGGCAATGCCTACTGTTAAGGCAGATGGAGAAACTGCCGCTTATTTCGTGTTTAATCAGATCATTGCACGGTTTGGCATACCTAAAGAGATAGTGACTGATCATGGCAGTCATTTCCAAAATGGTATGATGACTGAGTTGTATACTGAATGCTTGGTTTTCGACAAGAACATTCGTCTTCATACTATCCACAGGCGAATGGACAAGTTGAAGCAGTGAACAAAACTTTAAAGGTTATACTGCAGAGAACTGTTAATGCCAGTCGAAATAACTGGCACATCATGCTGTACTCGGCTCTTTGGGCTTACCGAGCCAACGTTAAGACTGCTACCGGTTTCTCTCCCTTCCAACTTGTGCATGGAATAGAAGCAGTCGTACCGATTGAATGCGAGATTCCTTCGCTAAAACTAGCAGTTTAGTTACTACCAGATACTTCAATACTAGAAGAAATTTTGTTACACTTAGAACATCTAGATGAACAGCGCCGCGACGTGCTCACAACAAATTAGGTCCACAAAAAATGAGTCAAAGGACAGTACGACAAATCCGTCAAACCTAGGGTTTTCATTGAAGGAGACTTGGTCTTACTTTGGGATCAAGATAAAGAACCCTTAGGACCTGGAAAATTCAAATCCAGGTGGCTCGGACCTTTTATAATTTCCATAGTATTGAACAAAGGTGCCTATGAACTGATAGATTACGAAGGTAATAAGTTGGCCGATCCTAGAAATGGGCTCTACCTGAAGAAGTACTATGCTTAGGCTGAAGTACTTTTTCTTGTAACATAGCTGTATACTTTTGTAAAGATAGTTTTTTTTATGCTCGTTAGTTAATCTTATGTGTGTTTTTCGTTTCGTGTACCAGATGTCAACCGAACATTTCTTAGGATTTGCTGATGGCACCAGTCGCCACACCTGTCAGTTGGCTGCAGCAGCTTGGGTCATTTATTCACCCGCTGGTCAACTTGTCTCTTCGGGGGGGGTTTGTTTGGGTCCTACCACGAATAATGTGGCTGAATATAGTGCAGTTATAGAACTTCTTTGAGATGCTCTCAGTCATGGCATTTCACATCTGGAGGTAAGACTTGACTCACAATTAATTGTATTTCAGTTAACAGGTGTCTATCAGATTAGGGATCCTGGATTGCTACGTCAATTTCTATGAGTTAGACTATTGGAAAGACAATTTGATTCTATTATATATGAACACATTCCAAGAAGTTTAAACACATTAGTTGATTCATTAGCAAACTATGTGTTAGAACAACATTTGCATCATACACTTTCATAAACAACATTGCACACATAAAATTTAAACACATACACATGTAAATAACCGATATTGTATATAGCCGATACTGTATCAAAAAATATATGAGTTTTGGGGTCACAAGTCTATCAAGTCATGTCATAAAAGTACAAAAACTGGGCATAGTAGCCTCAAAAAATATATACATAGAATGTATTCCTCTCCTATGGAGAAGGAGGGACCTCATCATCATCTACTGCATTGCGATAGCATATGACTAGTCTAGCTATCTTCCGCAACACTCTAAGCCATGCCAGGGGAACCCCAACAACATCTTCCTGCATATCAATAGGTATCTGATCCATAGACATGTAGGAACTTCGTGAGTCAACCGACTCATTTTTCTCTCTAGGGTCCCCAACATAGCATCTGCTGCAGCAATATCAGCTGGCCTCACATAGATGGTAGGATGTCCCTCAGGACGAACAGGCCCAAGATCTGCATATGACACTTGATTAGAACTTCAAAATTCATGTGTAAAAATCAAATACCTGAAAAAGTTTGAAAAAATTAAATAATTCTCAAAATTTAAACATACCAATATCTCCCCAGGCTCCACCTGGAGGAAGCACCAGTTCTGGATCATGACGGAAATCCAATCCAACATATGGAAACTGCTCGAAAGTGGGCACTTGCCTCTCCCACCACCCCCAGAAATCATCAGTATGATAACAGTAGTGACTTTCCCCACCACCTTGGCGGAGGAATATGTCACCCCAACAGCCTAGTCTGGGCTCACGAGGGTTAAACTGAGGTAGAGGTATCCCCAAACTGATAGTAGGCATCCTCTCAAAGAAGAAAGTACACAAAATACTACCCTACCCAAAATTCTTCATTGTGCCGGATTTGCAACCTGTCAATTGAGATTTCATACTCGCCAGTAAACTAGTACACCAATCATAGACATGACCATGTAAGCATTGTACACCAATATGCATAGCATGCCTGGAAGCTAAGTGCCAGTAAACTAGTACACCAATCATAGACATGACCGTGTAAGCATTGTACACCAATATGCATAGCGTGCCTGGAAGCTAAGTGTTGTGAGGCACTACCTGCCACTCGGTTGATCATGCTCACTATGACTTTCAAAGGGAGGCCTTCAATGGTTGAAATCAAGACTTGGCTTCCCGATTTCTCCTTTCCGGCAATACAATATGTATTCACGTACTCTTGTACAGATCTTACACCCACACGAGAAGACCCTTTCAGATTGATTACATCTCCTATCTGTGAGAGACCATTAATGAAATATATGTCATCAACTGTAAGCTCCAATGTTTGCCCACGGATGACAAAAGTATTGGTATCCACATCCTAGTACTGAATAAGTCTTCGAAACAGTTTGTTTAAAGCCCTCATGTTTACGGTTCGGTAAAACTTCAATAAAACGCATCTTCGGAGAGCGTGGAGAGTGGCCGGATCTTGCATGGCCAACCTATCCATGTCCTCATGTTCCCTCTCCCTCCATTGAAGAACCATCCTGCACAAAAAATGAAATTTTTTTGAGTCTCGGCACTTGTATTTAGGTTTTCAAGAGTGAGCGCTATTGTGTATACTACACAGTCACGTATGGGCGCTACTCTGCTTGAGCACAGTAGCGCCCATCGCGTTTATACGCTACTGCTATTGTTACACAGTAGCGCCCGCGCAGTGAAGGCTGTGAGCATCACGTTGCAAGCAATTTTTTGCTCAAAAAATGAAAACTAAACCATGAAAATGCAAGTAGGGTGAATTCTAACTTACTTGGTGGAGGAAGAACGACGTTTGAATGCTTGGTTTGATAGCCACGTAGATTTGAAATTTGCAAAAGGTTGCCCCAATCTTTTCCCTACAAAACAATTTGGAAATTGAATTTTTAAAATGAAATTATATATATGAATTGGAGTTTGATTTTTACCCACCATTGTTTAATTTTCTATAGTTTCAAAATTTTTCAAAAATACCTAATTAATCAATTGGAACACACATATGGTGCATTAATAATCCAAGCTCATTTTTCCTTTAATTTTTGTAGGATCAATCTCCTGAGTTCAAAAACTCTTGATGTTAGACCTTGTTGACTAGTTAACTAGTTCAAATTCATATATCATTCAAGATTTTTTGCCGCGTCAACTAATATCTTGTTGAAGACCTAGTTGTGGCAGAGTATGAAGCTATGATCCTAGAAGCTGACCTTTAAGTCATTTTAAGCTCTTGTTTGGACTATTTAAACCTAAACAAGATTGCCGAGCAAGCTTGTCCTCTTCGAGCTTATTAAAGTAATCGAAGGCTCATCCACTCAGGTATAGAATTACCCCTTTTCCGGGCTTAGGTGGATTAACTATGGAAAAGGTATACTCTAGGTATACTCCTGTATGCGCTAGAAGAGTTCTTCTTCCATTGTTTTATACTTTTTTGGGGGAGGAGACTAATTGCACGAAAAAAGGACCTTTTGGAGCCTTTCTTTAGGGTTTTCAGGCTCTCTAAACATGAAAATACCAAGCGAGCACTCACCTACTCGGGCTTGATGTGAAATCCACGAGAGGGTAAGTAGAGGACTGTTTAAGTTTTTCAACTCTATAAACAATAAAACACTGCCGAGCACAGACCAATCCGGGCTCGATATAAAATCCACGGATAGGTGAAAAGAGGATTGTTTAAGTTTTCAGACTCTATAAACAAGAAAACACCGACGAGCATTAATCTGCTTGGGCTCGATACTAAAATCCATGAGTAGATATATGGAGTTATTGTTTAATTTTTTCAAACTCCTTAAAATTGAAAACACCGGCGAGCAAGAACAGATCTCGACTCGATATTAAAATCCAGAGATCAGTAATATAGAGTAATCTTCTATATCTTCTTCGAACTCTATAAATAATGAAGAAGGTCTTGAGTCTTCCTCCCATGGGCTCGTTAAATTGTTTACATGGTTGGATCTATTGAGTTTTCATTCTTTCTTGGACTCATTAAAACAACAAGAAATGTATTCTTTTATCTAAAAAGAATAAGGAATGGGAAAGACGTATCATATCTTCATTGTCAAAGGCAGTTCAGTCATTTCTATCCTTGAACACAGCACCTACTTGAGTCTATCTTGTCGGTTGGGTTTAGTTTTTGACCTCAGGGTGAACCTTTCCTCCAAGTTGTTTACTCCCCCGGTTGGTTATTCTTCCGACCATATCGAGGGTTTGATAATGTCTCTTACATTTCAGGCTTATTATTTACCCCATTATGTCAGAAACTGCCTGAGTCACCTTGTGTCATGCTCAATGTTCAAGGATATATACCCTGTGTCGGCCATTCTGCAGTTTACCTTGACCTCATGTGTTGGCTTTCCTAGTGTTAGTCCTGTTACATATTATTCCATATCAGCTCTTACCTGTTGAGTGTTCCTCGAGTTGGATGATGGAGGATGCCTTAAGGCCTCCCTTCCAACGGACTTCTTCCCATCGACATCAACTCATTTTACTCTGGGAATGGAGTTTAGAGTTTCGGTTAGTACCTTGGAGATTGCAGTCACCAGTGGCAATTTTCCTTGCTGTTGAATGATGAGAATACATCAATGTCTCTTCTTCGACAGGATTCCCAAGTGTTCGACTCCAAGTCCATCTATTCACACTTGGCGGATCGTACTTGGTACCTTGGACCCCATCATCATTATCGGTGGAAGTCCTCGTGTTTGTTAACGGTATACATCAATGACCGGTAATCAAACGATACCCCCCATGTTCGAATGTCAACTCATCTATTCACATGGTTAGGGTTTGTACCTAGAGTTGTTTCGGATGAAGACCTTGGGATTTTGGATGATAGTACCTCATTTTGTTATCACCCAAGTTGCGCAAGACTGAGCCTCACTTATATTCGACTCTCCATGAGACATAGATCCAGTTTGTTGTTATGGCTATGATCTCTCATTTTGACATGGATCCACGCTTATATTCCAAGTGGCCATGCTTTATATACATCTCCTTGTTATGTATCGGAGATCATATTGTACCGCACTGCACATCTATATGATGTCAAAGATGTAATTGCTAGCTGACCTTGATCTTTGTTGCAAGTGTTCTTGTGACTTGTTTTCTGCAGTTCTTTGCTCCTCCTATGGCTTTGGATTATAATGTATTTCGGCCATCGTTTCCCTCTGACCTCACACATTAGGGGGCATCTGTTATAGGTCAAACTTGCACCTCTCCGTCCGTGATCACCTTGAGATGTTGATCATACAAAAGGACAACTTGGATGGAGGAGAATGTTGACCTTAGATGATACTTTGACTTCCTCCATTTCCTGACATTACTGGAAAAACCCCAAAAATATCATTCTGAGATATGAGCGCTACTCTACTTAAAGAAACTATCGCCTATACGCTACTCTAGTGTATAATAGTAGTGCCCAAAGCCTTATGAGCGCTACTCCTTCTCAACATAGTAGCGCTCAACATTTAAAAATTGATGAGCGCTAGTTGACAAGCACCATAGTAGCGCCCTAAACGCTACTTCACTGAACAATAGTCGCGTACATCTCAAAAGATGATTAAAAAATAAATTAATTTCTCGAGGAGGATTAGTTGCTGGTAGTTTTCCAACTTCCCCAACTTCCTCCATAACTACATCTCGACCTGAACTACTTCTCTGATCCTATAAATATAGAGAAGACTAAAGAGAAAGGTTAGATGGATAGATGGAGAAACTTAGAGACATAAAGATCTAGAAGAGAACCTTGCATTGGAGGAGTTGATGCTGAAGATATCCAAGCCAAAGAAGAGCAAGAGCCCAGAATCAAGCTGCAGGAGCCTGTCACAAAGTCAGGTATACTTGTACATCTGTTTTCATTTGACAATAAAGGTTGAAGTGTCTTTCTTGTTCTAACTTAAATGTTTTCTAAAATAACATCTTAATTTGGATCTATTTTGGTCAATATCGAATGTTTAACATTGCTTTTGTTTCTTTCAAACATTATATATTGTCCAAGATACGCTGAGGAAGGTGTTTGTCTTGCAGGTTTACTGAATAGAAGGTGGATTTGAGGACTGAGCGAGGGATCAAGTAAAAGCTAGGATCGAACGCCGGTTAAAAGGTATGTTCTCAAGTTCCATGACTCATTTCTTTTCATAAATACCTCTGCAATACAATTAATACACTTACCTGTCACCCCATCCAAGTTGATAGCATTAGTTTCCTTGCTATAGGGTAGTTTTTCCCGCCAACAGTGTCCCACTAGATCCTACATGTCACCCTTGGATTCCACCATGTCATCATTTTCCTCTGCTAGGTCACATTTCCTTCTTCCTAATTCTTCTATGTCATCGCGAACTTTTAAATATTGTAGTTGATCCTTGCCATTGATTTGATTTCCTAATTAATCTTATCCATTTGCAATGCTACATTTACCCTTTTATAGAAATGATATCTAGTCCATTGATCTATATATCCAATTGCATCTCAACTATTGGTAGGAAGACTGCTGGGATAAGGTACGAGCATATCCCTTTATCGAATAATCAAAATTGCATGATGAGATTCTATCCATGCGCAGCAACACGACATGTTCCAATGCACATGCAACTTCCCTATCTGTGAATGCTCAAGATCTAACAATATGGTGGACCCAATTCAATCCTAAACATTGGAAACACCTTCCCTTGGGTTAACCATCACATAACTAACTTTGTACAAATGGTCAATATCTTACTGATCAAACATGCATGATCAATCGTATCCATTCATGGCAGGGGTACCCTTGTTATCCTCCAATCAATTCCACTTACATGACTGACTCAAATCAACCATTGCTACTTGCACGATGGATGTAGGTCATCTGTGGGGGACCCCCCTCTAATAATCTCTGATTGGCTTAACTTGCAAAAATGGTGTAGATATGTCGAATTGACATGCCCGATTTAATATTAGTCGTTTGTAGGGGTCCCCCCACTAATAAATTTTGATCATGTATTATTATGTAAATGATTCAAATCTAAAGATATGAATTGTTCAATTAAATATGAGTCATCTACAAAATAAATTGGTTTGCACCTTTCCTACATGAATGCCACAAATGCATTTGAACCCTCTTGGAACTACAAACTATATGCTCATTACACGAGCTTCATCCATGTCATACTCCTTGTCCATGTTGGATTTTAGGTGCCCACATTAAGTTTTTTATAAAAAAAATTGAAGAAGTGGCTAACGCAAAATTACACTTGGCTTTACCCATATGGAAAGTTTTCCATCAATTGAAAACACTAATAATTTCCATCAATTAACATAACTAAAATTTCTGACAATGATTTGATTTTTTTTTTCAAAATTGAATACTCCATCTACACAATCGGTTCTAAGAATAACATGTTGGTTTTGATAATAACATATGGGAATCTAAATCCACGAATTTCCACGAGGCATTTAATCAAACAATTACCTTATATACTATGATTTTCTAAATTTTCATAGAGCTAACTCTGAAACTAAAAAAAATTGATTCCTACACCCTTCATAACTTGCCCAATTAGTCCAACTACATTTCTTCTAGTTATTTAATAATTCAATTAAACATTTGAAGGATTTTATATGAAGTTTTCCCCAATTTTTTGTCACACACATTCCATCAAACACTTTGTGTGCAAAATATAATGCATTCCTATGCATACCAATTCTAGCCCATGAAGTTCCAATTATGTAACCCATGGCTCTTATACCACTGTATCACGTACCAGGTAGCCTTAATAGACTATGGATACCATGAGGTACTCAATTCCACATACGAAATCTACTCTTGATACCAATTTTTAATTTTCTTTCCATTGACTTGCTATAATATTAATTCTTAACAACATAGGTAAATAACTATAACATTCATTTAAACTAAAATCCCATTTTAAATATGCAAGCATTCCTACCATAAATGCATCCAATCCATGCTTAGTAACTTCAAGTGCATAGAAATTTCCATAAACAATAATTTAAACAAACACATAACAGGATATCAACCATGGAATTTATACACAATTGAGAAACTTATGTTTTAAAGGTTTTCCAATTGTCTACATATGAAGGACATTCCTCCTAGTCATAGGTAGTTCGTCGTTCCAGTTCTTTCTATGATAGAGGCCACCTCCAAGATGGATCTACTAGTCTACAAGACTAAATAATTTCCAATCTTCCTACTCATCCACACTCACACAACCCTATAGTGCAGAAACCCCCTCCATAGTTGTCCCAATCCAGTAGCACTCATACCCCATCAACCTACAGAACACAAGGAATGGGACCCCCTTCTTTGTACCGCAGTCCCTTAGGAATGGGACCCCCTTCTTTGTACCGCAGTCCCTTTGCGTCATTAAATCATATTTACATCATGGGGTCAAAATGGGGTGTTACATCTCTCGAATTAGACATGAAGCCTCCAATTTCAAATTTAGTAAGTTCTATCACATCCTCTGGTTCATAGATGGAGAAGCAAACAACCAAGCAAATATTGCAACTCACTTGAAGGAGGGACAATGAAAAAGAAATGAAGAGGAATCATATCTCCCTATCCCCTAAGGTTATAATTCATGAATAAATCCATTAGAATTCAAATTTAATGAAGGTGTACACATAGAAACCCAAAGTACAAGATGGTTAATGGCACATTTAAAGACTTGGACGAGTATGTGATGGAATCACACATGCCATTCCATCCTTTGCCATGTCATTTGAATGCCTTGTTCTTTTATTTATTGTAAAAGATGGGATAATGAGAATCTTTCCTTCTCAACCTCACCTAGAGTTGGTGGATTTCACATAGCTCAACATCGTTAGGCTTGGTTCCAATGAGGTATGTTGCTTTAGGCCAAGTCCCCAACTTACTCTAAGATGGAATTGGTGGTTGTTTGAAATTCCATGGAATGTTATAGTTTTGTGGTATCTCAAAACTGGGTCTCATTATTTTGGGTTATCTATTCAATGGGAAAGAGGCATCTTAACCCAGTGGATGTGTTTGTATCCTTGTGAGATTTCGGTCCTCCTCTATCGACATAGAAGGTCAGAATTTTATTTTTGTATCTTTATTTCTATGATTGGATTTGATAGACAATGGTTCTTTGTTCTTAATTTGGCATACATTGGGGTTCTTTACATTAGTCAATTCTATTTGAAAGAATTGGTTGAAGAGATTGAATTATGTTCTCTATCCTCATAGAACGTCAATTTTATATTTTTGTATCTCATGTTATGTGTTTGGTTCTAAAATCAAGGATTAGCAATGGTCGTATCTTATATTCTTTGCTCACAAGTTGGCATATGCTAAATGCTTTTTATCGATAAATTTAGTCTTTATTTGTTTTTCATAGGGTCGTGGCTCTTTTTCTATGTTTACAATCTTTGGCAACAATGTTTGGAGGCCATTCTAGTGTGGAATTTGGGATCCTTCCTTGTTGTGTATCCCGACATCCTTGAAGGATATAATCCTATGTCTTCTCCCCCGTTTCATATTGAACCTTCCCAGGCAATATAAAGATCCATGTAATGTCTAGGATTTCATGGAAAATTCCAAAGGGCCATCTACAACATTTAGGGGATCCTGCAAAGATAGGAGGAATGCATAAATGAAAATACAACCTTCATTCATGCTCTATCCAATACAATACAAAGTAATGAGCACACCATCACTTCATAGAACTCTGATATTATGGACATTGTTATGCAACAAATGAGACAAATCCAAGCTTTGGAAGCAGAGTTTATGACTCTTAAATCCACCATTGGTAATATCATTAAAGGCACACAATCAACATCATCGAAACATTGGAAATGTTTAGGTTCCACTCTAGCAGCCACCAAAGAAGAAGAAACAATTTCACAATTGTTTGAAGATATTGAGCTTGAGAATCTAGAGATGCAACAAGTCAATAGAGAGCCAGGAGAAGGTCATAATCAACACTTTTTCCATCACTTCACAAAACTATGATATTATGGACATTGTTATGCAAAAAATGAGACTTGAATCCAAGCTTCAGAAGCTGTGTGTATGACTCTTAAATCCACCATTGGCAATATCATCAAAGGCAGACAATCAACAACATCAAAACATTGGAAATGTTTAGGTTCCACTCTAACAACCACCAAAGAAGAAGAAACAATTTTGCAATTGTTTGAAGATATTGAGCTTGAGAATCTAGAGATGCAATAAGTCAATAGAGAGCCAAGAGAAGGTCATAATCAACACTTTTTCCATTGAAGTTATATCGTGTTATGTAAATTTGTTTTGTGTTAAGATTCTTTTATCGAGTGTATACTTTTAGTAGCTTTGTAGTATACCATGAAAAGACAAATTGCTCGGCCTTGATAGCTTCTTCTTTTTTGGAAGATCTGTTGCTCATACTCAAATCAACTACTACTTTTGAATTACTCTATTATACAATTCAATTGTAGCTCTTTTAATACAAACTTATAACTATTATTGTTAAAAAAATACCCCACATTTTTTTCCTCGACGAATACTTTTCCAGTACACAAAGAACACAACCTATAAGAGCCTACTCCTCAAATGATATGAAATGGCTATATTAATCAATATTAACAAGGTGCATCTATATACAAATGCACAAATAATCATTGCTTAAAATGTGTACACCAGATAAGAAAGAAATCATTTTCTAAATAAGGTGAAGTTGGTTTATTTTCCAATAAGAAACCATACAAATTCGTTGTTTCATCTACTCAACACATGACCATACCTCCATTGAAAAATCTAATTTATTTTTATAAAATAACGTAAAATGGCTAAACAAGAGCATCATATCACTTACAAGAATTGAACCTGGGTGGGGAGGGTATTTTCCATAAATATTATTTGAAGAGAAAGTTTTGTCCATTGTAAATAATATATCATTTCCACTAAAATACTAAGCATGTAGTTATGTTTGAAGTTTTAAATATTATGCTAAGCATGTATTTATATTTGAAGCTTTAAATACTATGCAAAGTTTTGGTTTTAGATACTGTGTAAAGTTTTGATAAATTTGATAGAAAACAATGAAATAAGAGACCTTTCAAACTTTTAAATTATTTATGTATCCATTATTCAAAGTTTTAATAAATTTGATAGCAGTGAAAAGTTCTTTCAAATTCCAAACTATTTATTTTTCCATCCAAAGTAATGTAAAAAAATTTATAAAACTTTTCATAATAAAAAATGTTTTGTTATATAAATATAATATCAATTAATATTAATATAAATTTTAAAAAAATAAAATAATTACATACATAATATTTAATATTTATTATATGTAAAGTTTTGATTTTAAATACTATATTACAAAGTTTTGATAAACTTGATAGAAAACAATGAAATGAGAGGCCCTTCCAACTTCGAAACTATTTATGTATCCATCCCAACTTGGTAGAAATAGTGAAATCAAAACTATTTATATCTCCATTCCAAAGCATTGTAAAAAATTTGATAGTAAAAAATGTTTTGTTATATAAATATAATATCAAATAATATTAATATCAATATCATTTTTTAAAATATTTTTAATGGTATAAACACATTATATTATTTTTTAAAATATATTAAAAATTTAAATTAAAAATAATTAAATTTAAAAATTCTTTAAATTTAAAATAATATTTTTTCTTTAAAAAATATATAACCAAACTACTGTCCATGCATCTATATCAATATGGAATATTTAATTTAAATCTATATCAATATGGAATATTTAATTCAACAATAATAATCAACATTACATTTTGGAGAAAAAACACATAAATAATAAACAATTAACATTATTAATTAAAAAAATATTATCCATTCCAAATTCTAACCATTTACTTTGCAGTTTTTTTAAAATTATATATCTATTATATTTTAATTTTTTGGTTTTTAAGGTCTTCTATTTTTATTTTACAAGCTTCTCAGTATACAGGAATGACAACCTTAATATTAAGTGATAAGTAGAGAATTTCAACTTTTTCAAAGAATTTTTTAAATTGATATTTTTTAATTCTTTATTATCTAAATTATTTTAAAATAAGTCAAAATTTTAGTTAGTTTTTTTATGTCCCCGAAGGGGATCATATATAGATTGACAAGTTCCTATTAATTTGCTTTTAAAACCTATAATTTTTTTCCACTACTATATATAAACTATAGTTTGAATTCTATAATATTTTGTCAAATTTTTAAATTTGGTGTTTTTCAAAACACCTATTGGTTAGGGGATGGTGGCATGACGTGACGTCATTCTTGATTTTCCCTTCCTGGGAGGTGGCTGCGGGTTGACGTCACGTTCGCACAGGCTGCACAGTTACAGAGTTTTTGCTGGATGTCAGTGATTATAAGAGGAGGAGGCGGCCCGATATCGTCAGCTTTTTACAGTACATGTGCATTGTGCAGAGAGCATACACTGCATTGTTTCAGTAGATACACTGCATGCAGCGAGCGTGGCAATATGCATGCATACTGTGCTACTTCTCCTGGCACACTCTGTACCGGTGTTAATGGTGCTCACTTTCATTTGGACAGTTGTCTTCTCCGCTATGAGAATAATAGTTTTTATGGTCAGGTTGTGGCGGTGGGAATTATGTTTATTGTGCCGCCCCAAATGACAACAATCTGCACACATTCATTCAAAAATCCCAAGACTCATCCACAAAACTCATAACTAATGCTTCCAAAAAGAATGGTTACAACACCTTTGGATCCATTGATGGCTCCTTATATGGTCTCGTGACTGAAGATTAAAATCAATTACTCACCTTTCCTCTCAAGCATGAAGGTCGATGTCTCAAGGCAGACTATTTTTTGAGCTACTCAACTTACTCATTTTTCACATATAACTAGACTTCGGCTATTAGTTTCTAGAGTTGCTGCAACTATTTGTTGTTTGATTCTCACATAACAATATGTATGTTGATTTCCTTGTTTCATTTTAAACGCAACATCGCCAAATTTAGTGTCGTCATCAGAGAAATCATCATAAAAATTCTTTCCTATATTGTTAGGAAGCATTGACGGAGCAGCCTTGGTTGCGGTGATCACATACTTGATACTCTTCTGTCTAAATATTAAACAACAAAAGAACTTATATGATCAAGCATATGATTATATATCCTTTCATTATGGTTGCTTCCCTGCTAAATTATTCTTACTTTATTTGCTAAATTATTCTTACTTTCTTAACTTGGTCAGATTCGTCTATTGTGATAAAATTGCTTATATAATGATGCTCTATGTAGATGAGAATCTAGCTGTGCGGGAAAATTTTGATCAATTCATCTTTGTTTACGAGGTTCTAAGAGATTCGATTGTAAACTTTTACAGAAACAACATGCTTGGCAAAGGAGGATTTGCTGAAGTTTATCGGGTATAGTATCAAAAGTGAATTTGATGAGTCTATCCAACTATGTCCGTTGTTTACAAATCAATTATGATGAGTTTGGTGAACAGGGAACACTTCCAGATGGAAGGGTTGTAGCTGTTAAGATTCAATAAACTGACCAAAAGGCATGCAGGTGCGGTTTACAAATTTATGTCTAATAACAGTCTAGAAAAGCACTTGTTTGGTACGCTGCTCTTATTAAATCTATGGATTTATGGTTCAATTTGTTAATTCCTGAAATCATATCTACTGGTTTTAATGAGTATGAATCTTTGAGATACTAATATTGGAGCTACGCAGGAGAGATTAGAAGCTCTTTGAGCTGGGAAAGGCGTTTAAACATTATAGTGGGCATAACTCGAAGGTTTTCATATCTGCACCTGCGTGACATCTGTTGTTCCTCGATTGACAAGTGGGAGGATAGAACCATCTTTGGTTGCACACGTTTTTCCTGTTGGTAGCTGTTTTTAAAGAGGACAACTCGAAGGAAAGAAGGGGCAGGTATCTGAGCGTTTGGGAGGGGATGACTGAGTAAGCTCGATCCCAAGATTTAAAGCTTCATTTATTTATAATTTTAGAACACCTTCTTGACTCTGCGCATGGTATTGCACATTTCCTTTTTGGGTATATATTTTATGCTATGTGGTCTCTGCGTATAGGTATTTGTTTTTCTGCTGCCACAATTTTGTCGGAGCCAGTTTTTATCGAGTCTCTGTCATTTAGTTGTTGCATATCGCTGATAATTGCGCAGGAATGGTGATCTCTGGTTGTTACCTGTGAAGTATTTGGTTTATAAATGTTATATATGTATGCTTCATGTCGTTGAAGTATGCGCAGAAGCTTTTGGGGAAGAATCCCCGTTCACCTTCCTTTTTATACTTATATTACTTAATTGTATATATTGATAACCTTTGTTTGTATTATGGATACCTGGATTACGGTGAGGGAAGGACGGATCCCTTAAAGCTCAACCCTTGTATTTTTCAATTTGAATTGGATTGCGGTTGATCACTAGATTCCTGTTAGTTGTCAAGTAGATCGCTGGTTAGGAGAAAATGATTATTTCATCTTTGTTCATAAATATGGCTCTACTTCTCTGTATTATAATTAGATACTTTGTTTAGCGTAAATGCTGGGTTTTCCGCATTATATATATATAATCCTGTGATAGATGAATACTCGGGGATAGCACGACTGCTGGAGAGTCTATATTTTTAATTGTTGTCCTCTATGAAAGGTAGATACTCAGCGGTAGATGGATACTCCGTTTAGCATAAGAGTTGGAGTTTTACTTCTCTCTGAATCCTGTATTATAGGACCCTCGCCTTGGACGCTGGAGTTTACGGTTTGGATCTCTAAAGTGCTTTAACTAAAGGATCCTTATTTTAGTCGCTGGAGGTTTTGTTCTTGATTTCTGTGTCTTTAAAGGGGGCAGCTTGACCTCAGTTGTTCTTAGTTAAATGCTGAGATATTGTTACAAACATTTACCTTTCCTGCGTAATTAGGGAAAACTAAACGCTGATCCCGAATATATAAAATCTATGTTTCTGTACTTTATGTCGTGTAGAGTGTGCTCGGAAATACTAGATCGATTTTCTTAGATCTTTAACTGAGATGAATGCATGTGCATTCTGAAATTCGATCAATTTAAAAGCTTCTGCGTAGATGTGTATGGTAGCCGAGATCTTGCCTTAGTCCAGTAAAAGATCCACAGCCTGCTCTCTACGTATCTTGTTCCCGAGGATAGCTGGATCACTAGGCTTTGCGTTTTTGTTTGCATGTTTAAAAAAACAAACCCGCCCTTCGAATGCTAGATCTCTGTGGTAGTGTTATTTTAGAACCATCATCTTATTCAAGTTATTATCTCTGTCTTTTGCTTTTTGATCTCTATTTGAAAACAGGGTAAGCGCTAGCGCAGCTAGGATACTGTAAATTTTAGATATTAGTACATATCTTCCTTTAAATAATCTATGTAAAATAGAGCCAGATAAACTCTGTGTAGATCGCTGGCAATTACATAGAGTAAATTCTTTTGTTGTAAATCGCTGAATGAATGTGTAGATCCTCGGTCAAAGTGAGTCTCCTAGGATAAAGTGATCATAGTATATTTCTTGTTGGTTAGAATATATATATATATAGAAATGGTTATATATTACCTTTATAAGGTGTTGCATTGTCCTCTTATATTCCAAGTTATTAAGAATTTAAGCTTCGACCTAGAAGGTCATAGTGATAAAGATGGTAGATAGAAAACATACATATCTTGTATAAGGTTAACTTGTATGCAATATTGCTTTTTGGGTTATTTGACTATATAGATAAAATTTTATATTTTACCTTTTAAAAAGTGTTTCATCAACCTTCTATGTTCACAAGTTAAGTAAGAGCATAAGTCTTGATCTAAAAGGAACATAGTGTTAAGAGAGTAAAGAGTAAACTTATGTATTTCTTAAGCTGTACTATCTTAAATTTCTACTTGAGAGTAGATCTCGGTAGCAGTTCGATGTAGCATTGAAAGTCTTCTAATGCATTTAGTCGAGAGGCCTTTTGAAAGTAGAAAGTGAAATAAGCAACAATTGTGTTGTAGATGTGAGATTCTACCGAGATTATATATATTGCAACCTTTTTTGTGGATGTAGTTCTAGATTGGGTGAACTATGTGAAGAAAGGTCTCTCTCTTCTACCAAGATTATATATATATTGCAACTCTTTTGTGGACGTAGACCTAGATTGGATGAACCACGTGAAGAAAGGTCTCTCTGATGTGTCTTTATGTGTTTAATCTCTTTGAATTTATACTAGTTTTGTCATGCTTTAGTTGATGGATAAATGGTTGTTGTATTATAGTCATGTACTTCTTGGTTTAGGTATAATTGTGTATGGGTAAAATTTCATAAAGATGTCCCATGTATAGACGACATTATAGGAATTTATTATGTTTCCCATAGTTATGGGAAAAAAATTACATAGAAAGATTGATGCTAAGACCTTCACATAATGAAGTCAAGTTTTTATATGGTATTGGTTGAAGGGGAATAAATGGTTACCTTCACATAATGAAGTCAAGTTTTTATATGTGGTATTTTTTATATGGTATTGGTTGAAGGGGAATAAATGGTTAAGCATATCGAATTTTCTGTCTAACAAATCAACATTTTTATTATGAAGCGATGGCGGACTCTTTCATTTCATTACGGAGTTCTTTAATAATTATTGAAATTTTTAAAATTTCATCAAATTTACTAACTCACAAAATTGGGTTTGTGACAAACAACATAGAAAAAATCTTATACATTTTCTCTTTAACAAGTTGTAATGCTATGCAATGAACAATGAAATGGTAATGCCACTTTAATATGAGCTAACAATGAAATGGAAATGCCACTTTAATATGACCTAATCTAAATGATTAGCTAAAACAATTATTAATATCAACCAAGGGAAAAAAAAAAGTTACATTTTTCCTCTTCAACCTTTAATTGGCCATTCAATCAACAATGAGGTGGAGATGGCTTTTAAATATTTTTTATTTGTTTTGTAAAAATATTTATGTCTAAAATATTTTAGCTAACAAATACATAAACTTTAGCAAAGACTCTCTCATGATATTCAATAAACTATTGAGTTATTAGTCTTGATATACAAACTATTGGTTGATTGAAAAATGAAAATCAAATTAATATAATGAGGATAACTAACTATTGGCTAATATTATGTTATACAAAGTAGACTACAAAGTAGAGTTACAACTCATAATAATGTTTAGAACCTAAATTAGTTTCCGACTAACACAATTTGTTCTCGCATGCTTTACTTAGTTCGCCTTATTTGATCTCCACATAGCAAGTGAGAGGTAAGCAGTAAGGTCAATGCTTGTTTTTTTGCACACAACTTTGCGCAAATAGATCCTTCTTTCGTTAATAACTTCCTTTGGTTCATCTTACATCATATGTTCCCTCTCAATAGCAGGTGGCAACATCGGGGACATTGCCACCTCGTAGCTCTTGTTAAATAATTTAAATAATTGAATTTGAACTGTGCATTTATTTAATACCGTGGGGACATTGCCACCTCGTAGCTCTTGTTAAATAATTTAAATAATTGAATTTGAACTGTGCATTTATTTAATACCGTTGTTGTAGAATTAGGAACCATTGGATCTGAACCAGCTCAGATCCAATAACTCCGCAAAGTGTTTTAATGGGAGTGTTTGCACCATTCATGAAAACGAATTGCCTTAAAGGGAGTGTTTGCACGATCGATTTTTGGATAACTTTAATGATTTAAATTCCACGGAAGGCTATCTTGCCCCCATGGTTTCACATATAAGTTCTTGAAATTCCTTCCAGTCACCAAACCGAAAAGAAATTACATCAGACCAAAGGAATTTACCTTAAGCCAAATAGTTATGCTAGATATTCACGGTCTTCTCATTTACTACGCTGGCAGGCTAAAGGAAGACATTTCAATGTTAAATAAGTTATTATTGCATATGCATGTCGCTTTGGCCGAGTGGTTAAGGCGTGTGCCTGCTAAGTACATGGGGTTTCCCCGCGAGAGTTCGAATCTCTCAGGCGACGCATCATTGCAATGTACTATTTTGTGCATTAAAACAATCTCTCAGGCGACGCATCATTGTAATGTACTAATCTCTCAGGCGACGCATCATTGTAATGTACTATTTTGTGCATTAGTGTTTTAATGGGGAGATCCCACAATGCTTAATTGGTTGCGGGTTGATTATATGTGTTTGTTAAATGTTTTTCTCCTCTTCCATTGCATGTGTGGCAGGTGTGTGCATGTAAATAACGATTCCTATCATGTCGCACTTTGGAATACTCTTGTGCGTGGGATGAGTAAGGATTAAATAATGGCTAGATAGTTAGTCTCTTTGACTTTGTCCATTGCGGAACCTTATTTAATCCTTTATAAAGACTAAAGACTAGTAAGCCTCATGATAATACAAGTGATTTTGGCCTTTGTCTCATTTGTGAGTGTGTTAATTATTATGAGTTGTTTATTTTGAGTTCATTTAGTGTTTTAGTTTGAGAGGTAAGGTTCAAAGACCTCACTTTGAGCCTCGCCTCCCCCTTTCTCTAGATCGGTGCATTATCTTGGAAAGTTGAAAAGGAAATGGGTGGATGGGACTTGCTTGGAACCATATGTAGCCCCAACCCACACAAAACCACCCTGACCTCTTTGGGAAGGAGAGGGGAGTTATTGTACATAGCGAAACTCATTTTTTGTGGAGCAAACATAGGTGGTGGATCATGATAGTAGAAACATCACTTCACACCCTAGGCCATAACCTAGATGCTATCCACATTGGAACAACCTGGGACATTATCAAAGTATCGAAGGAGCCATTGCAAAGTAGGTGTTCTCGTGCTCTTGTTGATTCAATATAGGTGTTGTAGATAGAACAAGAAGGATTGGGCCATTAGGTTTGCTCACAGTTTTGGTCCCAGTTTTTGTTGTCACCCTTCTTGAGATAGTTATACATTTAGAATCAAGAGGGCCAGGGAGGAACGAAGCACGAATTTGATGGAAACTATGAATTAATAGTTGTAGTCAAGAGGAGATATCAAGCATGTTTTGAGGGGGGGTTTGTTTATGTAGTTTTGAAGAATCAAAACTGCACCAAGGGAATCTATGAGATTCAACTCAATATACTAGTTCTACCTTATAAAAGTTCTTCCATATCTAAAATAGATGACAAGAAGTCGTCAAATTTTGCTCATGGTGGTCAAAAATTTGCACACTGGGTAGCTAACATAGGTCAGGGTGCAGGCGACATATTTTTCGATAGGAAAGGTATTGGTCACAGAGAACATGGTCGGTGTTAGGTTCAAATTTCTAGTAGTTAGAGAACTTCCAAACGTGGAGTCTTTTTTTCAGAAATGAGGCATAGAACCAAACTAGGGGATGACGAGTTGGGAGGTGTGGTCAAGGAGTTGTTGTTTCCTGATTTTGACTAAGTGTTGGAGTAGAGCGCACTTTAGCAAAAGATGAATCCATAGAAGTGAAGGGACCACAAAATCCTAAGCACACCTACTTCCCTCAATCTCTATGCATGTCTCTAAATACACGCATGCTTGTAGACTCTTTCGTATGAGTGGGATACAATTTATAGTTTCCTTAGTATATTCCAAAATATTATGTAACCACTCCAATCACCTACATATATGACGCCTATAATGTAATTAAGAGAGATTTTTTGAAGTTGTTAAGTGAATAGTTAGAGTTAATAGTTGTGCACTATGTCTTGAATTCTATGTCAGAGTTATGTAATATAATTCATGTTGCTAATATAATGGAGAATTGTTTTTCTTATGTGTTTGTGTTCATGTTATATGACAATGATCTGTATGTGTTGCTAATATAATGGAAAATTGTTATGTGTATGTGTTTATGCTCATGTTATATATTAATGATATGTATGTGCTTGTAATTGATCTAAATACTATGAGTACTCTTGTTGGTTTAAGGGAATGTGATTAAAGGTTAATTAAAGGAATACAAACCCAACTAAATCTTTAACACTACATACTTACATGGGAACTATCATATTATGCACCTTGGATGAGATCTCCTTCTTCTTGGAAAGTTGAATATGATAGTGCAATAGACTACGTCAAACCTGTAACAGACACCTTTCAGAAACCCTGTGTCTATCATAGAAGAAACAATGAAAATGTAGAGCACAACTCAATAATTAAGGAACAACTCGATGATATTCATGAATTGGGAAGAAATTCTTTCACATTAAAGGTAAAGAAAGGGATCATGGTGGGACCCTCCATGACTAAATCAAACAATATGTAAACAAAGATACCAACAAGTACGTAGTTTCCAACATCAATGACACCTTAACACAAATGGTTTCAAGTGGTTAGGGCTCTAGCTTGTATTTATTTATTGAATTACTCACTCTTTATTTGGAGAATGAAGACATTCTACAAATTCATCTCATCATGAACTCTCGCCATGAATCTAAGCGAAGCTTTCCAAACTTTCCAAACTATTCATTTTTCGTCTTAGTTCTTTGTTCATTTTCTTTAGTGAATGTAATCACCATGAAAAATGGGCATCGACTATCTTCTTTTTCTATATTCAAAATTAAGAAGAAGATCTAAAGCTAAGAAAAGTATAGGATAAAGAAGAAGATGAGGACTAAGATGAAGAAAAAGATCTAAAACCAAGAAAAGTATAGCTTTTACCTAGACTATACATTACTTTTTTGCTATTCGTACAAGTGTTTTTTAGAAAATCTATTTTTTTTTCTTCCTTTGAATTCTGTAACCACTCAACCTGTACCTAAGGTGAGATGGTGAGATGTAGCTTCTGTCTAGGAATCTCTTTTCCATTATTTTATGTTTTTTTTACATTGAAATATTAATGTTGATGGATCTTTACGTCGATAGACGTTTATTCTGAAGGGGAGTTTGAGAAACACTGTACAACCTTCGTCGTCTCTTCGGCTAATCGGATTTCTCCACGTATGCATTGGCCTTATTGGTTAGAATTCCACCGTTTATTTGTGCAGAGTGACAACTGTCATGAGGTACATAAATGCTTGCTAGCGTGTTCCTGAAGTCTCTATGTGCGGAAATTCTCGTTTTGCTTGCTGTGCAGAGGGATGTCGCATTTTAGAGGCCTCTTTTGCCTATTGCGTGGAGGGTTTTTGCATTTCAGATGCCTGTAGAGACTGAATTCAAGCGGCAAGATGAAGGTTTCCGTCAAAACCTTGATATCGAGGTGTAATTCTCATTTTTCGTGCTGTGCAAAGGGATTTCGCATTTTGGAGGCCTATTTTGCTTACTGTGAGGAGGGTTTTCACGTTTGAGAGGCTTGTAGAGACTGAATTCATTGTTCGTGTTCCATTGCAGCTTCGACAGAGATTAGCAGCCATTGATTATGGTTATAGATGAATTTATGTTGTTAATCCATACAAGTGGTGCCAGGAACCTAACCTGTCATCTCCAACTTGAACCGCACCTTCAATGCTCCTTCAATGGAGCCAACCAAATCTGTCATCTCCAAGTTAATCCTTCAATGCTCTTCATATTTTAGTATGTATCTAAATTTCATCATACTTTGTCAATTTTCGAAGAGTCTGAATGTGATGGTAATGTTGTTCATAGTCTAAAGTTCATTGTACTTTGGCATTAGAGGTCTGAATTTGAATGATTGTTCATGGTTTAATTGACTGGTATTACCCCACATGTAATGCTGGCTCCTTCGAGCTTAGAACCTCTAATGGGAAATTCTGAAGGGTAGAATTTAATTGACACCACATATGCAGATATTCGACTGCCAACGTTGGTATATGTCTCCAAAGAGAAAAGGCCTGGTTATGATCACAACAAGAAGGAAGGTGCCATGAATGCTTCAGTTCGGACAAGTTCTATCTTTCCCAGTGGGATTTTCATCCTCAATTTGGATTGTGATCACTGCATTTACAACTCCCTTGCATTGAGAGAAGCAATGTGCTTCATGATGGATAAAGGAGGAGATAGGATATTTTATGTGCAATTTCCACAAAGATTTGGAGTGGACCATAGTGATAGGTATGCCAATCAAAATATTGTTTTCTTTGATGTCAACATGAGAGCACTCGATGGATTACATGGTCCAATGTATGTAGGAACAGGATGTGTATTCAGAAATATTACTCTCTATGGCTTTGATCCTCCCAGAGTTACAAAGCATGGAGGCTGTTGGGGAAGGAAGACATTTTTTGAACACAAAGGCTCCTAAAAAATTGAGGATTCAGATGCATCTTCGCTCAACGGTTCAGGAAATGGAGATGAAGATATAGATATTCAGCTTCTACCCAATAAGTTTGGTAACTCTATGACTCTTTCTGCATCTATTCCTATTGCATAATATCAAGATAGGCCTCTTGTAGATCAGCAGGAACTCGAGAATGGTAGGCCTCCATGTGCTCTGGTTGTCCCTAGAGAACCTCTGGATGCATCTACTATTGTCGAAGCCATCAATGTGATATCTTGCTGGTATGAGGATAAGCCTGAATGGGGCCAAAGAGTAGGTTGGATTTATGGCTCTGTAACAAAAGATGTTGTTGCTGTTTATAGAATGTATAACAGAAGATGGAGATCAATCTACTGTGTAACAAAGAGAGATGCATTCACAGGCACTGCCCCAATAAATCTGACTGATCATCTGCATCAAGTGCTCGGATGGGCTACTAGGTCAGTGGAGATATTCTTCTCTCGTAACAATGCCTTGTTTGCAAACCCCTGGATGAAGTTCTTACAAAGAATAGCCTATATAAATGTCACTTCCATAGTTCTCATGGTTTACTGTTTCCTACCTGCATTGTCCCTTTTCACTAGACAATTCATAGTACATAAACTGAATGTTGTATTCCTAGTCTTCTTGTTGGAAATCACATTGCCACTCTCCTTTTTGGCAATCCTAGAAATCAAATGGTCAGGAATCACACTAGAAGAGTGGTGGAAAAATGAGCAGTTCTGGTTGATTGGAGGCACTGAGCACCTCATGATCCCTCCAATCACAATCATGATGATAAATATAATTGCAATAGCTATTGGTATTGCAAGGAACATATACAGTGAAATTCCACACAGGAGCAAGCTTTTGGGAGGCGTCTGCTTGATTTCTTGGTGTTATGCCATCTCTATCCATTTGCAAAGGGTTTAACGGGAAGGAGAGTCTGTACCCCAACAATGGTGTTCATTTGGTCTAGCTTGTTGGCAACTACTATATCATTGTTGTGGATTTCCATCACTGCGTCATAACCTGAAATTGGTATTGGGGGGTTTCAGTTTCCATGATACTGGTTACAGAGAAGTTTTGTCAGTTGAGGAATAAGGTATTTCCATAAAACCAATTAACCTGTATTTACAACTGAATCTACAGTACAATTTTAATTTGATTTTGCAGCGTCAAAGCTCAAGGCACCAACATAACTATATCCTTATGAGGCACCCATGTTCATACCATGACTTAAGCAACCAAGGCACCAACATAACTCTATGCTTATGAGGCACCCATGTTCATACCATGACTTAGGAGGCCAGCACAGGGTGTTTTGAGTAGTTCCACTGACATCAGTCCACACTTTATCTATGAAAGGATACAGTTTAAGATGAGGATAACATGAAATGAAAAACTACATTAAGTACACATAATGTCTTCTGCCAATAACCCTATGCCAAAAATTTGGGCAATTGTGAGCCGTGGCAGCACCAAATTTTTCATATGTAAAAAATCAGGTTGATTGAATACCTTGTGAAATACAATGGCTGATAACACAAACGTTTATCCTCAATCATTTTCCATAAAAAAATGATGATCCAATAGTGCTTTTCCATGTGATTTTTAGAAGAGATCTGGCAACATATGTCAACAGATTAGTGAGCTCATAACATATCAAGGTTATTTATATCTAGCATCTCTAATCAATCCAAATCATATATCTAACACAAGCTGATTTGGAATATAACTTCTAATCTTCGAGAAATAAAATAGTAGCTTGACAAGAACCCCAACTATTTCTTTGTTGACTTAATAAGGCTTTGTAGATCTCATCTAACTTGCAGTCCACAATATATGTTTGCATTACAAACTTGATAAAACTTTAGGTTTATAACAGAATTTGATGGTTGTTGAATTCAGAATTCTAGCTAGAATCTTGGAATACATTTATTTTCAGACCTAACCTTAGAATTATCACCATTCTATCCAACCCTATCTGGTTAGATGAAAGTACTACACTACTAGATCTTCCATGATTGAGAAAGAATCTCATGCTGGAATTTCAGCCCCGTGACCGGTGGATATCTTCCCGGGTGGTTGTATTGGTGGGATTCTATCCTCTAAAATTTAAATTGGCTGTATTTTACACCAGATATTTCTTATTGATTAGCTTTCTGCTCATTTGGAACTCTCTTCATTATGTTTTTTTGGCAAATAACCCACGCATTGAGGCATGGAATTTGCAATTAGTAGGTTGTGCAAATCACGGTTCCATTTGAAAACCCCTTAGAAAACAAAAATTAGAAATCTCAAGAAAACACCATGCCCTTGATTCTCTATGAAGGAACTGGATGAAAGAAGTTGAATGTGTTTTCTCTATCTTCCATCTCAGTCCTAAAAGTATTGTTTTGCTTGCTGTGCGGAGGGATTTTGCATTTCAGAGAGCTTTTAGAGACCTGAATTCGGGCGTCAAGATGACAGTTTCCATCAAAACCATGAAGGCTAACCACTTCAATATCAAGGTTAAGCCCACGGATACTTTAAGTCATTTTTTCTGTCCCTTTATTGCACATCAGGGTTTCAAATTTATTATGTGTGATTGTTTGGGCTATGTCGTTTGATTGTTTGGGCTATAGCTTCCAGGCCATCTGAGCACTTGTGAGCATTGTCAGATGCAGTTGGGCTGTGTTTCATAAATGTGAGAGTGATCAGGAAACATTTGTTGATGGTGCCATGGATGACAGAGCCATGGGCTTATCTGCCGTAGATGCTAGTGGAATAGTGATGGCAAATGTTATCAAGGCTTAGCATAAAAGTTTTTTTTGATCTGGGCAGCAACTCTAGGGGTCAATTCCTCATGATTTCAGAGGTATATATTCAATTCTAGATATATTTACAGTGTCCTATTGATATTGTACCCAATCATTAAGCATGTGCTAATTATTTCAGAGTTATGTACTCTTGTCTTGATAAATTGAATTTCTAGAATGATTATCGGTCCCCATTATGTTACATTAATTATGTATTTAATTAATTGAATTTCTAGAATGATTATTGCTCCCCATTATGTTACATTAATTTTGTATTTAATTCTTGATACAATTGTTCTGTTTGGAATCTCAGTAATGCTCGAAAAGGGATCATAGTAATAACAAGCTAATCGATTTTAAAACCATATTTCAGGTCTTGGATTGTATCTCTCTTTTTATGATAGGTTAGCCTTAGCTTTCGAATTGAGGATGGTAAGAAAAAATGAATATTAGTAAATACTCATTAAAACAACTACTAAATATTGTGCTTGAACTAGACAAACAAAAAATGCTTGAATGTACGGCTTTGTATATTATAACATCGATGTCTAAAATTAGTAAGCCATCATGTATATACTTCATCTGGGCATTTTGCTCAAATATGACCAGAAGAAGCATACTATCTCACATCAATAAACATTTGTCACTGTCGCCAGAAAGGGTTTACCTGATATTTCATGTTGACAATTGTAACTTTTAAGATATAAAATATATTTTCATCACCATTGAGAAAAGCGTCATGACCTTGAGTCTTTCATCCTTTTGTTGAAAAAAAATTGCTTAACCTGGATTCGATCGGTGCAAATATTGCAGGTATTTAGCCACATACAATGTTATAGCACTTCAACCTACCTCAAACTTACGAAGATGATTATGGGCATATGGATTAATTCACAGATAGTGTAATGCTTTATCATTTTATTATAATGTTCACAAAATAAGATTATTGTAATGGTATCAAAATATTCAGTGTGGCAGCTGCTACTGAGTATGTAACAGTCTTTCATATGATTTTTCAATTTAGTGGAGAGATGTGAATTTTCAATTTAGTAAGATTATTGTAATGGTATCAAAATATTCAGTGTGGCAGCTTCTACTGAGTATGTAACAGTTTTTCATATGATTTTTCAATTTAGTGGAGAGATGTGAATTTTCAATTTAGTGAAGAGTTGTTGCAGCTGCTAGCTTTTTATGGTACATGTTCTCAAGTAAGTTATGCAACTACTGAAACTTTTATTCTGTCAATGAATCCAATTAACTATGACAAGCTTTTAAAGCGTGTGCCAATTTAGAGCTTTCAAATATAATTTAATGTATTCTTAATCAATACATAATTGAGAAATATGGTTTATATTCAAATAGAATTTAATGGATTCTTAATCAATACATAATTGAGAAATATGGTTTATATTATTTTTAATGTAATGATTGATTTCCATGCAGCTTTGGAATTAATGGAAAAAGACGTGGTGGTAATAATAGGACCATCATTCTCTATCCTTTCTCATCTTGTATCCCATATAGAAAATGAGCATCAAATACCACTTTTATCCTTTGTGGCCAATGATCCAACTTTGACTTCATATGAATATCCTTTATCCGTGTAACCCACAATAATGTTTCTCAGATGGCAGGAATTGCAGCGTTTGTGGATTCTTATGAATGGAGAGAAATTCTTGCTATGTACATGGATGATGCATATGGGGGGAATGGAAGGGGATTCTCTTGCAATTGTGGGAGCTAAGATTACTAACAAGGTAGCTATCACTCCTGGATTTGGCCAAACCAAGATGGGTGATGTCTTTTCAAACTCGGCTGGTTTCAATGGATACACGAGTTTTTGTAGTGCAAATGTATTCAGATGTTGGTCTTAAACTTTTTTTTTTTGAAGCCAAGGACATTTGAATGTTGAGACAATGTCTGGATAGCCACAGATTGGATATGTTATGTTTTAGATTCAGGTTTAGTTGAAGCAGACAACGTGAAGTCTCTTTAAGGGTTAATTATCATGCGACCACATAATCCAAATTCAAGACTGCAACATGTGTTGAGATAAAGGTGAATTTTTTTACAAACAGTTAATATGGTTAATGTCTCTTTGAATGCATTTGCACTGTATGCTTATCACAGTATATTACTGATTGCTTATTCTATCAATGGCTACTTGAAACAAGGGGAAATATCTCTTTTTTTGAACAGTCTACTCTATCAAGTTGGAGTGGAAGCAAGTCGGAGTTAGCAGCACTCAAAGTCCTTGAAGGAGAAGCACAGTTATGAAAGACAATACTGCAACTAATTTCAAGGGTGTTGCAGGTCCTGTACAGTTGGACTTATTCATATTTTTTCCTCAAAGACTTATTCCTATCAATTTCATTAAAAATTCAGTTACATATGATCATTTTCGAGCATGACCATTTTCCAACATTTATTTTCAATGAGGAGACCATAACATTCCCCTACAGACAATTGTATCCATACAGTATGGACAATTGTAAACGGACTTGTGACTAGCTAGTTTGTATGCACCAACTATGAACTCTTGCTAAAGTGACTAATATAGTAATATTCAGGAGGATAAAGGATTTCATGCCCACATGCCAGGGACCGTAACCTGTTGTGGACAAAGAAAATGAACATTCATCCTTGTTTTCCTGGTCAACCTAACCTAAAACACCAATTCCGTTTTTTGAGAAGTAGTAATCCAGGAAAATTAAGAAATTTAATTCAGAGCTTTTTCAATTTAGCAGAGAAGCACAAAAAAATATAGTTGGAACATTAAAAAAATTCGAGCAATTTTGCATCATGTTGGGAAACTGAATGTAAACCCAGCTTCTAACTATGACTGCTTTTATATGCATATATCGAAACAATGAAATGGCAAATTTGCAACTCTGAGAGGAGCAAATTTTTACATAATCTATTGTTTATCCTACCTGAATCCCTACCTCTTACACAACCAGAAGGAACTGAAATACCAAATAATTCAACCATTCAAATATGTGTCCACATGAAGAAAGCAAAGTGGTAATTTCCTACACAGGAAGAATCACACCCTTGTTGATTCTTAGAATGCCATACACAAGTACAAAAGCACAATACCGTTATGCTGCTTACATTGAAGAAAAGAGAAAACAAGTTCCCAAATCTGAGATTATGCACACACATAACTCAACAAAACAACAAACAATGTGGACATATGCCATTCAGTTCAACATATTAATTCCCAGGACAGGGATAAAGAACAAAAATAGATCTCCTCGAGGAAAACATCAATGGCAATGTTGAATTTTAGTGATGAATTTGAAAAACAGGATTGACTTTTTGAATATGGCTACAAAAACTAGATATAATATAGGAAAGCTGGGAGAAAAACCCCCATAAGAAGTGGAAGCCTTATTTTCCATTTGCATCCAATAGCAGAAGCTTATAAAACAGACAAGGATGAAAATATTAACGCAATCCATGGTTGTGATTTGCATCCAATAGCAAAAGCATATAAAACATTACAATGATGAAACTACACAAATTTGTTGTCCAAAATATTCATAAAGAAAAGACAATGCTCCTACATAAACGAAGTTGAATTTAAGATCATTCCGTCAAAGAACTGAAATGTTACTTGGGAAAAGGTTCCAAACGAGTTCAACAAAATTCATAATACCTTAAACCTTTTACATGACAAACCAAATTCTTCATTGTATCACAGTGAGAGTGTCAAATTTAATTTCATTTACCACATTAAAAACACCTAGTAGTTTATAACTTGTGTATATACTTCTTGTTGAAATATCAGAGTTTGAAGTGTAGATACTTGTTGAAATATCAGAATTTGAATTGTAACTTTCAAGGAAACACATGTATTTTATCTTTTTTAAAATTATATTAAATTAAACACATGTAAATTATTTTAGGAAACACATGTAAGTTTTATTATTAAATATATTAAAGAAAATGTTATTTTAATTAAATTATTTAAATTTTAATTATATATATTAAAGAAATTTTATTTTAATTAGAATATTTAAGAAAATATTTAGGAAAAAAACAAATCTAAAATGCATAGCTTTTAGTTATATTAATTTAATAATGAGTATTTTAATAAGATATATGAAAGAAAATAAATTATTGTTGAAAGATTTATTTACTTTTGAAAGGAACTTAAGTTTAATTTTTAATTAATTTTATAAACATGATTTTAAATTTATTTGTATGAGCAAAATAACATGTTAAAGTATTTGGATCTAATTATAATTACAAAATCAATGGAATGTGTTTGTGAGAGAGACATAAAGATCATTGAATATGAATGCCAGTGCAACCTAATGACTAAAATAATATAATTGGTGCACCATAGTTGAAAATTATTAGTGACACTTTTTAGAAGATGTTGTCAATTAGTTGTAAATTGTAAATGGCATTATATAGAAGATGTTGTGAATTACATCATCCAAATAGACTAGAAATTTGAATTTAATTATAATTAAAAAATCAATGAATTATATATAGAATGAATATAATGATTATTGGCTATGAGTGTCACTACAACATAATGACTAACATAATATAGTTAGTTACATTTTTTAAGATGTTAGTTATAAATAATAAGTGATATTCTTTACAGGAAAATAATCACAATGTGATATTTAATGAAAAAAATAGGACCTTAAAATAGGTGTTATGAAGAGTTTCCTCCTCATCATCAAAATGCTCATTTTTCATTTATTAAAACATCACGTAAAATACAAAAGAATAACAAATCTTGAAATGAAAACTTAAAAAATATTATAATGTCAATGAAATTTTGAAGAAAACATTTATCTATAAAATTAATCAAATCTTAAAATATTGAATACATTGCATTTTCACAAAGAATAATATGTCAATGTATTTATGAACATGGTAAACTACATGTTAGTGAAATTTCATTTGAAAAAAAAAGAAATACATTTATGGATGAAATACAATTTAAAAAATTTGCTAATATTTATTAAATTTATGATAAAAAAGATTAAATGTATAATTAAAATATTGCTTAATAATTATTTATAATTAAAAAAAAATTGTATTTTAAAATTCCTATTGTAAACATTTTATGATATTAATTCTTTTTTATTACGAAATTACAAACCTAAACCCATATTTAAAAAATACATGTTAAGAAAAAACAAGTAAATATATTTTTAAAATCATAATATTTGTACTCAATTACATTAAAAATGCCATAGGAATTTCTTTAATATTGCTTTTTTTATAAATGATTTTACATA
This sequence comes from Larix kaempferi, assembly GCA_027924585.1. Lineage (NCBI taxonomy): Eukaryota > Viridiplantae > Streptophyta > Pinopsida > Pinales > Pinaceae > Larix > Larix kaempferi. The sequence continues at coordinate 376,498 of BSBM01000423.1, forward strand.
TAACAAACTTAGTGAGTGAAAATAGAAAAAAAAATCCTCATATTTCAATCAAGGATCACGGCCACATTGAATAAGATAGTTTTTTATTGGTACCAAAAGTCCCATCTCAATCTAATTAAAGTACAATTTAATCCAATTTAATTGGTTTCTAGTTGGGTTTTACCAAAAGGATCTGCATGTGCACTGATGTTCTATGAGCCGTAAAGCCACTTGTGCTTATGTAGACAAGTTGTTCTTTAATTCGTGCAGCTTCCGCCAAATTTCCAAAATTTCATCAATTTATGTAACAAATTGACTCTTCGGTTCTCCAAATTTAATAGCTTCATGGTTGTTACAAAAGAGCAATCCTCACAAGATAAGTGGTGGATTTTTTTAACAATGATTATTGCAATGCATTATCACTTGATTTTATCTTCTCATGGAATAAGGAGAGGTAGAGGCAATGCAATGATGGGTTTGACATTAACCATTTTCCTACAAATTCCCATATCTTCCACCTTAGTGGTTGAGGTAGGATTATTTTTTGCAGCTCCATGTAATGATACCTCTAGATCTCGAGATGGAGTCACTCGATGGTGGTTCATCATTAGGTCTTTTCCCTTGGTATGTTTAATATCTAATTACTATATAATGTGAGATTATTGCTTGGGTAGGATGTTGTGATGTGTACATGTTCAAAATAAAACTTGTAGGGCAATGATGTATGTACTCATTGACCAAAAATATATGCATGATACTCTTCCATATACACAAATGTAGATTTTTGTTGGGATCACTATGTTTTTTGCATATTTGATTGAGGTTTTTTCTAGCACATTATAAGCTTAGGGGAAAAAATTAATCCATTGACTAATTTTAAGAATTTTTTCTTAAAATACAATTCAGTTTTAGTTTTCCAACAACAACTTATCGACGTATCATTGCACCTTTTTTGGGGCAATTGCTAGTTTTACTTGTTTCAGAAAGGAAGCATTGTACAAAGAAGTGGACCTGCTGGAGAGCAGCCTCCTAAGTGAAAGCAACAATAAAGCATCGACTATGTCCTATATTATGAGTGACTTTGTAGCCGCATATTTGTCTTGATTTCATTCTCCTGTTTAAGGCTCTTTTCAGGATGGTTGTGCAAATGAAAGAATTTGTTATGTATTTGATGGAGTACATCTTGCTATTAGTGTATGCTAGGACTTTAGATGGTATTGATGTAATTCAATTTGTTATGATTTGAATTTGTAGGGTTGTGGACATCACATTATTACAAATATTTAGAACTTATTCATTTGAATTGAAGGTATATTTCATTTCCAAGGGCCTAGTCGGTCTTCTTGATTGTGAAGAAGGATTTTGTTGGTGCTTCCAAATTTTTTCCAATAAAAATACTAGCACACACACTTAATTTGTGGCCAGCGAACACTGACAGATCACAAGTTAAGTGTCATGAACAATTTATCTGCTACTTGTTCTCCATGCTTAGTTGTAATCACCGGTTGTGGGTTACCTTCTTTAGTTAAATGGGTTGTATGTCACTACCTATTATCCATGCATGAGCTATGAGTTATCCATGCATTAGCTACCATATATATATATATATAATTGTTTATTTGAAATTTTGAACGACGACCATAAAGTAAATATGGACAGTACGCTTCTCCCATCCTTCTTCAATCTAGGAAATGTATAGATGACAGTCCACCCGAAATTCTAAGATATAAACACCTATTGGTGTAACAAATTATTAGCAACTCGTTTTTATTTTTTGGCAAACTGCAATGGTGAAATTGTTTTAGAGTAAAGTTTTTTCATGAATTCATATTTTAAACAGTCCGGTGTAGAGTAGTGTTCTAGTATGTTGCAGGTTTCTGATTAAAATGTACACCATTAACAACATTGAATTGCAAATAATCGTGTTTACGAACGCATAGTGTTTTGAGTTCGTTTCATAATTTTTTGTGTTCTCTTCATATTTTAGCATAATGTTGCCAAGACGCTTTGATGGTTGGGTTGATTTTTGGTTTTGCCTAAACTTACAGAGTTACAGTATACATTCTTTGTTATTATAAAAAATTACATGTTAATCTGTGATATTTTTAATAACAATGTGTTTTTCTAGAAATATTCACAAAATACCACTTTAAGACTTCACCACTGGTCCTTGATTTTTTTGTTGTTCCCATGGAAAGTGTAAATGCAAAGTTTAATAAGGAGCACATTTTTATTGAAATGTCATGATGTTATAAAAGATGCTATTTTGGTTCTAAAAGCAAAAGCAAAAGCAAAATCAAAGGGAATTCAGTTTCGGGAGATTGATGCATCACAATTTTTTAGGCATTTTTTTTCATATGTTTTGGTTATTTATTTAAATATTTTTTACCAAAAAAATTTGGGAAATTTAATGGAAATTCAAGACGTGTTTTAATACATGTCTCACAAATGGGGTAGTTTATTTATTTAAATATGTTTTAATAAAAAAAAAAGTTTTCTTAAATTTGTGAACATGATCTTTAGTAATGTTTTCTTACCTTTGTAAGTGGGTGTTTTGGTAAATTTAGTAAGTATTTAGTGCACCTCATTTGGTAGATAATTGGATATCTCTAATTAAATTGAAGTTTTATTTATTTATTTAAATAATTTTTAATAAAAATTTTTTGAGAAGAAAATAAGTTTTTTTTTACATTGTGAGTAAGATCTTAAGTAATGTTTTTATGTTTTCTTAAATGTTAGTAGGATCTTTAGTAATGTTTTCTTACTTTTGTGAGTGAGTTCTTTGGTAAAATTAGTAAATTAGCCAAATATGAACTCATAACATTGATGATAAATTTACTGTTAAAAATATATATAATTTAATTTTGACAAGATACAAGTTTCCTTATATTTGATATAGCAATTTTAATTTTATTTTTATTGTTTTTAATAAAATAATTTCAATTTTAGTTTATTATTATTTTTTTTTTAAATTAAAAAGGCAAAAGAGCTTCACTCATAGATTCATGGATTTTCAAATAATTGCCTTCCACAATCTTCCTCACCATTGGGAGAAGCCCTATTTTCCAAGTTATTTCCATTAACTCTAATCTCCTCTCATGAACTTCCATAAAAGCATGGGATAAATTGATTATAGAAGAATTCTTGAATTTGAAATTCTTTTTTGAAAACTTTTTTCCCAAGTATGTGATATCTTTAATAACTTTATCAAGGTTTAAAATTGTTTTCATGTGTATAAAAAACATTGGTCTTTAATGTTAGATGCATTCAACTGAACACATTGGTACTAACCCTAGTTAGATGATTGATGATTGATGAAATGTTAATGGAATTGTATGGGTCAATGGATGGTATATGATGATCAGTTAAAGTATGACTAATTTGAATTGGGTTATAAATTCCATTTTCATTTTAAGTTTTACGGTAATTGGAGTATGGGTTGATGGTTTGTAATTTGGAGCTAGGTAATTTGATAAAACAATACTCTAGCATGTATTTTATGGTCATCGGTTCATCTCTTGAGGATTAATTTGCTTAAGTAAGCAGATTGCTTGTAGTCCATCTTTGAGTTAGTTGTAATGCTTGTGTCCATATCAACATGAATATTTTCACCTTAATCTCTTATCAGCTTCAAAAGCCTAGCATTAAAATTCCTAATGTTCACCATAAAATTAGAAAGATAACTCCCAAGTATTTGGCTTGGTGTTACATGTATTTTACTATTCAAGAATAGATAATCATAAAGTAGAAATAGAACATGCATTTCCTCTTAGGAGATCATATCTTAAAAGTAGAGTTTAGTTGTGACCTTAAAAGTAAATTATTAATATCATTATATAGAATTATTTGGGTTAATCATGCATGGTGGAACAATGCTTATAAGGTTTTTGCTGAATTTTGAATCAATCTAAATCATCAAAAAAATTGATTATAGTTACAATTTGATGGCAACTCAACTTTTTTTATCGTTGTTTATCCTCACCTACACAAGCTAGTGAAAAGTTTATGTAATGCTATAAAGTTTCCTTGTAAATTAATTATATGAGATTTTGGTTTGATTGTCAATTTTCCTATCATCCACTTTAAATGAATCATAACCACTAAATCTATGGAGTGTAACACTTGAGAGATTGTAAGCTAATGTGTTTTCAATGCACTTTATCCTTGAGCTAAATAGTTAAATGGACATTGAATTTTTATGTAGCATGAAAAAAAAGGGGGAATATTTCAAACCATGCAAGGATGGAAGTGCATTGAAAGAAGTGGCACAAATACCAAGAAATAATTTATAAATAAAGATAATGTTATTGATTTAGCAAAAACATTAAAACAATTAAGTCAACATGGTTGCACTCTATTTAAAGTACAATACAGTGGTGTTTTTAGAGATTTTAATTTTATAAATCAATTTTATTTATTTATAATTTTTGAAAATTAAAAACACTTCTAGATTTATGTTCCATTAAAAGTGTCCAGCATCAATTAAAAAATCATTTTATTGTATTTTTAAAATTACAGTATTTATTTTTAATTTTCAAAATATTATATTTTATAATTAAATATTACAGAATTTTAAAAAACTTTATATATGAAAAGCCAAAGTATTGTAAGTTAATCAAGATTTACTAACAAACTTTTAGTATATCCCTACCTTGATAAAATATAATCAAATGAATTAATAAATAAGCAAACTCAAACATTTTTGTATTCAAATTTCTCTTTAATTGTTAATTAATAAGATTTTCTTGTTTAATTGATAAGAAATTCTTCTTTAATTTTTAATTGAGAAATCGCATGTATTAATCAAGCCTACGCCATAACCACTTGGCCAAAGCAAAAAGCATCGCAATTATTCAAGTGAAGTCTGGTTGTAGGGATAATCAAGTTAATGAAACACTTTTGGTTATCTTCACAACTATGGCGGATCAGTTGAGTTTCGTCTGGTCAAATATCAAAATGGATGGAGTGAGAGAGGCTCGAACTGACGACCTTGGCGGATCAGTAGAGTCAAAATGGATGGAGTGAGAGAGGCTTGAACTGAGGACCTCGGCCGAGTTAATGAAACACTTTCGGTTTACCTTCACAACTATGGCGGATCAGCTGAGCTTCGTATGGTTAAAAAATCAAAATGAATTGGGGTGAGAGAGGCTCGAACTCTCGACCTCAGGATTACTCAAACATCAGATATCAGCTATGAGACCTACGCGCTAACCAACTGCGCCACCACCCCGTTGTATGAAAACAAGTTTTCTAATGTTATCACTCTGTGTTCGGTCTAAGGTAAATTTTTTGGTTTGGTGAATTGCAGGAATTTCAAAAACGTTTGTAAAATGAATTAATGCGATAAGATGTGTAACAAGAAATTTAATCCGTCAAAGTCATCTAAAATCACAATTATCTGTGATGGCTCCTTGCAGCGTGATCGGCCCAAAAGAAACAAGCATATAGTAAGGATTACATAAATTCTGAATATTTCATTTGTTAATGGTTTTCATAAATTGTGGACACACTTTTAGAGTGGAGATTTTCATAGCTGGACATATTCTAATGGATCTTTTACAGAACTCTAACATAATTCAATCAAGAAGACATCACAATGTGGATATATTTGTTTTTAATTTGCAAAAGTTATAGTTATATTTAGTTTAAAGAATATTAGAATATTAAGTAGATAGAATTTTGAAAAACTTATTAAATTAAGTTTTAGTTTTGAGAAAAAAATCTTTAATAATACTAAATTGTTTAGAAATTTGAAAACTTCTTAAATTAAGGAAAAAAAGCAGAAAATAACTCTTAAAAAAATTGAATTTGTTTACGTATTAATTCAATATTGAATTTTGTCATTTATTAACTCATTAATTTAAAAAATATATGGAAAAATTGTGTTGCATGAAATTCCCATATATTAATATGAGAAAATGATAAATGCTATAAGAAACTTATGGTGTCTCATGGATTCAAATAGTCTTTCTTGGAATGTAATTAAAAGATCATACGCTCTTCCATCTACATGGTTTTTTGAATCATGGCAATGTCATTATAGTTATTCAATTCAAAAATAGGTAAATAATATGATCAAAATGCAACCCTAAACACACTTTAGCGGTAGTGGCACCTCCCCCAACACTAGACCCAATGCTAAAGCTAGTTTGATACTAAATCATATTGGCTCACCAATACCCCAACAATGCCCAAATCTCAATAGTACTCAGTCTTTTACCTTCAACAACAACACCAAGCATATTCAATGCCAATTCAATAATCATCAAATTATGTCACCTCATTGACAAATAAATGAATTGCATATTCAATGCCAATTCAATAATCATCAAATTATGTCACCTCATTGACAAATAAATGAATTGCATATTCAATGCCAATTCAATAATCATCAAATTATGTCACCTCATTGACAAATAAATGAATTGCATATTCAATGCCAATTCAATAATCATCAAATTATGTCACCTCATTGACAAATAAATGAATTGCTTTAGCATTAACTCAAAATTGAGAGGGATCACACATTATACACGATGGGTGATTAAAGTGGACCTAGTCATAACAAAACCACAAACAACTTAGGGGTCAACTTCAAATGTAATGCTCTGGTTGGGCTTAGACTATATATTATACTTTTGGGTGTTCTCGTATATCTAGAAAACCTAATACCATGCTTTGATGGACTTATTTTATTTGGACACTCCATTATGATATGTTATACTTTCTTATGCGCGACATGTTTTTTGGTGTGTGTGGGTGATGAATGAATCATGATACATATTATTTCCTATTTGAATTGTGCGATGCATTATCATTTTTTGCTCAAGTTATAGTATCACATGGTTTATATGAATTTATATGGTATAACATTGAGATGTTGCTGATAGATTTTGAGTGTGATACCCAAGTCCCATAAGCATGATGGACCCAAATATAGAATCAAGTAATGTAGACTTAAGAAGGGGGTGGATATTTTGTGTTGGGATTACCTTGGAACTCTATGCACTTCATTTTGCATGCATCACCTCCAATCCCTAACATGAAAATCGCATTTTCCACAGACAAATTCTGTGATAGGTTCCAATTGGCACTCACTTGGGATTTTGACAAATTCAAACTAGTATGCATGCATGCAAGTCCCTCATGGAATATCCTAATTCTCATTGACACACATGGTTGAACCATACAATGTCTTTTGAAGAAAAAGTAAAACATGGTTTGTGGCATAGTTCAAGATTAAACTAAGGGTGCGGGGCGTTTGTTGATACCATTTCCTTCACAAGAAGAAAGGGTCAAATTGACAAGGATTCCCTATGGGGAAGCTGAACACAATCTCCCTTATTTATAGAGGTGGAAGTCTTCATTCTAAATCAAATTTCTATGCCTCCAAAAAATGCTTGTGTTTAGATAAAATAATAAACTGAAATAACATCAAAGAGATGCCACCCACAAAAGTGTTGCAATCATAAATAATCACAAACTCATAATTATAAAATCATTACCTAATAAAAGACCATACAAGTTCTTGCTAACTCCTTTTATCTTTCCTTCATACTTTATCAAAAGGAAAAATATACTCATTTTTATTGATAACACGGTTAAAAAGAGGAAGACACCGCACAAAACAAAATTCCCAACTTAGAAATATTACTTGTTCATTTTACATTATGTCAATGAAATATATTTTAAAATACTATTCAAGAAAGCCATAAAACAAAATGTGACCCATCTATGCACAATTATAACTCTATATTCAAAGAAGTTTGAAAAATTAATACATGTTCAAATTTTAACATTCATAACCAAAGGCATATTCAATTGTACTATTTATCATCCCAAGGATTTCAAAACGTGAATCCCAAATTGAAATAGTTTAGAAGTGTGTGAACCATTCCATGCCTTATGAAAATCATAAAAGTATCAATTGAATCCCACATTGAAATAGTTTAGAAGTACATACAAACAATCAACAATTTTATTTTAGGTGTAAAGATAGTAGTTTCAACAATTTTATTTTAGGGGTACATATATTAGTTTCAACAAATTGAAAGTGGGGATTTTAATACAAAAGGAAGATATTCAATCTGCATTTTTTATGGTGATTACACTCTAATAATTTGGAAAGCTTCACTTACAATATTTATAGTAAGAGTTCATAATGAGATGAATTTGTAGAATGTCTTCATTCTCCAAATAAATAATAAGTAATCCAATAACTAAATACAAGCTAGAGCCCTAACCACTTGAAATTATTTGTGCTTAGGTGTCATTGATTTTGGCAATGTTGTTAGTATCTTTTCCACATATTATTTGATATGGTCATGCAAGGGTCCCAACGTGATCTCTTCCTTTACCTTCAATGTGAAAGATTCTCATTCGAATTCATGAAGAGGATTGATTTTTTCCCTAATTATTGTGTTGTGCTACACATTTCCCACTGTTTTCTCTATGCCAGACCAAGGGTATGTGGAAGGTGTCCAACATAGACTTAATGTAGTCTAGTGCACGGTCACATTTGACTTTCTAGGAGGAAGGAGTTCTCTTTCAAGGGGCATATGATAGTTTCCCTGTAAAGATGCAAATAATTAAATATTTAGTGGGGGTTATATTCCTTTAATTATCCATTAATCGCATTCCCTTAAACCAATAGTGCTCACAAAACATGGATCATTTTCATATAACATTAACACAAACACATAAGTAGAATGTTTTCCATCTTATTAGAAACTTGAATGATATTGCATAACTCAACATACAAATCAAGATAGAATGCACAACTCTCGACTCTCAACTCTTCAATTAACAACTTCAACAACTCTCTCTTAATTATTTTACAAGCCTCATATATATAGGCATCTTGAGTGGTTACATAATATTTTGGAATATATTAGGGAATCTACCATGTATAACCCAGTCATACAAAAGAGTACAAAAGCATATTTTTTTTTAAAATGCAAAGGATCGAGGGAATTAAGCATAGATGATGCATAAGTTGACTCCTTATCCTTCTCATACTCAACCGTTTTGTGGAATCGAGTACTCTGGCTTCTGCGATCTCTTCATTTTTATGGATTCATCTTTTGCTAAACTCTTCTCTACGCCAACACTTAGTCAAAATGTGGTCAAAATCAAGACACAACAATTCCCCAACCACACCTTCCAACTTGCCCCCAAGTTGGGTTCTATGCCTCATTTTTCAAAAAGGGACTCCAAGTTTGGAAATTCTCTAACTACTACAAATCTGAACCTAACACCAACCACATGCTTTGTGACCAATATCTCTCTTGCACAATACATACACCACCTACACGCATTGAGTGTGGCACCCTAGCTTGTAGTAACTACCCCTTGTGTAGATCTTTGACCATTGTGAGTAGAAATTGATAGCTTATTGTCCACTAATTTAGATATGGAAGAGCTTTTTAAAAGTCAAACTAGTATACCAAGGTGAACCTCAAAGGTTCCCTTAGTGCAATTTTGAGTCTTTAATACTACATTAACAAATCCCCCCTCAAAATATGGTTGATATCTCTTGTCGGTTGTAGCTAATAATTCATAGAATTCATCAAATCCTTTCTCTGTTCCCTCACAACCTTGTTGATTCTAAATGTATAGTTTTCTTAAGAAGGGTGGCAACAAAAATATGGAACCAAATTTGTAAACAAAATCGTTGGCCTAATTCTTCTTTTGTTATATTTGCATCGCCTATACCTAGCCAACAAAAGCACAAGAACACATTCTTCTATGATGTCACCTTTGATACTTTCGTAATGTGTTAAATTGTTTTCCCCTTGGACAACGCCTAGGTGTTGGTTGAGGATGTGAAGTGATGTTCATGCTATCATGATCCACCACCTACACTTGCTCCACAAAGTCCTTACTAAGACAACCATCCCTTCGATGGCTAGGTAGCACCTTATCGGTTGACTTCTTCCTATCCTCTAATTAAATACTTTTGTTCCATGGTTGGAATCTCTTACTGAGTCTCTATCATATCTTCTATTTTGACATAGACTTGTGAATAATGTTGTAGCTCAATTGAAGCAAACTTGACTCTAACATCTAGACATTTGACCAACTCTATGGTTACTACGAGGACTTTTGACTCTATTTAAGAATGTTTGTCTTTGATATGGTGGGTGGTAGTTGAGCTCACAATGCATCCCTTTGGGGTCTCTACACAAAGCATCATCACAAAATTTCAAGGATATGGTTATCACATTACAACAGTCTCAAAGTAGTTTCTAGACGGTTTCCAAACTGCAAAACTTTGCCTTGTGCTCTACAAGGGCAACATTTCTCCTATTCATTTATTTCATTAGATTATCGGTCCGCCATGTAAACATATAAACGTCAGGCCTAAGACCGTAAACACACAGTCCCAAGCGATGGAACTGTGAAAAATGGAAAACAATCATTTCGAACTGGAACTTGGAAGAAAACGCAAGAACAACAATACAAGGACGTAAAATGCATTGCATGGGATCGGATCTTCTTTGAAAGAAGAATGCCACACAAAACAACGTTTACGTCGCCTGAGAGATTCGAACTCTCGCGGGGAAACCCCATGTACTTAGCAGGCACACGCCTTAACCACTCGGCCAAAGCGACATATATTCATCATTCCACCAAAGCAGTATAGATAGTTAGTGTCAGGCTGTTACTGATTTATTGGTCAAATGAACTCCCGCCCGAATCAAACGTTGAAACGGCTCCTTTGGCCTGCCGAAACTAACGATACACTTTTCGTTCCTCTGCAACTACCGCGGATCCGCTGAGTCTCGTGTAGTAAAAATGTCAAAATGCATGTAGTAAGAGAGGTAATTCCAACTCCCTACCTTGGGATTATTCAACGAATAGCAAAATCAACATCCTAACCAACTACGCCACGACCTAAATTATGGGATTTTGGATCCTCTTGTTTCTTCTTCGATTAAAGTTCCCAAGTCAGAGGTTAGGGGTTTAAGGATAGCTGATTCATCGAGGTTGCAGGGTGAAGTCTCTTCGGGGTAAGCTCCCTGGTCCTAAAAAAAATCTATCACGCTAATTTTACAAATCACATTATCTTGACTCTTATTAACAAATAATAAACTTTGATTAGGAATCATTTCTTGATATATATGTGCGCGCGCGCGCGCTAAATTGTAGTGAAGGGATGACTTAATATTACTCCACATATCAAAGCAGTTTGATTACTATATTCCATGCCCCGTGGCAGTGAATAATAAGAAGAACTTCTCTTTTTCACTTGGGATGACAGATAACTTCTCTTAGAAGGATTCTACTGTGCGTTGGAAATCATCCAAGGAGTTTGGCCTACCTGGTAGAGTGGCTGAAGAATGGGATTGTTTTGTCAGCAAACTATATCAGTCTGGTATTACTTTGACAAACTCGGCCGATGTGCTGGTCTGGAACTATAACAATTAGAGTGGGATAGTCAAGGATGACTTGGCCTATAATCTTATTCTGGAAAATGAACTTCTGCAACTTCACCGTGGTGGACACAGTGGTTCTGGACGGCTGCTATTCCACTAAAAGTTAACTGTTTTCTGTGGTTAGCCTGTAGAAGGAAGATATTAACGTGGGAGGTTTTACAGAGGCGAGGTTTTTCTGGGTCTGGGAGGTGTATACTGTGATGTTTGTGTAAGGAATCTTTGGATCACATTTTTTTGTGACTGTACCTTCATCAAACAGGTTTGGTTGGAATTGGGTGTTTTAGTCCAGTCTGCATTCATTTGGGAGGCTGGATCCCTCGAAGTCAACTTAAGCAATTGGTATAAGAGACAAAGATCCTGTATAGATCTCCCTTTACTTACTATTTGGCATATCAGGAAAGATAGGAACTTCGGTACTTTCGAAGGACCTCCTCTGAAGCCTTATCAAGTTAGCTTAAAGGTGAAGGCACAATTCAATGATTTTTCGAGGTTAGATGACCATAGGCGAATTAGGAGGATTCGTTTCCCGGTTCTGGATCAAAAGTTGTCGTCGATTGGTTTCTTTGATGGAGCGTCATAGTTGGTTTCTTTGGAGCGTCATAGCATTGTATTTGTGGGGTTGGTATGGTATTGAAACTGGATTCTACCCACTATTTTAAACTTAAGATGAAGGCTGGGAAGGGTACCAATACTAGAGCATAGCTCTTAGTATTATGGGGCCTGCTCTTATTTGCCAGGAGGAGGGAGATTACTGCTCTCTGTGTTGCGAATGATTCAAAGGTAATCATAGATTGTGCTAAGGGAGACTCCATTGGCTGCGTCATACTCGAGTCTTGTTTCAGGAGTATCATCAGCTCTCGTTTAAGCATATCTCCGTGGAATTCAACGTGGGAGCCGACTCCTTATCAAAACTTGCCATTGGAAGTATGGATGGCTATATCCACTTTGAAGAGTTCAGGAATAGTTCCATCTGGGACTTGGGTCATCTGTTTTATCTTGCAGATTAACGAATATCTTAGCATTTTTCTGGACCTGACGAAAATATTAACTCAGTTATTTATGATGTATATATTTGACACAACTTTTCCTATAATAAAAAGTTGTTTTCTTTAACTTCACTTCGAAGTGTGTTAAAAGGAAGACAAATTTAACTATAACTTTCAACAAAATTACTCATAGTAATTTCCAAAAAAAATGGTTGGCGTTGTTCACTTATAACTTATTCCCTATGCAGTTATGGTATTTGGACTAATGTGTATACATTAATATTACATAGCAATAATGACACCAATAATGTAACAAACATAAATAAGAGAAGAATTATTGTTTTCTTAGACCACCGTGCATGGATTTTGTATTTTGGAATTTTGAAATAATGAGTAGATCAAAGTTGAACTTTAACTTGTCACAAAAATATAAATCCAACTAAAAACAATAATTTGCACACCTTTTAACTCATTCCTCTGGAAACAAACTTGACTACAATTTTAGATTTATTAGTGACCTTCCATTTTTGTTCTCTTCACATTTATTTGTTAATTGACTGACCCTTGGCCCCTATCTATTTTTACCTACTTTTTCTTATAAATAAGCTTTGTTTTCTTTGCTATGTTGTCCTATTGTTTTGGTTTTAGTGAGCATTTTGGCAGTATATTTTCATTGTTTGAGGCTTAGTTGTTATTTAGCACATTATTGTGTTTTGAACATAACCATATATTTAACAAATTTTTATTTCTTTTTGTTATGTCCCCAACCAGGAATATATATATATATATAAAGCATCACATGTTAACTAAAACAAGAATGAACAAACATTAATAATTTTTTAAAACAATGTGAATTTGTTATGTTTTAATTAGGCATGAGTTGGGATGTTTACATGGGGAATCCCTTCACTTCAGCGGTGGAGCGTGCGTCATTCATTATTAATGCTTGTTTATTCTTGTTTTAGGTAACCTGTGATGCTTTATATGACATCGTATCCATCTGGCTTATCACCTACTCACCACATTGGAATTCCATATCAGTGAGGGAGGAAAACGGGATGACATTAATGGTACTAGCATTCATGGCACTACAAGAGCTCATTAATTAAGACCACTTTCAGCTTTATGTATGGTTATGGTTTCTATTTATGTCTGTTGCAGCGGTGGTGCCAAGCAGGCCAGGTCAGATTAGGGTAAGGCAACAACTACTTTCTTGATCAATGTAAAGATCATAATGCTCATGGAAATCTAGGGTTAATGGCATCGATAGAGAGCTAGAATTTTTGGGTAACGTGGAGATCTGCGTTATATCTCTAAAATAATTGTCGATATGTATTATTAATTATGGATTCAGATACTTCGTAATAGCCAACAACATTGTGGGTGGATACGTACTTTTATACGTACTTCGTGTGGGAGTCTTAAGGGTCTTTCTCATTTTATTATACCTGCCGAGGTAGTGTATCCTTGTGATCGATATGTGTTGACTAACTATTAGTTAGTTTGACTATGTATTAGTTGTCATTTTATTTTGTATTTTAACCAAACTTTTCACATGCTTTATTTTATGTAGTTCCTTTACCCTAAGTTTGGAAAAGCTTAACTTCAATGCTATTGGCTAAAATGTTAAGAGTGTTATTGCCGAGCTGACGGAGCATTGAATACATTTAATGAGCATTGAATACATTTAATGAACACTGAATTACTGGCTCATTGTCATCAATGCTACCGCCTTCATGCACTGCTTTGCTTTGCTGGCTCACCGCCTTTGTGCACTTCTTTGCTTTGATTTGCTGGCTCACCGCCTTCATGCACCGCCTAATCTTCTGCATTGCTCTCACCTCACAATACCTCAAATCAGAATTCAATACCTCAAATCAGAATTCAAGGACAACACAATATTATTTGTCTTATGCAGTTTGGTTTCCATGGAATTTGTTCTCTTAGAGCTATGTCAAGTTCAATCAAGTTCAAGTTCTGAAGTTCTATTGCCACTTTTGAAGACATTGTTGAAGACATTGAGTAGTGTTGAAGGATGCTTATGTCAAGCAAGCCTCTTCTATGACATTGAACAGTGTTGAAGGATGCTTTGCTTTTACGTACCTCAGAAATTTGGTTACACTGATACTTGCCTCTAAAGCCTTGGCCTATACATGTGCTCTCCAGGCGCTTCAAAGCCTTGGCCTGGTGCTCTACAGGAACTCACAGAGCAGGACTCTTCCAATTTGTAGATGGTGCCAGTGTTCAGCACTTGAACTCTTGGAGAATCTTGTTGTGTATAGATGTCTGAATCTGCAGTTGGCCACATGAGTCTTTCAATTATTCCCGGAACAGTCATGTAACTATGCACAGGTATGCACATTCTCTTTGCAAAATCGCAGGAGTTGTCTAGACATGTCCAGTTATTCCTCGAAGAATCAGGCACATTCTCTTTGCATAACCATATTATGCATCTGCTAAATATTCCAACTGTTGCAATTGAAAATATGCATTTTCTGTAGTAGGTTGAAAGTCCTGGAAGGTCATTTTATCCACAAGTACATATCTTATCATGTGCAACTGGGATCTTCCAAATCGAACAAATGGCATAACTGTTGCTAATGGTGGTTACAAGCAGAGTGAAAAACGCTATATACTATTGAATTCTTTCAATGATGTTGAACGAATTGTCGAAGTATTCAAGTGTTTCTGTTAAGCAGCTTACCCTTACCGGGAGACAATACGAGCCTTGCCTCTATCTTTATAAGCCTGGTGACCTCTCGGTCCCGGCCGCCAAATTGGTAAAGCCTTCCTTTTGTTGTAACTCAAAGAGATAAACCTCTCAGGGAGTTTCACTCATCTCGGGGGTGGAGCGGGCGGGCCTGCATTTGATGGAGAGAGTTCACTTCCAAAGCCATGGCAAAGTTCCTGTTGGTTTCTGGAGTATCCATTGTGCTGCAAAATCAATTTACACATTACTGCCTAAGCCCCAAAACCAGTTTATAATATAAATGTAACATAAATTAACAAAACTTACTATGGTTGGACTGTCTTATTGTTATTTCTCTTCATGGTATTCTTCCTGCCATTCTGATGTTTCTGTGGGTTGTTGTTCTTATCTTCCTGGGCAGAGGAAGGATAGCTTTCTGTCTCATTTATCTTAATCCAATGTATATAACAGAATAAACAACAACTTACTAGTTATTTTCGGGAGCTTGCTTGCCAGGAAACATAGAAGTTGAAACTAGAGAAGCTCCCCAATTTCGTGTTTGCAATAAACCCCTAACTTTTACTCCATGGCTATGATAAATGCAATGTGAGAGTTGGTGCATAGTTTGTTGATGGCATGTCGAGGTCATCTACCGGAAATGGAGTTATGATATCAGTAGTCGAAGCTGCAATACAAGCAGCAATTGCTTTCTGTTACTTTTCTTCTGTAGTCCATGGAGTTGAAATACAAATGCGACCGGTTGCAGGTGAGACTCATGTTTGGGACTTTGAATGCCATAATTAAAATGCACTAACGGACATTCAATGAATGTCGTTCTTGCTGGAGGAAGTAGAGACTAACACAGAGTGAGAGCTGTTGTTGCTAGAGAAACTGGAGAAAGACAATTGATTTGGTTAGCAGTAGATGCATGTTCTCAAACAACCATGTCATTTTCAAATTTGCAATACATGCATGTGGCCACCTAAGTAGAATCGTTTCATATTCAACTGCATGAAGAAGCTCAGCGCGTGGCATACATTTCAGAATCCGTGGCAGAAGGCAAATTACGTGTGGTAGGTTAAGAATAATGCATGTACCCTTTTGTCCTCTACGTTGCAGGCTCTTCTCGGGGAACAATAAAGTGGGCATCTACTAATTCATTCCTGGAGTTTTAATTCAGCAGCGCAGTACAGCTACTGAAACGATCATGGAGAGCTATCTACTCATTCTTAATTATGCCTAAAGACGCTACATATAAGTGTTTATAGAATGCCACATAAAGTTACGCGATATTAACGTTAGTGGTGGGAATAAAAAGGAGGGGACAACAGATAATCCATAGTCAGATGGAGATTATACTCGGGCGTGTCTTGATAGCGTTTGTAAATTTTGCACTTCTCCTGCGGCGGGTTTGTTTAATATTAATGGATTATATTACAAATTTATTTAACTATGCCGTTATAGTTGAATTTATGTATAACCAGCGTCATTCTCAGCATTCCCAGGAGCATTAGAACAAGCATAACCAGTCCAAGCAGAATTGAATTTATGTATAACCAGCGTCATTCTTTACGGTATTCGCGGGGAGCTCTAATTCGATACAAGAAAATGACAGTTCTCCTCCATCAAATGGCTTTTTTTAAGTCCTCTTCGTGCATCTCAAATTAGACTTATGATCAAATTTGGCAGTTTCGGTTGGATGGATACAGCTCTTGAGATCAAATTTGGCAGATACAGCTCTTGTAATCAAATTTGGCGGCTCCTGTTGAATAGATACAACTCTACTTGGTACGTAGTTGTCATGAAGTTGAATCAGCTTAATAATTCAGCGTATCTGATATGATTCAATACCTACTCAGTTTGTTTTGTCAAAGTTCAATATTTTTACAATTGTTGGGGCTTGTCTTCCAATTAGCATTTGCGATTCTGTTAGAATCTATGACCTGATTTGTGACCTTCGGTGGCGCAGTCGGACTCGTATGTGTCAGATGTAGTGAATACTTTAAAGGGTAGTTGGCTTGTTTCAGCGAATAATCCCACATGTTCTCAGCGATTCCAACGCCACTATCCAACCGTCCATCATTAAATCACCTTCAAGCAGATCTGTCACCGTCAAACCGTCCATCAATTAAAAAGCTTCAAGCCTAAGTCGGCAGGTATGCGTTGCAACGCAACCTTGTTTGATACGTTGGTATGCATTAATTCATATTGCTTATAGGTTTTTTCGTAATATGTATAATGTGGGTTTGGTCCATTGAAAGGAGTACATGAGAAGAATCGAGATAATATATATTGTAACTGTAGGTGATGGTGGTTGTGTGTACATCAGGAGCAGCAACAACAATAGCAATAATGTATGTGGCTCGCAAAGGAATCAACAAAACCAACTGGTTTTCCATCTGTCAATAGTTCAATTTATTATGTGACCAAGCCATCGGTGCTCTTAGTGCCTCCTTTGCTGCAATTGTGTTCCTAATTCTTCTGGTTTAGTTATCTGCCTCAACTCTTTACAGGCACCAACCAAGGTTTTAGGGCAAAAAATATTTGATACTATTAGTGATTATGCATGTGGCTATGTATCCAATGCTATGTTATATCACCTCATTTTTCCGAAAAGAAGACTTAAATCTAATTGGTTGGCATGGGTTGTGTTTGGAGCCCTTTGATCCATGAGAAATCTATTTTTACAGTAAAGAAAAGATCAATGATCCGTGGGAAAATATTCAGAGGCAAAGTGCAGAAACATGAATGTTTGAAAGTATGAAATTGGAGGAAGAAGCAATAAAGGCATAAATTTTCATTCTATGATTGAAAGGAAATTTCGAGTCCTATGATTTATCATTTTATAATTATATATATATAAAAATACCGTGGAATCATTCTAGCATTATAAAATATGTAGTTTTTCCACAAATTGATAAATATAAGAGATGGAAAAGAACAAAAAAAAAATGCATTTACGATTAGTTAGCTTTAGTGCTTTAGGCCCTGTCTTTTTTTTCGCCACACAATTAAAGAATATAATAAGGCAGCTCCAATATCTTTAAAATATTTTCTTCCGAGTGGACCTTTTCGTAGTTAAGTATTTATATAATATTTCTGTCAATTAAGTGTAGTTGGAGAGAAAAGTTGTTATTCTCTCTGCCGATCCCTCTTCCTCCGCTAAAATTTAACAATTTTAGCTTAAGAGTATAATCAAATTACTTTAATAAATTTACAATTTTTTACTCAAAATTAAACTTTGTGCAGGTAAATACTATTTTGATAAAGATTGGGTTTAAAAATAAATATTTCACAATTTCTTTTAAATAAAGAGGATAATAAAGCTACTTTAATAAATATTTTACAATTTCTTTTAAATAAAGAACATAATAAAGCTACTTTAATGAATTTAAAAATAATTACTCAGAATTAAATTATTTCTGGCTAAATACTTCAATATTCATTAAACTTTATGTAGCTAAATACTTGAGTATTCATGTGAACTTAAAGATTAAAAATAGTGATAATGCCTTCTCTAATCGCTTGGAAGTTTTAATTCGCTTGGGAATTTTATTTGTTTTGACTCCATTGCCACAAGCTGTTCAATCTTTGAATGTAGGATTTTGCAGTTTGATATAGTTGAGTTGTTTTTGCTATATCCAAAATAAATTCATTGTCAACTATGTTGAATCTTGCATGAAGTTATTTTTGGCAGTTTGAACATTTGTTTTTTTTTATGATTTTTAATTGAAATATGCATTTTAAAGTACAGTTTTTGGCAGTTTGAACATCTGGATTTTTTTGATAATTTTTAATTGAAATATGCATTCTAAAATACATCACAAATTTGGGTGATATTTTTGGAAAAAATATTCTTTTTAAACAGTTCTATTTTATAGTTGTGTACACATTCGAAATTTCAAGACATTGTCTTGCTATTAAATAAGGCTAAGGTATTATTCTCAAATAATAAGGCTAAGGTATTATTCTCAAATAATAGTATGTAATGTTATGAAGCTTATCAAAATTATGGAATTATTTACTAAAAGTGTATAGTTTATGCATTTTCATTTTCATAATTTTAAAGTGAATATTGAGAATTATGGAATTATTTACTAGTACTCTAAGTATATATTTTTTGTATTTGTGTTTTCATAATTTTACAAGTTTCTACAAATAGAGCAGGTGACAATGTCGGGGACATTGCCACCACGTGGTCATTTTATGTTGTTACACATTGGTTGTGAATACTCACTCATCACTATATATAATTCACAACATAGTACCATGATTTGTATATACACCTATAAAAAATCAATCATTCTATGTGTGTGATTCTACATATTTCTATCTAGTGGCATTTTGGAAGAAGTTTCTACCATTGTAAAATCTCCCAACATACCATGATCTATATATACAACTATAAAAAATAATCACGTCTACATGTGTTATTACACATATTCTATGCATTTTGGAATTGTTTCTACCATTGTAAAATATTCTCCCCCTTTTTTATCGGTAGAAAACAATTTGTAATTTTATTAATATAACAATATTACTTTCAACATATGCCTTTTTAGCATTCTGCCTATTAAGAACTTGGTAATATTTTAGATACCTCACTTGCATATGGTTACAAGAGCTTCCACAAAATAGGTATAACCAAAGATAGACAAATTTCTCTCTTAGAGCTCATCATATGATGCTCTATTAGATCATTCAATTCCTATAAAGGAGAGTTCTATAGTGACTTCTCTATTTCTTATACAATCTGATAATATATGCCATGATCCATACAAATTGAATACACAACTCCTATGAAAGAAAAAAATCAACAAACAAACAAAAATCTTTAACATAATCCCATTAATAGGTTGTGGGAACAATAGTTTTTGGCCAACTTGTTCCTCACATATATGCCAGTGACCTAGTGATGATGCTAAACCTTCTTTATATAGCCCATCATCTCATGTATTCCTTTATCTATAATTAAGATGGAAAGAAATGGAACAAAAAAATCATTTTTTTGAGTCATAATGATCCAGGAGGATATTTGAGGATCGATCAGATTTAAAGTATTCAAAAAGAAGTACAAAGGTTACCGTGGTAAAGAGCTTGTCGAAAGCTTTTCGTCAACGCTTGTTTCGTGTAAAACAGCCTCTAGATGAAGAAGTTGTCGCATTTGAAATTTCGACAAGGAAGGTTAAAAATGGTAAAAGTGGTTAAAAAAATGGTTTATAATCTATATGGTTCAAAAGGGTTGGAGCCATGGGAATCGAACCCAAGACCTTCACGAAGGCCACCACTATCTCCATCAACAAACAATATGGTGTGATTGTAAAAGTGGGGGGCATGCCAACACCGAGGCCCCATTGCAACTATATATTAGAAACCATATGTCAAACCATATTATAACAAACCTTGTCCATCACATATAATGTGGAGCCATATCACCACCTAACTATACCATATCGCATTAAACCATATTATAACAAACCATGCCATATCATATAACATATGCGCCACCGTTCATATTATAACCATATGTTAAACCATATATCAACGTGGTATAATATTATATGCGCCACCGTTCATATACAATAAAATCTGGCATTGGAATGTTCCTATTAAAATTTTGTGTTTTATCTGGCTTCTATTGAAGAAAAAGGTAACAAACCTTGTCCATCACATATAATGTGGAGCCATATCACCACCGAACTATACCATATCGCATTAAACCATATTCTAACAAACCATGCCATATCATATAACATATGCGCCACCGTTCATATTATAACCATATGTTAAACCATATATCAACGTGGTATAATATTATATGCGCCACCGTTCATATACAATAAAATCTGGCATTGGAATGTTCCTATTAAAATTTTGTGTTTTATCTGGCTTCTATTGAAGAAAAAGGTATTAACGACAGATAACTTCACGCGCCAAGGTGGAATGGGCCCGAATGTATGTGTGTTGTGTTTACAGGCTGCCGAAACTATCGATCACCTTTTTGTGCACTGTCCAACTACTCTTCAACTATGGGACATAATCTCTCATCAGAAAAAGGTGGATTACTGTTGGAACATGGCTGATATGGATGAAATTCTACATTTTTGGCACAGTAGGTACCAGCCCATTATCTCCCTCCCGTTATACTTTGTTTGGGCATTATGGAAATGGAGGAATCGAATCCTTTTCGAGGGCCTGGAACACCATTTTGCACGAGCTATTTCCTTCATCACACAGGTCATTAAAGATGCTATCCCAAATGTGGTAAGCCCGAAAACTCATACTGTTTATATGCCTGTGTTGTCACCCTCGAGCCCTTTTGGCTTCTTTGATGGCGCAGCTCAGGAGGGTATTGTTGGTATCGGAGGGTTATTGTTTATTGATGATAATAACTATTATGAACTCTCTCTTGGTGGGGGGCGAGGTAGCAACACTCGCTCGGAACTAGTGGCCTTGTGGACCCTTTTAACATTTGCATGTTCCAAGCAACTATCTACTCTTCAGATTCTCGGTGATTCCAATGTGATCATTGGCTGGGCTACGGGCAAGAATATCCTGAATGTGTCTTCTCTTCATCACTGGAAGCTGCGTATAATTCGGCTCTTGGATCATTTCCAGGATTACTCTTTTTAGCATATCTCTCGAGCTTACAATCACCGTACTGATTTTTTGTCTAAGCAAGGTCTAGTGTTGGATGAGGGCTTTCTCCAGGTCACCCACTTCGTTGATCATCTTGCGGGGGAGAGTTTCCACATGCGTCTTTATTAATTAGAGCATGTTTTTCTTTTTTTGTATTTGCTGTTATTTTTGTTATATTGTATGATAGGAGGCCGGTTATATGTTTTTGAACCGCATGGTATTACTGTTTATCTAGTTATCATTTTCAGATGCATAGGCTCTTATGGGGCTATTTCCGTACAGTGGTTGTTTTGGTTGAAGGAATATATTGTTATGCTGGAATTTGTTTAGACTTTGTTTCTATCTTTGGGGATATGACCTACTTGTAAGTTCCTTTGATTCAAGTAATGAATAGCAGGGGACTTTTTTATGTGGAAAAAAAAACTATATAATAAACCATGTTGCAACGTGTTAAACCATATCAATGAATTATATATCACATATAAACCATATTAAAACGTGGTATAATGTTATATGCACCAACATTCAAAAGAAGCATTGAAGGAGGAGAGGCCTGCGGGTTTGACCCCGGGACCTCTCGCCCCATAGCGCTGTGCCTTACCACTTGAGCATCGCCCCACCATCAAGAGATTATTGGCGCATAAGTTTTTTAACTTGTAGTGCCCATAAAACTATAAAAGAGCCACAAAATGCCAAGCCACGGTCAAGTTCGGAGGAAGGAAAGGACGCAGTTTGCATAGTTTTCATGGAAGGTACAAAAACAGATCCCGAGGCACAAAGGACATTAATGGGCACAGATCTCGAGGTGGAATCCGTACACAGTCAGTGCTGTTTTGTCTTATTTGCAGAAGTGTTTCTCGATTTGCATGCCAAAGGAGGTCTCAGGCAAAGGTATTCGAGTTTATACTCATTTTTCTTGATTTTTTGAGAGGAACGAGTATTTTTCTGAGTCTGACAGACAGAACTCAGAAGTGTTTCCAGAACACTCAATTTGTAACCTTTGAAGACTTAATAAGATTGGCCTTCCCATTGGAAGCGGCCCAGAGACGTAGCCCAAGAAGGGTGAACTCCGTTATCAACTCGTCTTCATTTTTGGTTTGCATCTCTCTTTTATGTGCTTTATGTGATTCAATTATGCTCTTTAAATTGGTCATTTAAGCCTTTTAATGGATTTATGCATTCAAACTTTCACATGCAAATAATGGTAATAAAGATCTTGGATGATTTTCAGATCACATAATATGATCCATAATCGAGGGATTTATAGACAACTCAACTCACCAACATAGATCATATGCAAAAAATTATTCGTGGTCTCTATTATGAGTCTTATATAGAAATATTTGTTTCATCTTATTGAGGCCGCAAGACCTTAGGCATTGGTGCAACATTTAAACAACAACCAACTACCATACACAAAAATTAGTAATTGGGGTTGGTTCCTCCTTGGTTCACACTAGGCAGGCTCATAAGCATATATTAGTTAGGCTTATATGAGCTAAGGCTTTGTAATTCTTGCTTTGTCACCAAGTGATCTATATTTAAACATGACTACCAAGCCTATGTTCTCGTTGATGTTTTGCATACATTGTCCTATGCTCGAGATGGGGAATCTAGCTCATTCTTTTTTGTAACCTGCACACAAGGATCTACATGAAAATGTAGTGTCATATGAATATCTAGTCTTCAGTATGTTATTCAACCATCAAGCTTCTAACTCAAGATATTGTTGAGTTGTCTTCTTCCTTGTTATTGCCAAACATATGTACTATGTCTTAGTACTAACCATGAGCATCAATTATTTATACCTTCGTAAGGAGTTTAATCTTCTTCGCAATAGTATTGCGCTACTATTCTCTCAATGAAAACAATGATGGACACTACAATATAGTGGAGTTATATTGTTGTCCAAGTTCATGGGGATCTCATAACGACTAGTAAGGAACTCTTCAATGGGTCTTACTCCTGCATAATTTGATGAACACCTCTGACTAGTTTGCACATTGACCATTTAACCATATATATATATATATAGTCTTCTCTGAAGTGGCAATGACAACTTGGCTACTCCTGCATTAACCATTCACATTATTTTGGCACAAGCAATGATGTGAAATGGGTTGTGGAAGTGGCATACAACCCAATTGCACATGTTAACATATCTTGAATGACATTAAATTATACCAATGCAATATTTAAACAAAGTAATGTTGAGAGGAATTATAACCATTGAAGGGAGGTAGCCCCACTCCATGTGCATGCCCAATTTACATGTCCAACAAGATGACAACTCTTCTAGTAGAAGTGGATAAACCTAGGGATGCATTGTACAACCAAAACAAGGATTGCAAATGATTCTTCTAAGGAGTGGTTCACCTAGCAAATAGGAAATTGGTCCCAAAAGATGTCAATTTCACCTAGTAAGATGATGAATGGACCAACAATTGATCGAAATGATTCTCATGATATTAATTTAGAGTGTACGACTCAGAAATTGATGATAAATTAACTTAGGCACTTAATTTAGAACACCGTGAAAGAAATTGTCTCAATTACAAAACTATATGGTCGTCTTAGGCTAAAATAGAACCCCAACAAACATTGTATGGTTGAATTGGATAAGATAGACACCCAACAAACATTGCACGACTGTTTTATTGCACCATATGGTCATACAATTATTTGTTGGAAGAAAATGATGGCCATGCAATTAGTATCACGCCCAAGAAAGTGCAATTACAATCCCTGGAGCATAATTGAGCCACAATGGGTAGTGTTCAGTATTCAATTTGTAGAAATTGATTCAAGTCTTGAACATACCGTCGATGTGAATAGGTGAGGAGAGAGAAATTGTTTCACAAGATAACATAGAACCGGATTAGAAACTCCTACACAAGAGAAACAACTCTTAAATTCAATCATTTGGTCTTTGATATCAATTTTCCATTTAGTGGTGAAGATTATATAGATGTTCGAGATTCCATAGCTCAACAACATAATGAAATTGCAGCCACAACATTATTTACACTACATGTAGCTCTCACATTAGTTTTCATAGTTCACTGGAGACCATTAAAGACTCAAAGGAGTTCTCATGTCACACAATAAGCAAATAAAAAACAAAGACGAAACATATATAGTAAACATTACACATAAGACTATTTTACCATGGAATCCAAATGGGAAAGCCAACATTTAGTGGTATCTCAACTCTTCATTTGTAAATTTTTGGTTACAATGCAATGGAATCTCTGGCATTCTCATCTCTTGAACAACAAGCCAATATCCCTTTCATAATGAAATTTACATTGAGAAATAGGAGAGACTAAGGTAGTGGGAATGCCAAGGGATTGACCTTTTAGTTCTCATTTCCCTCTCCAGTTTTCTTTTCATTTAATTAATTATTGAAAAAATGTATTTGTCTTATTATACATTATAATTGCATTGCCATTCACTAACTTCTAATTTTCATAAATTGCCAAATTACACTAGCTTAACTTAGTCTTACAACCACTCTTTAGTTCATATAATTTTCGAATTACACCTCCTAATTGAAAGGCTTTTTGGTCTCCAAAAGATTAGAGAACCAACTAGATCAATGTTCCTTATGTTTGCTTCTCTGGAACATGGATCTAACTCTAGATCTTGGATACACCTCTAACTCTGGCTTTGTCTCTCACTCATGTCTCTGGCTATTGGCTCTAGTTCTAGATATGCCAGGGACTCTAGTTCTGAACTCTCTTATTCCCACATTGCATAATTATTCTCATTGAATCTTAGCTCTAAGTGTTGAACCTCGATTTTGACATGTTTTACAATGCCAGATAACTCATTTTTTCCTAATTTACCCTTTCATCTTCACTTCTTCATAGCCTATATTATTGCATTTATCCATTTTGTGAGGTTTACACTTCAAATGAGATTCAAGAGGTATTTAAATAATGGTTTATAATGATTCCCCGTGTTTTGAAAAGTATTTAGAATGGAATTTGTGATTTCCTAACTATTACCAGAATTCCAATAGTTTCATGATAGTTAACATAAATCCGGTAATTTCTCAGTGTTACTAGAATGCCAAATTATTACTGGAATTCATATAGGTTGTGATTACCAAAATTCCGGTAATGCATTATCGCTTTGCACATTTGCACCACCTCAAGGTAAAATCAATCACATGGGTTTTGTTTAGAAAGGTACCAAGATGGCTTATTTTCTATTTAGCTGGCTTCAATCTCATCACCAAGTCCATGAGCTCGTGGTCAAAGATCCGGTCAATGTGAGCTAAATGAAAGGGATTTGAGCATGATGTCTAGATTTCATGCTTCTTGTCATGAAATCTAGTAAGGATAAAAACGATAACTACTTTTTTATTGGTCCTATCCATCCAAGTGACCGAATCATCTATTTCAAGATGCATATCTCTCATTTTGAATTTAGCATGTAAACAAGTTGAGATCCACAAGATAAGGATCAAGCAGTTCTGGGATGTTATTCCTCTGTGCATTGTAAACATTATAAAATATATGTAATGATATCAGAGAGATTTAGTAGAGTAGGGAGAGATATACGATTAGAATCAGATTGATCCAGTTTTGAGCAAGGGATTGCAATCCCTACTCTGCATTCTATGAACACTTTGAATGTTGAAATAAAGAGCCAGTTGTTGAAGTTTGTGAACTAAGTGTTGTAGTTTCCTACAATGTATGCAAAGGGAGGTAAGGCCTCCCCTCTCTAGTATGCACTACACAAGCAGTTTATTTCCTTAAGTGCATTTAATTATGCATTCTCCATATATAAGTGTGTGTGTTGTCATTACATAGTTAGAGGGATTATTTGTGTGTGTTGTCATTACATAGTTAGAGTGATTATTTCTCTTGTAGATTTGATTATTTTCTTGAATTCTTATTAATTTATTTATGCTTTCATTGTTCACTATTTATGTTCTTTAATTTTTATTTGAGTGAGTTATTGGAATTCCAGGGTGTGGTGTGTGGTTTGTTACATGAATCTTAACAAGTTGTTGTTACAAGAATTCTAACAAAATGAGAGTTGCACGACTTGGATCAATAACTGTGAGATCTATGGTTTTAAATTCATGCCACGAGATTCATTTTATTTGATTCAAGTATTGATGTTTTTTAAAGATACATGAATTATTTAAATCATTCATGAGAGAACTATATAAAATATTGTTACATGAATAATTTTGATGGGAATAAAAGGATTGTGATTGGATTAATGAACAATAAAGCTCCAATATGCAATCTCAGTTCCTCAATTTATTTAATAAGCAATCCGTCTTTTGAATTCATTAGAATTAGTTTAGCATTTTTAGAGTTATCCACCTAATACTTCATATATTTTGCTTGCATCTCATATGCCTATGAACACCAGATTGATAATTTAATGTCGAGAATGTATGCATATAAATTGAATAACACTAACCAATCTCATATATGAACTTCTCGAATAGAACTTACGATCATCTTTAGTGTGCAAATCTCTTGCATTCCTAGTCTTAAAGATGGTCCATCTCATCGATCAAAGAAGTCAAGTTGAATTATGGTCTCTTTATGTAGTGTGATCTGTGCAAGTTGTTCCATCACATAGAAATTTCTCATGAGGGTGTTTGGACTTCTCTCTACTACTATAATCAAGTTATTCCTAGTGTTTTCCCCCTGGGTTATACACCTCACAAAGCAATTCCCCACGAGGGTTCTCATACTTCTCTTTTCTACTATAATTAGTTTCTTCCTGGTGATGTCCCCCAGGTTGTACACCTCATAAAACCTTTCTCTAGATATCACACGTGGGAGGAATAAGATAGGAGGAAGCACAAGTCTAGGGCAGAATGTGCAAGATGTACCTTCCCATGATACTTTAGGTCATCGAGCCAGTCCTTTGGACAAGGGAGGGTGCCCTTGATATCTCTAAGGTAGATATCCTAGTCTATCACCCCATGGCGACCCTTTTATTCTATTAATTTTAGTTGACTGGATTTACAACAAGGGTATGTGGTGCATGGAATTAGCCTCTATAGTTGATTAAACAAAAGGTAAAAATATTGTGCTATGGTTTTGGGGGGGAATAATCGGGAAGCCAAATAGAAAGGGGATTCAAAATGTTTCATCCATATAAATGATCTTCTACACCATAGACATCATAATATAGTTTTGTAATGAGAAATAACTGAAGGAAAATGAAAAAATATGAGCTTAAGAGGAGGGCATAGTCTACACTATTTTCACACACATTTATTAGACAACAAAACAAATGGGAAAGATGTACATAGATCCATTGGTTCATTCAACAAAATGAAGGCAAAATGTGGAAGGAGACCAACATAACTTGCATGAGATTTTATTGCTTCATCTAGTGGAAAATTTACCTCGGTCCTAATTTACATAATAAAATGAATAATTGTTCATTTGATTACGATAGGTGGCAACATAAGGGACTCTTTTATCTCCGTCCCTTGCATATTTCTTTACCTCCCATAAGATGGAGCTTCAAATAGTGCCTACAAAGAGAAAGAGAATGAAAGAAGAGAAGGAGAAGAAGGATAATGTTACATATTGCTCCTAAACTAGTGGTGTTCTGGCAAAATCTTTAGTCTCTAATGGCTTCTTTCCTCTTTTATTCCCCCTTTGCTATACTTTGAACTCCATTGATGAACCTTCTCTGTAAATGAGAAAAATATCTATATTATAGCTTGTTGGGAGAGAGATGTCAGACCCAAAAATTAGGTTAGAATCTCTTTTCTCCTCCTCCAATAGTAATGCTTTCCTTTTCCTTTGTCAAATTCAACTAAAAAAGAGGTATTTGAGACCCTTGCCAAACTCATGAACGAATCTGGATTATTTTGGAACTGTTGAAATTTAATCCTTTATGGATGTATTGGCTCTCTTCGAAGCTCTAATTCATTGATTTCCAAAAATAATTACACATTTGACTCCTTCTATGTTGAATGTATCGTGCACAAGTCAAAAGGAATCAATATGGAGAAAGAATAAGACTCTGTAATTTATCACCTCGTTTTCTTTTTGTTGGCTTCAAAGACATGGTTATAGCATGTGTTATAGTGAGCACCTCATTTGCTTTTTGTTGGCTTCAAATACATGGTTGTAGCATGTGTTATATTGATTTTTGCCTTTTATAGCACTTAGTTCACTCTATATTTAAAAACCCACCTTAGAATTTAACATTAAGAAACCACTCCAAACATTTAATAAAATAATGTTGCTCTATAATAATGCACAATGCTAGTGAGTTTAGGCATTTGAAGATTGGATAAAAGAACATAGAACATTATAAAACCATCCCATGGAGGGGCCCACCATAATACATTGAATTGGATTTTTAAAAGGAGGCATATAATGAGGTTTATGAACTTTTAAATTCTCCCAATCTTAATGTATGGTGATCACGTAGAAAATATTTGATATTAGCAAAAAAAAACAACCGAATATTTTGTGCATGTGTGGTGGATGAGTTTGGAGTGTGCCCAACATATTTCATGTCTAGGAGGGAATATGCCTTCGAATATCAATCGTTGTTTTATGTATCTACAACTCTTCAATCCATCATTCACGCAACCCAACTCTCATCACCCGTAAACAAAATAAGCCATGGATTTGTGGGTGTATGATCCTTCAATCCACCATTCACACACATAATTTGTTAAGTGACCTTCTCTCTCCATCCATTGTGTAAGATATCCCAATCATTCGTGCATGTTGATTGGACCTCAATCTATCGTTCGTCCATCTACTTTGTTGGGAAGCCTTCTATCCAGCGTGTGCCCAAGCCATTGGTTTGAAAGGGAGTGAACATATATGATCATTTGTGGGATTCTTCAATCATGACAACACCACCTAAATTGAAAAATTTACAACCTATTTATCAATACAAATTGGCCCCTATTGCGCAAGGGTGTTCCTCTTGCGGAGAGCATGTTGATTGAGCCCAAAAACATGTTAAACAATGCACTATGCAGTCTGTGGAGGAGCAAACCCTTGGCTGAAGATTTAATTTGTTTACTATAGGCATTGTGTTCTATTTTGAGCCTTGAAATTTGAGGCATAGTTTATTCTTGGGTAGATGTAGACTTTCCTTGGAGAATTTTCTGAATAACGAAGTGAATGGAGAGAACTTTGCAATTCAATTTTGTGGGCAAAGTGTTCATGTGGAAATTTCAGCTGTAAATTTTTCCCATTTTAGTTTGTTTTGGATCCTAAAAATGGATAGAAATAATTTATGGGATCAGACTTAAAAAAACCTATCTTAGTTTTGGATTTAGGACACTAAAGATGTGGTTATTAACCACATGAAAATTTGCTATGTTCATTAAAAAAATTCCACTCATGTGGTTTGCATGGGGATGAAGGAACAATGTGGTATGTATCCCATGGCCTTATCAACAACCTACTAAAATTATTCCTCAAATGGTAGACCAGATAAATAGAACTATCATAAAAAATTTGAATAAAAGAACTTAACCAAAACCATTAAAATTGTGTGTCCCTGTGGTTTTTTTAGATTTTGACTACTATATATCTTGCATAAAGAGTCCAAATGGCATGTCGTCAAAGAATCACACAATAGTTATAGAGGTATTTCCAAAGACTAGTTGCATGACACTTTTTGACAGTTGTTCGATATACTTTTTTAATCATAATGGAAAACTAAGCCCCTTTGCGGAAATTTTTTAATGCTTCATTTTTTATTTTTTATTTTTTTTGGGGGGGGTAAAAATCGAATTTTGTTAGCTTTATGATGTTCACTAACTTAATTAGCATATTTGAACTAGTCCTTTCCTTCATATTAGTCATTCTTCCTATATGTCTAGTTTGGCTTAAAGTGGCCCACACAACATTTTCATACTTCTACAACTTGAAATTCGATTATGATAGCTCCAACATGATCAGTGACCTCAAAAACCCAATCTAAGACACTCATTGTACCTAAATTACTCTCTTGGTCTGAGAACTTAATTTCACCCAAGGTGGGATCTATATGCCAAAACTATTTGTTATGAAACTAAAGGTTGGAAATGGATTTTGTCAACTCCTTGATTATTGATGAGCCCAATAAACCTACTTAATCCATTCCCTTATTCAAATATGTCATTTTGTTGATTTGCAAAATTTGGCCTAGGATGGGCCCCACAAGCAAAACTATTTTTTTGGGCAATAAGATTTTTTAGGTGACAACACCAATGCCTTATGTGGGATGGCTCCTGCTTGTGAGGTAAAATCTCTAGGTTTGACAAAACAATGCTTTATACATTGGCCATGGAGTCAAAATTTGGGATGGAGTCACAAATGTTTCTTCTCAAACTCTTCTTTTAGGGCAACAAATGGAAAATAAAACAAAGAATTGGAAATGCTAAAAGTGAAATGTTAGAATTAACTAGAAAAGTTGGAAACCTACCTACCTGGCCTAACTTATAGGTGGGCCCACTGGGTGACATAACACTTTGAGTGCAACCATGTTTGCAGTTTGACAAGGCTATGAGACACATGCATGAAGAGCACCAATGTGATGATGGATGACCTTGGGGTTTGGTAGAAAAAAGGGTGGGGTAATACATCTCCAATGACTAAAAAATGTGCCAAAGAGGGGAAAAAATAATTGAATTACAAACAAAATTAGAAATACAACAAGCAATCTCAAAAGCATAATGGAAATGAGTACCAATAGGGGATAAGCATGTGTCAGTTACCCATTTCTAACACTTTCTTTGCTTCTTTGTCTTGCGTAAAGTCTCCTTCATTCACGTTGCAATTGGATCTTCATGACAAATTTATTCTTCAATGTATTTGGGCTTGGATTTAAGTGTAGAAAACAAATCAGATTCGTCATTGAGTGCATAATCTGCACATTTCATTGGCTTCCAAGCCATGCCATCAACTTTTCCACCTCTGTCATCTTCTTGGTCATGTTTATCTTGTATCTCTAAATCCATGTTCTTTGAGGGGTATGAAATCATCACATATTTCCAGCCATTAATCTCATACAAACACTTCCTTTCCTCTTTGCTATTGTTGCATAGAAAATGAAAATGTCCATGGAAAATATATATTTCCCTTTGATGCTCATTTCTAGTCAAAAGAATGGTAAGGAATTTATCATTGGGTGCACAGACAACTTTCAATCCGTTATTCTTTTCAATGGATGATTGAGTGTCTTCCTTTATTATGTCAAAAGCATTCTCCAATGAAGTTTGACATTTTCATTGTTTTTTACTCACACCATCATTGACCAAATATGGAGTGGGTTCACGAAGTGGTTGATTACTCTCAAATCATTTGTCTTGGGATTGATCATTTTCTAGAGCTTCATCTTTCAAGTTAGCATTTAAATCTAATGAAGGATGGAAAATACTTTCATTGATAGCACTATTATTCCAAAAATTGAGAGGTTTATCAAATAACTCATAAGTTTCACTATATGTGTGCTCAAAATTTGTATCCTTATGGTTCCCATCCTCTAAATCAACATTAGAATTCTCTAAACATTCATTTATAACAATGCATTTTCAGAGAGAAAGAGATTTCTTAAAAGAATCATTCATTTCATACCCTATAGGATTCAAATCACCATCTTCTTTTATTTTATCCTTTGTCTACCAACATTTTTCACAAATGGAGGAATGTGTTGATAATCATTGGTTTTAACAACTTCTTTCCCAAGATGACATACTAAAAAAATTTCACTCTAAATGTAACTTTCAACGTTCAAGAAAATCCCCACTTTAATAAGATCAGATGGCCTATCATTTTGAGAGTGCTACTCTATATGTGCAATGGGCACGAAAACGCATTTGACAACTAATTTTACAATGTGAATAAAACTCCACATGTTTCCCTCCCATCTTCTTTGGATTCTAACAATGTAAGGAGGATCTCATTTAAACAAGAATTCAATAGGTCTGAAGTATTCATTCTATGTTAAATTTTCAGCATTAATTCACAATACTCTAGGATCTTTACTGAGAGAATAACATGTACAGTATATCAATGCATATCAATCATAACAAGCATGTCAATCATCACAAGAAGCAAAAGCATGAGAGACAAGAGACACAGAGTTTCCGTGGGGAAAACCCTAAGGTGAAAAACCCCACAACTTCCTCAGAGATAGAGAGAGCAATGGCAAAACCAAAGTACAACCAAAATATACAGAGATAATCTCCTAGTAGCAGATGATCCTCCTCCTCACTAGTGCGCCACTTTTTGAGTGAAGGAAGAATGAGTTTCCGAGTGATC
This sequence comes from Larix kaempferi, assembly GCA_027924585.1. Taxonomy (NCBI): domain Eukaryota; kingdom Viridiplantae; phylum Streptophyta; class Pinopsida; order Pinales; family Pinaceae; genus Larix; species Larix kaempferi. Next base: position 409,499 of record BSBM01000423.1, read on the forward strand.
CAAGTAGAGATCTCCCAATCTCTATTTATACTTTACCTGTTTTCCCAATATCCTTATGGGGCCGACTTGTCTAGCTAAGTACATCAACCATATAATATATAAATCAGGGCCGACCCCACACATGGTGGTCTAATAACCCATCGGCAAGTTCACACACTTGCGACACTTGTCAATACATATGACGACACTTCCGTATAGAGGAATGACACATCTCTATAGGAGTACAATAATATATAAATGAAATACATGGATGAAATACATTCCGAAGTTACAAATACATCAACACTCCCTCTTAACTAGGAAGGTATTTCTCGACACAGATCAGCTAGCACAAGTCTTCTTCTCTGGATCATTGTCATCGATGCATCGTCCTCGAATCATCGTCATCGTCACTACTATTGCTATCTCAACCAATCTCTGAATCTACTCATCATAGGAAGTTCTACAGAGCCAGTCCTTTTTCATACTGGATGTAGGCCCACCACCTGCAGATCTTCAACATCTGTGCGAATGGTCTGATAGAGGTGGTCTCTCAGGACTAATTTTATTTGTGGATGCAATACTTGACAAGAGCATCCCAAGAACATTTATGTGCCTAAGCATGACCAGCAAGATCTCCCAGGACTTATTACATGCATCTCCTTCACAATACCTTTAAAGAGCATCCTAGGAACATTTATGTGTCGTAGCACGACCGGCAAGATCTCTAAAGAGCATCCCAGGACTTATTACAAGCACACAACTCAACCTCTTGGATCTCCAGGACTGATTACATGTGAATAGACAATACCTTTAAAGAGCAACCCAGGAACATTTATGTGCTGCAGCACGATCAACAAGATCTCTAAAGAGCATCCCAAGACTTATTACGAGCACACAGCTCAACCTATCGGATCTCCAGGACTGATTACATGTCTCCGTAGTAATACCTCATCCCAGGACTGATTACGAGCACACAACTCAACCTATCGGATCTCTGAGGACTGATTACATACTACACAGCAATACCTCATCCCAAGACTGATTATGAGCACACAGCTCAACCTATCAGATCTCTGAGGACTAATTACATGCTATTTGCACAACCTGCCACATATCATCTCTGACCTCCAAGTATCAACCTGATACTCATGATCTAACTGATCATCATCGCACTAAGCATCATCCTGATGCTCATGATCATACCGATCATCATCACTATACCGTCCTGGTACATCTCATTTGGAGCAACATCCTGAAGCTCGTCATCATGATCATCCTGATCATACAATGCATCCACCTAATACATACCAAGTATCTACCTGATACATATCACCATACATGATCCACCTGATCATACAATGTATCCACCTAATACATACATAGATACATGATCTACACAATGTATCTAACTGATATATATCAACATAAATGATCTACCTGATCATACACAGTATCCACCTGATACATATACAGATACATGGTCCAAGCATCCAACATGATGCATATACAAATACATATAAATGATCCAACTGATCATATCTAGCATCCAACATGATGCGTACATACATATAAATGATCCAACTGATCATATCTAACATCCAACATGATGCGTACATATACATATACATATAAATGATCCAACTGATCATATCCAACATCCAACATGATGCGTACATATACATATACATATAAATGATCCAACTGATCATATCCAGCATCCACCTGATGCATATACAGAGCAGTAACTGGAGCATCGTCTTGATGCTCATCATCCAGCGCTTACATCCACAGCCATGTGAAGGATCCTCCTTCTAACATGCTTGGAATGGCTTCAGCAAATGTGTCCATCACTTCTTCCTCGAAGTGTCATCGATCTGAAGAACACCAAGCCTCTCTCTAAAGTACTCGAACTTCACTCTGGCTAGTGGATTCGTCAATACATCTGCAATCTGCTCATCCGTCGCAACATACAGGAGCTTCACTGCTCCTCTCTGCACCATATCCCTGATATAGTGATATTTGATCTCTATGTGTTTCGACCTATCGTGGAACACCGGGTTCTCAGACAGCTTCACACAACTCCGGTTGTCACAAAATATACTAGTAACCTCTAATGGTAGATCAAATAACTCAGATAGTAGCTTCCGAAGCCATACTGCCTCACAACTAGCCGAACAGGCTGCAACATACTCTGCCTCGGCTGTAATCAGTGCTACGCAGGACTGCTTCCTGCTAAACCAAGAGATCACACCTGATCCCATACTGAAGCAACACCCAGATCTGTTCTTCCTATCTGCAGCACTACCTGCCCAATCTGAATCAACATAACCTTGCAGGTTAAAATTTTGATTCGCTTCATATCTGAGCCCATAATCCATTGTACCCTTCAGGTACCTCAGAATATGCTTTACAACAATCGGGTGAACACTCCTCGGATCTGTCAGGAACTGACTCAATGTGTTCACTACAAAGCAAATATCTAGTCTCGTGTTCGTCAGGTACATCAAGGACCCAATCATCTAATGATACATAGAGACATCAACTGGCTCAGATGAAGCATCACATAGAAGCTTCAAGTTTGATGCCATAGGTGTGGCCATGGCCTTTCAATCCATCATCCCGAACCTCTTTAGGATATCTACTATATACTTCCCTTGTCCAAGGAAGATCCCATCTACACTCTGCCACACCTCCATGCCTAGGAAATAGTGCATCATTCCCAAGTCTTTCATATCGAACTCAGTAGCAAGCTTCCTCTTTGTATCTGCAATCAATCTGTCATCTCCTATTACAAATAAGTCATCCACATATAGGAGTAGAATCACAGGATTCCCTTCCTCAACCTTGTAGTAAAGGTTGGAATCCGCTTTACTCTTGGTAAAGCCCAAACTAGATAGGAAACTATCCATCCTACCATACCAAGTTCTGGGAGCTTGCTTCAAGCCATACAAGGATTTCTTCAATCTGCATACGTATGACTCCCTGTCATGTATTTCAAAACCGAGTGGTTGCTCCACATATACTTCCTCTTCAACTACACCATTCAAGAAGGCAGTCTTGACATCCGTCTAGTGTATTTTCCATTTCATTGCTGCAGCCAGGGAAAGTACTGTTTTGATGGAAGTATACCTGGCTACAGGGGCAAAATTTTCTTCATAATCTATTCCCTCTTTCTGAGAGAAGCCACGAGCTACGAATCTTTCCTTGTATTTCTCTATGCTGCCGTCTGCAACATGCTTGATTTTGTAGATCCATTTGGAAGTCACTACAGACTCCCCTTCAAGTCTTGGGATTGCATCCCAAACATCTTCATGATCGACTGGTACTCCTCGATCATGGCATTCTTCCCAGATCCTGGGAACTTCAATATCTTCAATATTTTCAATAGATAACTTTGTTGCTGAACAAATGTTGTAGTCCTTCTTTTGTAGGTGATGGTATACGATCTTTCCTACACAACAAGTTAAATTGCATGATTAGAAAACATCTCATAGTTTTCAGAACAATTTCTTACACATAAGAAAATATGTCATATAGTCATGCAATTATCTTAGCCAATGCTTCAATACAACATTTATCCATATCCCGTAACTTTCTAGATGCCTTCCAATATCTACCAGAACATTGTTAAGAGTGTGCACAACTCCTAACATGTCAGCAAAGAGGTTTCATTCTAGATAAGTATCAATGGAATGTTGTACAGTGCCATAGGCCACTTACCCATGTATATTAGTAGTATATTGTTAATCAATGCAACTATTCTAATATGCATAATACACAACCTAATTCTAGGAACATGAGTATATACATTATTGAACAGTATTATTTAAAAAAATAAAATATGCAAGGAATGATAATTCAAATACTTATCTTTGTTTGTTTGTTGGGTTGGCTCCCTCTCAGTCTTTGCTTCTTTTCTGCAACTCCATTCTAATGTGGATTGTGAGGAGCAGTCAACTCCCTCTTAATCCCTGAATCATTGCAAAGCTGCTTGAAGTGACCTGAGGTGATTTCTCCACCATTGTCGGATCTGAATGTTTTGATCTTCTTATCAATTTGATTCTCCATCAAGGTTTTGAATTCCTTGAACTTATCAAATACTTCATCTTTGTTCTTCAAGAAGTATACCTGAGTCTTCCTGGAGAAGTCATCTATGAAAGAGACATAGTAAGCATACCCACTCAGAGAACTGGATGACATTGGACCACATACATTGGAGTGGATGATTTCCAAGATACCTTTTGCCTTGCTTTCACTGCTTGGAAATGCCTCCTTAATGTTCTTTCCTTTTGCACATCCCTTGCAAACACCTTCATGCTTGGTCTTGATTTCAGGAAGACCTTCTACACCCTTACTTGCAATTGGTAATGCTCTGTAGTGCATATGTGCAAGTCTTCTATGCCAAATTTCACTTGGCTCCATGGAATCATGTATCATGGCATGTTCAGGTTGTCCTTTCAATTTATACAAACCTCCCTCTTGCTCTCCAATTACCATTGCATCATCTATGGTCTTTCCCTTTGGCCACATTAGGACTTGGCCATCCACAAATACAACCCTCATACCTTTTGCATCCAATGCAGAGATGGAGAGTAGGTTCTTCTTGAGCCCAGGTACATAAAGGACTTCTTTCATCTTCAAAGATTTTCCAGAATCTAGGTTGTAGGAGGCTTCACCACTTCCTTTGATGGGGTATTGATAATCATCCCCAAGTTTCACTTTATGGGGTGATTCATGTTCAGATAGATTTACAAAAGATTCTTTAAACCCAGTCATGTGTTTGGAAGCCCCACTGTCAATTAATCAGTCATTACAACCAGGGGAGATAGCACCTGTGAGAGCAGATATTAGAACATACTCTTCTTCACTTGATGAGTCATCATCACTTTCTGCCCTAGATTTATTCTTTGGAGGTTCATCATCTTCGACAGCATGAGCATGGTACCTTCTTTTGCTACCCTTCTTCTTTTTGCTGGATTTGTTGTTATCCCTTTTGTTCTTGGGACATTCTGAAGAAAAGTGACCTTTCTCATTGCAATTGAAGCACCTCGAATCTTTCTTTTCTTTGTGATAAGGATGAGAAGATTACTTCTTGTGATGGGATGGCTCCCTCTTGAACTTTCCTTTCTTGGTGTGTGCTGTGAGAGCTTGATCTTCATTCTCCATCTTTTCTTCTCATGCCACAAGCATTGCTTCTACTTGAGAGCATTCCTCCCACAGTCTACTGAAGGAGATCAATTTCTTTCTTGCACAGATCCCTTGGATAAAGGAGTCCCATGACCTAGATAGGCCATTCAAAGTGGTCATAACAATTTCACCATTCTCCACCATTTCATCTACAGCTTCAAGTTGTTCCTTGATCTGAGAGACCTTGGAGAAATAGGATTGAATGGTTTCTCCATTCGACATCTTGACGCCTTTCATTTGATTCCGCAGAGTCATCTTCCGATTTATGTTCTTCCCTTCAAATAACTTGGTCAGGGAGTCAAACATCTCCTTGGGTGTCTTCAGAGATGACACATGTGATATGAGATGGTCTTTGATAGAATCAGTAATGATTCTCTTTGCTTTGACCAAGTTCTTCTTATGTAATATCTTAGCCTCTTCATCCTCTGGGATAGGGATGTCTTCTTTTACATATGAGTCCAACTCATTCTCTTCCAGGATTAACCCAATCTTATACTTCCAGGCTCGGAAGTTATCATCCCCTTCAAGATTATCCTCAAGCTTGGTGTGGTGAGACATCTTAAAGAGTACTTCAAATGGAAATAGAAAAGATTTAGGTCTTACCACTTGATTTGCTGAAAACTGGATCTGGTCTCAGATTAGGGTTTGTCAGAGAAACCTTAAAAATTCAAAATGTGAATTTCAACTTTCTGAAACGATAGAAAGATGGGCCTTGATGATCTGATCAGCCTGGTGTATTCAAAATTTAGGATCTGCAAAGCTTCACCCTTCAGAAATGTCTTTTTGTCTTCCTTGGTTCACTAGGGAGGACCCTGAATTAGGGTTTGAGTTTCCCGGAGATCTACCCAGCCAAAAATCTCGATCCAAAGCTCTAAAATTCGAGTATTGCAAGGAGCTTCCAGCTATGTCTTCAGATTCCAGAAATTCCTATTGTTGTGGAAACCCTAATTTTTAGGGCCAAATCTGAAAATGCTTAGAATTTAATTCTAACTGGACAGATAGATTCTCCTTGATGAGTAGAGTCAATCTACTATACTTCTTTTCCAAAATCTGTGGAGAGAAACCCAATAAACAAGAAACCCTGGTTTCCATCACTACACAATGTCTTCTTCTCAGGTTAGCTTTGATACCATGTTAAATTTTGAGCATTAATTCACAATACTCTAGGATATTTAATGAGAGAATAACATGTATAGTATATCAATGCATATCAATCATAACAAGCATGTCAATCATCACAAGAAGCAAAAGCATGAGAGACAAGAGACACAGAGTTTCTGTGGGGAAAACCCTAAGGTGAAAAACCCCACAACTTCCTCAGAGATAGAGAGAGAAATGGCTCAACCAAAGTACAACCAAAATACACAGAGATAGTCTCCTAGTAGCAGATGATCCTCCTCCTCACTAGTGTGCCACTTTCTGAGTGAAGGAAGAATGAGTTTCCGAGTGATCCAAATAGAGATCTCCTGATCTCTATTTATACTTGACCTGTTTTCCCAATATCCTTATGGGCCCGACTTGTCTAGCTAACTACATCAATCATATAATATATAAATCAGGGCCGACGCCACACATGGTGGTCTAATAACCCATCGGCAAGTTCACACTTGCGACACTTGTCAATACATATGATGACACTTCCATATAGAGGAATGACACATCTCTATAGGAGTACAATAATATATAAATGAAATACATGGATGAAATACATTCCAAAGTTACAAATACATCAACATTCTAGCCTTGGATTCTTGCTCACATTCATTTTATTTGGGAAAAAGATAAGAGGAAACCAACAATTTGGAATTCATCATGCTACCTTCTAGCTCTAATGCATCATCAAGCATGCCATCTAGTTTTGATGATGTCTTTCTTTGAGGTATAGTGAAACATAAGAACTTTGGGAAGAAATGTAGGTCAACATGGCAATAGCTTCTAAAGGCCTAAAATTCTTGTGGATTCCATGATAAGACTTAAGGAACCTATCATTAATTTTTTTTTAACCTTCAAGATCATCCTTCCTCAAGGAATTAAACTCGATCAAGCACTGAAGAGGATCGTTTCTCTTCCCCCACCTACATAGGAATAATTCATGGATTTGTTGACAATATGAGATGGAGTTGACTTTCAAGTGCCTGAACCAAGAATGAGCCTCTCCCTCCAAGGAATATATGAAAATGAATATGAACAAATCTATGTGATCAACAAGGTGGATATCAATGAAATCTTGTAAAGAGGTGAGGTGTTGGTTACCAAATTTGATGACATCTAATGAAAATCATGGATCATTATTTTCAACATTGCAAACCTTTGAGAAAAATGGATTAGGGCCAATAAAGAGATGGGAAACATTTCTTATCTGAAGGAAGTTTAAAATATGCTAATTTCAAGGTAGATATGTGGCAAGAAGAAGGGAATTGTCCAATATTCTTAACAAAATGATAGTAGGAAATTTTAGCATGGAATTTAGTGAAATTTATAAAACAAGATCATATTTCAAACCTTGAGTAATGGTTTCATCAAGAAGATGGATGTGGTAGAGAAGTGTGTGGTTTTCGGTCTACATCAAGCATAATTTCAAGGTATGAACCAATATGGAGTCACCAGGTGAGATATTTTTCCTCAAGAGCTACTACATTCTCACCACAAGTAGCAGATACATTCATAGCAGTGGGAATAGGGATTTATTTTCCTTTGTGGAGTTTCCAAAAAAATTCCATCAAGTTGGAAATTTTGCAATAAAACCAACTAGAGGTGTTGGATTCAATTAGACATTGGAGTCGTTCTATGCCTTGAAGAGCTCTAAAAAAATGTGTAATGACCTCTGAAATCTCCTTGGAAATGAAACCAGTCCATATTTTTTCCCTCGAGTTGTACCCCTCACAAAACATCTCTCTAGATATCACACTTGGGAGGAATAAGATGGGAGGGTGCACAAGACCAGAGCATATTGTGCAAGATGTACCTTCCCACACCACTTTAGGCCATCAAATCACTCGTCGAGCCAAGGGGAGGTACACGTAATATCTCTAAGCTGTGGCGCATGGAATTAACCTCTATTGTTTATTAAACAAAAGGTAAAAATATTGTGTTGTGGTTTTGTGGGGTAATAAGAAAACCAAATAACAAGGGGATTCAAAATGTTTCATCCATAGAGATGATGACCTTATGCACCATAGACATCATAATCTAGTTCTGCAAAGTGAAATAATCAAAGGAAAATGAACAAGTATGAACTTAAGAGGAGGGCACACTCTACACTCTCTTCACACACATTTATTAGATAACACACTAAATGTGAAAGATGTACACATATCCATTGGTTCATTCAAAAAATGGAAGGAAAAATGTGGAAGGAAACCAACATGGCATGAAATTTATTGCTTCATCTAGTGCCAACCAAATCTGCCTTGGTCCTGATTTACACAATAAAATGAACAACAATTCATTTGATTACAATATGAGGCAATATATGTGACCCTCGGGCCTATTTTTTTCCTTCCCACAAGATGGAGCTTTAGATAGTGCCTACAAAGAGAAAGAGAATGAAAGAAGAGAAGGGGAAGATGGAGAATGTTACTTGTTGCTACAAAAATAATGGTGTTTTAGAAAAATCTTTAGTCTCTAATGGATTCTTACCTCTTTTCTACCCCCTTTGTTGCTACTATAAACTTCATTGTTCAACCCTCTTTGTAAATGAGAAAAATATCTCTATTATAGCTTGTTGGGAGAAAAACATGAGACCCAAAAAATAGGTTAGATTCATTTTTCTCCTCCTCCGGTGTTTATGCTTTTGTTTGCCTTTGTTAGATTTAACTAAAATAGAGATATTTGAAACCCTTTCTAATCCAAATTTCAAGCAAATTTGGAACTACTGCAATTTTCTCCTTTATGGCTATACTGACTTTCCTAATAACCCATTCAAAGCTCTAATTCATTGGATGCCCAAAATAATGACACATTTGACTCCATCTATGCTGAATGTTATATCATGCCCGAGTAAAAATCAATCAATCTAGCAAACGAATGAATCTAATTTATTAGCTCATTTACTCTTTGTTAGCTTCAAGTACATGGTTGTACCAGCTCTTATAGTGAGCATGAATAAAACCCTTGACCTCCTTTTGGCTTTTATAACACTTAGTTCACTTTGAATTCAAAAACCTACCTTAGACTTTAACATTAAAAGTCCACTCCAAACATTATAAAATATTGTTACTTTATAATAGGGAAAAATGATGGTGAGTTTTATAAATGATGATGTTACTTTATAATCGTGCAAAATGATGGTGAGTTTAGGCATTTCGAGGATTGGATAAAATAACATAAAAAATTATAAAACTGTAAAAGTCCACTCCAAACATTATAAAATAATGTTACTTTATAATAGTGCAAAATGATGGTGAGTTTTATAAAATGATGTTACTTTATAATAGTCCAAAATGATGGTGAGTTTAGGCATTTTGAGGATGGGATAAAATAACATAAAACATTATAAAACTATCCCATGGAGGAGCCCACCTTAATGCATTCAGTTGGGCTTTCAAAAGGAGGCATATAATAAGGTTTATGAAGTTTTAAATGCTTCCAATCGTAATGTATGGTAATCACATAGAAAATATTTGATATTAGCCAATCAAACAACCAAATATTTATGCCGTAGGCGTTCACCAACGAGAAGCATGACCTTCCATGTCGGATAGATTCCTCGTCTATAGAGCCAATGGAATCCTGGCATATGTTTTGCTGCTTTCGCCCACGCCGACCGTGTCGTCGAAATTATTTGCATTACTTTGCCCCTTTCACGCAAACCCCCGTCCGTGTCGCAACGATTTGCAGACTTCACCCATTCGATTAGGGTTCCTCAGCTTTCAGCTCTTCTCCGACAACATCATTGCTCGGAGGCTTAGGAGAAGAAACCATTTCTTGTGTACCCTGATTAAGCTCTTGGTCCTCATTGTAATCATTTACGACTCCTTTTGCATCTCCATCATCCAGGTTTTGACATTTTTCATCATTTTCATCATTTCTATTGGGGTTTTGGTTTTCCTGAAACATAAAAAACTCCTCATTGCTGTCGGAGTTTTCAACATGAACAGAACCACCATCATTATTGTCATTCATTCCAGAATTCGTCTATTGACTACTGCCGGAATTTCCATTTTCACCGTCATTGCGAAAGGCTTCCTCTAGACAATCAAGTTACAGCCAAGAAATGAAGCAATTGTGGACTAACCCATGGATCAGAAGCGGGAATCCTTTGAATGGTCAAATCCTCTTTTCGATTATGCCTCTTCACATTAATCTCGGTGCTTTCGATGGTAATGTTTTGCTGTAAATGAAAATAAATCCTAATGATCAATGATTTAAGCTTTATGACTCTACGAGTTCCTGATTCTCGTTTTTTAGTGTCGACAAGAGAATTTATTAACGGAAACATAAATTTCTTGAACTAACGTTACCTGCAAATAGTCTGAAAATGATTCATTACCATGACGTGATTCTGTAAATTCTCGGCATGCCAGATCGCTCGAAATATTTTCATCCCAACCAACTATTCAGTTTCACAGCAACAAACTCGTAGAGACTTGTCGTGGTTCGACTACCCCCTTATGTCGGCTCTTCGACAGATTCTGCTATTTTTGACCAGCGATCCCAACTACATTTTCAGGCTAATGTATGCAGCTGCTCAAAAAATGTTCGTCAACCTTTCACTTATGTCAATTCGTCGAAGCTGCAAAGTGCAAGCTCCTGTGAGGTATTAAATTAAATGAGTTGGTTGAAACGTTTATTTATTGGCATTATATATTCATAATTGATATAGTGATGGAGAGTGAGTAGATGAATCTATAAGTTTTTTGGCAATATGAGTTTGATCAACATAAATTCTTAAGTTGGTCGAGTGATAAGTATGATCGAAACTTCAAAACTGGTCGATGTAAAAACATAGTCTTAAATCCATGTGGTCGATGGTACTTAATTTACTGCATGAAGTATATGATGAGCATATCAATTAATAGCTGAAATGCAAACAAAAACATTTTTAGTGCTGGAAAATCTTGGAAGTTGAAAGAACATATAATTCAGCTTGTAATTTAAAATGGGATTAGTTCAATCAGATTAATTTAATATTGTCAGGTATTTGGCTAATGATGGGACAGTCACTAGAGACACTAATCTAAAATTTACTAAGAGTGTCGTACATCCAAGTCGGTTGAAATTTTTCCCCCTAAAAAACAAATAAGATAAAATAAAATGGACCATTTTGTTTAGCTTCCTGTCGAACCTCGACAGACTATGTCTCCAATGGCCTGTCGGAGCTTCTGTTTCCATTTTGTTCAGCTTCCTGTCGAACCTTAGGTTGCTTTATATAACATCAAAATAATCGTGTGATATTTTTATGCAATATACCACACCGTATAGTACGCTTAATATGCCTCTACCTATTGTTTGCCAAACCAACTCCAGGATTGTTTCCCAAGTTCTCCCTTGTTTCTTATGCTTTCCAAGTTCTGCAATTATTTTAGTATTTAGAAGATCCGTCTTGAAGTGCATCAAATATGCCTTTTTTTTTCTTGACACAACACGTGAAGGCAGTGGGTGTTCATTGGAATGCCCTAGCCATGGAGCATGTGTACATGTTTTTAAAGAGCCACCATGAAGATGATCTGCCAGGGGCCGTGGTCAGTCTGGAGGTGCACCATGTCGATCTCCAAAGAACAAAGACTGGCAAGAAATTGCAGATCTACCCAGCACGTGCCTAGGTGACCTAAGGCTTCCAGTGATCAATATCATGGTTGTAGCAGTGCTAAACATATGTGACAAGTAATTGATTCCGAGGAAGAAAAGTTTCTGAATTGGATCATAATCTTGATTTGCATGTCCATTCTTTTATGGTAGGGGATGAATTGTTGAGTGGTCCACCAGCTATTTGGAACAAAAGAATAGGAAACAGATTATCTCCCACTGTGGGAAATCGCAAAGCTCCTTCATTCCATGACAATCTGCCAGATCAATAGCTTCTTCTTCCAAGTATTTCTAGTGTTATGTTCATTCAAAATCAGAATTCATCTTGATCAAAACTTCTTATTATAAAGGTAGGTCAACCGCAGGTGTAACAACAGAGATGGAAACACACCTTTGGACAATGGGATAATCAATTGACCATCCATATGAGTTGGAATTTGTACTGGGTGGTCGGCGTAGATATGGTCGTCTCCTAACTTTGTTAATTTTCTAATATTTCGTCAAAGCTTTTACGTCGATGAGTTTTTATTCCAAATGTAGCTAAAAGGATGAAAATTTTGGTCGAGAGTCTTAATATATGTCACTTTATTGACTTATGTGGCACTGAGTGGTCGATAGTCAACACATTTTCGTTGTCGAAAAATTGGTCGATTAATACAAGATGGAAGATAGTCATCGGCCAAGGAAGTTTTGCGTCAATCGCTGACTGCCATGGTAACCAACAAATTCTGTTAAAAATTGGTTGCCTGTCAAAGTATGGTCAAGATTTGTTGGTTGAACTCTCACATTATGGTCAATTTTGGTATTACCTGCCCAAGTTAGTATTCGTATATAACGCCGAATCTTTATCATGACTGAAAATAAATTAATAAAGAAGTTCTTTTGAAAAAAAAATAAAGATGATTGAATCTGATTGAAAGCGAATCATATGAGAAGCTAGAAATGATCAATACATAATTAAATTGTCTCATGTGTATCGGATGTGTATTGAGTGTGCAGGAAGTGCTATCAATTATAATCATTGTCCTCCTCTCTGCGCGAGGACCTCCTCGACCTCCTCCTACCTGCTCCGACCTCCTCCGACCTCCTCCGACCTACGCCGACCTCCGCCGACCTGCTCCGACCTCCTCCAACCTCCTCGACCTCCTTCAACCTCTAACCTTCGCCGACCTCTGACCTGTTCTCTCCCGCAACCTCATTGTCTTCCTCCACCTCCCCTCGGCCGCATGCACCATCCACCATCCTCCACCTGCAGCCTCCTCCCTCCTCCCGCCATAAGTTGTTTACAAGTTGAAAGTCGTGCAATAACCAGAAAGGAAATAAAGAGTTTTTTTTCTCCATTCAATTGTATTTTCCACATTAAGTAAATGCACGCAAGTAGCTACCACCCAAATTAACCTTCTCGCCGAAAATGGACTTGAATAAATAAAATTAAATTATCAACCAATAAACCTTTTCTTGGGAAGTATTTTCCCAAACACTCTGAATAATCTTATGATAAATTGTGATAATTAATCACTACTACATATGGTCAAATTTGCCATGATTGTTCGTTGTAATTGCCACAAATTTCCGTCCCTGTTGCAACGATCGGTGTTTTGTTTTTTCATGGAAATAGATTCATGGATATAGGGACAAAAATTCCCAATCGTGGCAATAGCAACGCTTCTTGCTTGCCATGTGTCAAGTACAGAACAATTCTCAGATCTATGGAAGAGGAATCCATCCATGAAGTTTCGTCGCTATATCGACATTCAGCATCTACAAGTTCCACGAAAGTGCGTGGAAACATGTCTATAGTTCCACGAATCATCATCTCAATTTCCACGCAGAGATCCACAAACTTTCATGGCAGGCTTAGCACCTGCGTCGAAACACTTTTACATTTTCCATGAATCCTCGTCCCAGTATCCACGAAGCAATTCCCAAACTTTCGTTGCAAGTTAAGCACCTGCATGGAAACAATTTTATATTTCCACGAATCATCGTCTAAATATCAACGCATTGATCCACAAAATTTTGTGGCATGTTTAGCACCTGCGTCAAAACAAGTTTACATTTCCACGAAACATCGTCTCAGTATCCACGCATCGATTCCCAAAGTTTCATGGTAGGTTCAGCACCTGCATGGAAAGAGTTTCTGTGGGCTTATGGTTGTTCATCGATATATCGATGCTTGTCCTCAAGCAATGTCCTCCTCGGCCTTAAAAGGTCTCAAGTGTAAGGATGACCAGTTGTAGGCTAAGTGTCCAAATTATCCTTGCTCATAAAACCCAAGTGCCCTATCCACCTGTTGCCATTGCACCATTTTCTCAATATCTCTCCAACAAAATGTTGCTTTGTATTATAAAGGGGCACCACAACAGAGGATAATGAAATTGAAGCCCGATCCAGTTGATGCCATGTATTCACAAAGAATAAGTATAGAATGAAGCTCTACGCAATGCGAAGTTTAAATGAGGATACCTTGTAGGTGTCTGATTCCTAAGAGTATTTGGAAAACTATGTCGTATATTATGGGAAATTAATAAGGCTTCCAAGGAATACATCTAGATAACCTCATTGTGGCAAGCAAGAGTTGCCCGTTGATGTGCTTTTACTCGCATTGAATCATCTGAATTACTAAGCAACCTGTGGTAGTCTTCTATAAAAACATGTAAAAAAGTATAATCCTCCCGAATCATTACATTTGAGTTTAGTTCAGCTTGGTTGTAAAAGTCTTGAGCTTGTCTCCACTTAATGAGCCCATAAAAAATGAAAAGAAAGCTCTTAGTTGGACATCTGCAACATAAGGATTGGGGTTCCAACGTACATAATAAGGCAACAAAAAGTTTAACAAATACAATTCACTTTACAAATTCTATTCATGTCCTTAAACTATGAAAAATGTATCAATAAAAACCCATGGACTGTAAACCTTATAAGGTTTACCTGCTGCCAGTTGTATGAGTCTGAAGATTTTCCATCTTTCATGTTGGAACATAGAGTGTATCAAGAGGGTGCTCTACATGATAGGGCCTCCAAACCAAGGTCATAGGCATCCTGAATTTGGCACTTTGCTTGAGCCAATTGATCTTGATTGTTGCATGCTTGCTTTTTGTATTGCTAAAGTTCCTTCTTTCACTTCTTATTTTTAATTCTAAATTTTATACAAACATATATTTAAGTTATTTGATCTGATCATACTCCTCTATTTGTATGTACCATTGCCTTAATTCCAATTCTGAATAATATGAAGTTGAATGCTTCCAATGATTTCAATAGTTCCTACATAACCATGTCCCAAAAATTCAAAGTCAGACAAAAAGTGCTCATGTGATAATCACAACACTCGTAAGTTAAAAGACACTTGGGTAAACATTTTCTGGTTTGAATTACAACCTACCAATTTTGTTGTTGTGGACAACAAGATCATAAGTAGAGTGAAATGACAGTTACTGATGGTGACAAGGACATTCACTCTCTCATTTTTGCATCTACTGTTAAGATCCTAGTGGGCGGCCTTCACTAACATCTCGAGGTTTTGGTGTATTGGTTCGTATCATTTGGTATCAGAGCCTCCACTCAGGTTCAAGTCACAGAGCGGGTGGCAACTTCGGCATTGCAGTGTTCGTCCGGGGCTCGTACGACGCAAAGGGGACACCACCGTATGGGTGCACATCCAGCCCAGAGTCTGAACTGCGGAGCATGGTGGGATGTTAAGATCCTAGTGGGCGGCCTTCACTAACATCTCAAGGTTTTGGTGTAACGGTTCGTATCATCTACTTCTACTTCAAGTATAAAGCAGTATCTTTCTCTGTTAAGGTTTACCCCCTCTCATTTACTATTATTTTCATTCGTATTCTTTTTTTGGGCATTTAAAATTGCCTTGGCACTCCCACACTACAACTATGAGTTGTACTCTCTATTCCCATGATTGACCTATTTTGGTCATTTATGGACATTAATGAAGTTATCTTACCTTATAATACATAGGATTGAACTAAGCAATACATCAAAAGTCATGGAGTCATCATATGAAGCTACAATTGGATCAGGTGTTGGCAATAAGAAAGATGGTGCCTATGCACTGAAGGGGAGGAAAATGTCCTTGTCCTCCACAAAGCTCTCATATTCCCCAGAGAACAAAACCCTGGGAGTAACCTCTCAATTTGGATTGACTCTAACCTGGCCCTCCCAATGTGACAGATCCTGCAACAGCTCTTGAGGTCAAAAATCCAACAATAGTAACTTTGATTAATGTTGTGATTGAGTTGCAGGATTCTACTTTCAAGGTTGTTTTTGAATTGATGCAGAAAGCCCTTCTAGCTCTAGATGTGCTAAGCCATCTGAAATGCAAGTGGTGTAATCATGTTCCTTCAAATATGAGTTAAGGCAAGTGGAAAGCTCTTTCTTTCATAATCAACACCAAAATCTGGCAATTGTTTAGCAAGATAAATGGAAGAAACCCCAGAATTTATTATAAGGTCAAGAAATGTTTTGGAATCCTTGTAAGACCCTACAAATACGCCTATCTCCCACATTGGAAACATAAAGAACTCCGCCACAAACCACCACTACTAAACAACAAGACCCAATTGTTGCAAGCTGTGGCTTTATAGGCCATGACTTTGTAACAAGAGGCAAGCTGTGGAGATCCTTGTGCATATAAGAGAGTGTTTGCTTTTTTTCTTCACGTAGAGAGTGTTTCCTTGTGTCCTTTGAATAATCATAAGGCTTAAACAACATTTTGCAATGTATGATAAATTCAAAACTGCCATATCAACAGATTATAATATTGAGTTACACTGACAAGCAAACTAAAATGATAAACTAATATTCAGTAACATGTAATAAAATGAACATATATATCATATAACAAAAAGAGAGATATAGTTGAAGATACCAACCTAGGTGTGAAATCATTCTTGAAAATATACTCAGAAGTGTTACTTTCAAAAAAGACTGTTTGTGCCTCAGAGAGGCCAGTCTTCTATAGGAACCAGCTGACCCTACAAGAGGGTGTGTACAAACCAGAGAGAGAGAAATGATTGGTGTTGATTAGGTCAATGAAAGTCAATCACAGTACATAACTCAAAAGAAATAAAGTCACAAAAATGATAAACTTCAACCAAGTCTCAACAGAAGAGAAGTTATTATCATCACACCACAACTGATCACAGGTGATCAAAGTCAAGTACTCCATAAGACCAAAAATTCAACAATGTGGTATAAAAAAAATGAAGGAGGTTAAATGACCGCATTAACCACAAGTCAAAGACAAGGTACCACAAGTCCAATAATAACTCAATCAAGGTGGGGAAGGTACAACAAGTATTTAATAACTCAATCAGTAATAGGTAATAAAATAAACATATTGATCATATAACAATAAGAGAGGTATACTTGAAGATCTCCACGTCAACATTAAACCAAAAATCAGATCTGAAGTCTGGGTACAAATATAAACAATGGTCATAAAATAAGAAAATATAAACAATGGTCATAACAATATAAGTGTGGGTAGTAGAAGACCCATGACCCTTGGAACCAAGGGTATGCTCCAAATGTGGCCAAACAACCATAGTACTCTATAAGAGCAAAACTTCAACAAGGTGGTTTTAAAAAAGTTACTCAAGGAGGGTAAATGACCCCATTAAACACAAGTGAAAGATAAGGTACCACATGACCAATCATAGCTCACTCAAGGTGGGGAAGGTACAACCAGTCATATCTCTCTCAAATGTACAACCGTTCTATATAACCTGAAAGTTTATCATCATAGTATAAGGAAGGGTGGTGGGATGCCAAATAAAAATATACCTCATTTCTCTCAACTGTAAAATATTTTACATCATAATTTTGTTCTCTATCAACTTCGGCACTCCTCTGTGGTCCCTGTGCTGAAGTTGGTCCTTGAGATGTAATGGGCAGTAATCTTATAACATAATTTTCATCTCTTTCACTAACAGTTGATAAAATAAACATATTGATCATATAACAATAAGAGAGGTATAGTTGAAGATCTCCACGTCAACATTTAACCAAAAATCAGGTCTAAAGTGTGGTACTATTTTTGAATAGTGCTAAAGCAACAGTAAAATATTTTACAACATAAATTTGATCTCTATCAACTTCAGCACTCCTCTGTGGTCCCTGTGCTGAAGTTGGTCCTCGAGATGTAATGGGCAGTAATCAAATTACATAATTTTCATCTCTTTCACTAACAGTTGATAAAATAAACATATTGATCATATAACAATAAGAGAGGTATAGTTGAAGATCTCCATGTCAACATTTAACCAAAAATCAGATCTGAAGTGTGGTACTATTTTTGGATAGCGCTAAAGCAACAATAAAATATTCTACAACATAAATTTGATCTCTATCAACTTTAGCACTCCTCTGTGCTCCCTGTGCTGAAGTTGGTCCTCGAGATGTAATGGGCAGTAATCAAATTACATAATTTTCATCTCTTTCACTAACAGTTGATAAAATAAACATATTGATCATATAACAATAAGAGAGGTATAGTTGAAGATCTCCATGTCAACATTTAACCAAAAATCAGATCTGAAGTGTGGTACTATTTTTGGATAGCGCTAAAGCAACAGTAAAATATTCTACAACATAAATTTGATCTCTATCAACTTCAGCACTGCTCTGTGGTCCCTGTGCTGAAGTTGGTCCTCGAGATGTAATGGGCAGTAATCAAATTATAAATAATGATGATCATTGAATTCATGATGAACATATCTAATATATCTAATATAAAGAGAATCATTTTTTCAGACTAATATAGCAACATGCAGCACATACAAGAGTGATGATGTATGAGAAAACACAAAATTTGAATATTAAAATACACACTAATTATAAACAAATTTAAAATTCAAATTCTAAGAAAATAAAAGATATAAATGGGAAAATCCCTAAGAGCATCACATAAAAGATAAGTACCTCATTACTATACCAAATAAAAGTTATCTATGTTATATACTGACAATGTTTCATACAAAATACATTGATATCCATCTACTTTTTCGTTGATTTATGTTTTTTTGCATTGAAAAAAGTTGCAAGTACGGTATCACAATCATCAATTGGCGCAGTATTTACTGCGATATCTCCTATTATTGTTTGTTTTTCCATGCCCTCATTTATGCCACTTCTTGTACATCGCTGAGTAGGGCGTGGAGGCAGTTCTGAAGGGGTGTGAACTACAACAACGGAAATGAGCATATATATATGGATTTGAATTATTATTGAAATAAATATTTCATTATTTTGATTAAAATTACAATATTTCTCTTTACTAGTCTCTATAGATGTGACAACTGGCGTGTTACTTGGAGGTGTAGTTGCTTCCTCTTGTAGTTCATGCTCTTGAGCTTCATGGTCTTCCATTGAAAGAAGAAAATTTATAAGTATACGTCAGGAAATATATATATCTAATCATAGTAGATATTTCTATTTCCAAAGCATACATACCGGAATGGACACTATGCTCCACACTATCATGGGACATGTTCACCCCAACATCAACTTGTACTTGATGAGTACCGCTAGATTCACTGTTGCGGTTGCATTGTTGCTTAAAAAAAACATAAATTTTTAGTTATGGGTGATATAATCAGAATGACTGAATAAACTTTAATAGTATACTACAATTGGTGATATACCTGCATTTGCATCATTGGGGAGATTGGAGTTTGCCCCAAGCTTTTCCGATGTTCAACCACACTTTTAAAACCAAACTTGAAACCAAGCTTTAGGTCTTCCTCGGTCGCAACAGCTTGGAACGTATTTCCCTGCAATGCATGATAACACATTTTAAAATTTCCAGTATCAAAATCAGATATTTGTTCGATACTGTTAAATAAATATTCCCAACAATTAATCATTTAATACTTACGAATAGGATTGTCATTGATGACAACATAAAAGTAACTAACAATTCTGGAAAACACCTACTAGTTTTTATGGCTTTCAAAAGTAAGGTCTAAAAGTTTTTATGACTTTCTTTTCAATCTTTATGACAATTTGAATGGACAGGCCCCACTCATAGCCAAATACTTTTGAGATATTTACAACTCATCGGAGTATGGGGGACCATATAATTCTTGAAAGACATTGCATTCAACAACCCATGCCTTTGAATAAACAGACCTCTAGACAACGTGTCTATTCTGATGCATGTGGACGTCTATGTGGGTTTTGACAAGCCACTATCGTTCATTTTTAACGCAGTACCCAAGGATTTGAGCCTCAGTAAGCTTTGTCTGCAAAATATCTTTGACCTATTCGAGAGATTCTCCAACTTCCCATTTTAGATTATAAATAGCAGCTGGATCTAATGCTATCAGGTTGATGCCGAATGACCGCCACCAATCTATAGTCCACTCAGGGACCAACCATCTAGGATCCTCATGGATATATGTCATTTGAGGTCCAAACTTTAGCATGGTATAATATGTTCTATCTGTATTTTCTTTTCTCAAGAATTTCCACCATAATTTTTTTATATTTTTCATAAGTGTGTGTAGTACTTGGAAACCGGAGACTAGCATCTTGATGTGGCCATGCTTCCAAAGAACATATCCGGTTAATATAGTAGTATTGTTGGTCTAGTCGTAGCCTAGGGTGAGGTGTAGAGCCCTCCGTTGAGATTAAGTTAAGATCATGGTATAGGTGAGTTAACCAATTGCTTGCATCAACTGCTTTTCTAAGGGAGTTGTTGTAAATAATCTCTGGTACAATACTGGATCCCATAGGCATTCTTCTGAGTTTTGGCACTAGTCTAATAAAAGCATCAGATCCCTGTAAGTTAGCATCTACCACTTCAGCATGTCTCAACTCCAACCTAGGTTTCCAGTCCTGCATATAATCGAACCAACTCATATTATCATTGATAGTATAGATATGTTTTTTCCTCTAGTCCAAGCAGAGATTTTCATGTTTACTTATGGGTTATGGGCCCACTGGATTCCGCTTTGACCTTCTACGCATGCTTGCCTCGTGCTCGCTTGCATCAGGCTCGTTTGTTTCAGGCTCGTTTGTTATAAATTAACATCATTCTCCTGTGTCAAATATTCTATTATTAGTAACCATTGTGGTACTTTGGTGTAAATGTTTTTCCTAACTCATTGTTTGTCCATATTGTGTGCCTAGTGCCACCTGTCTATGTCAATGCATAAATCAACCTCTTCTTGATTTGTGGTTCTAGTTGGCCTTGTTTTGGGTCTTGTAGTGGTTCTCTAATGTCGCATCCATAGTCATTGACACATTAAAACACCTTAGATATAAGCTCGAGGAGAATCAAGATTCAAAGTCAAATCACAGTGGCTAGTACCTCGTAGTTGTTAGTCATCACTCGTCACCTTGCAAAGGTAAGCAGTGAGTGCATGACATGAGTGAGTGGATGACTGAGTTTAACAAGGTTGATTTCCTCCCGAATGTTGTTATTTAATTATTTATCCTAATGGTATCAATGATCTTTTTAATATATTGTTAAAAAGCTTTCTATGCCTCCAAATAAGTACAAAATATGCCAAATAAGGGGAGCAATGTAGTCTCCCAAGCAGGAAAACAACCGAAGGATGCCACCTCAGCACCTGATAGTCAAAATCATAGAGGTCATTGACACCATTAGGATAAATAATTAAATAACAACACTCGGGAGATCTGTGTTAGTTGCAATCAAATGTGTGGGGAACATTGCAAATATATTCATATGCAACATCGGATAAATGTATTATTTATCTTTTCCAAGTAGGGTTCTATAAATTCATATTTGATACTTGAGTTCCTCACCTCACTATTCAATAACGCTTTGTTCTTTCATGCTTATTTCTTATTAAATGTATTCTTATTTAAAATATTTAATTTTTAACTAACCCAACCCTTCTTTAAAACCAAACACCCTATTCAAAGGAATAGATAACATTTCATTCAAGAATAGACACATGATATGTTTCTTGAATGTGTTTTTAATATCACCAAACGAAATGGAGATCATAGCCTTATTTAGAAAAGAAACATAGCAATTAAATTTATTTCTCCCATTCTGAACTTTCATGTCTATATTGCTGAAGGGGTGTAAATGTGTTGGAAAAGTAGCAAGACTTCCTTGATGAAGAACATAAGTATGCTCTTTAGAATTCCAAGGTATTTACAATTTTGATGGCATCATGGAAATGTATATTTACTATTTTAAGCATAATTTGAAATATATATTGCAATAAAAAACAAAAAACAAAAAAAGAAGTAGGATACTTTTGTTCTGCATAAAGGAAGTCTTGTTACTTGTACAACACATTTACACCCCTTCAGCCCTATTTCCCTTCCCCTAGGTGTTCCACAAAGCCGACTCCAAATATTTAATACCTTACTATTGTATAACTTAAAGTAGCTTAACATAGCCAAGATCTAGCTCGTCCATTTTGTAACAAGATGTTGTGTTGGGGCATACCATAACAAGAATGGAACCTTATTGTCGGCTTTAATACTTGTTAGTACAAACTAGTGAACCAAGACCCCATTAGTTCAGTGAATATATTTCTTTATAGAAATTGTTTTATCCTTTACAGTGTCCATGTTTATGCCTTTACTTTTACTACTACTGAACCCATATATATAGACATTATACTTCTTGGGGGATTATTAAAAATTCGACCTACCATTGAAGTTGTACATAACTATTCCTAACGTTTAATTCAGAATATTTGCACCACTATTCCATTGATGAGTTTTGCACCACTGTTGTCTCTGCATATATTTGAAAATTCTTGGAGCTTTCTGCCAATCCCCTCTCTGGGAAAATTCTCCCAATATTAGAAAAAAGTCATTCAATGAGAGCTTGTTTTTTTTAAATATTCTAAGCATCTACCTATAGTCCCACATAATCCTCCAGTTGTTGCTTTTGTTAACGAAAATTTCCATTCCCATATACATTGAAGTTCTATCTCAAACACCTAGCAATTCAAGGGCTTCAGTTGGAATTGCATTGATCATTACCTTGACTCCTTTAGCCACCCTATTTTTTCTATGTACCTCTTGCTCTTTGTTGCTAAGGTACTTGCACACTTGTTTATGAAGGGTGTCAAAATCTAAATAGAATGTGAGATGACTTCTTATTGCATGCATATATTTGAAGACATAACCCCACATAGTGCTCTTGACCTGGCTTGATGTTTTTTCCATTATAGGAGCAAGAGGTACATAGCAAAATTAGTGTGGCTAATTTAAATTTTGTTTTGTTGTGCAGGGTAAAAGGAGATAATATGAGCAGAGTTTGACATTTTCAAGATGTCTCAGCAGATGTTGGGGGGTCATTTGAAACAGGCGAATGAAGAGGTGAGAGTGACTAGGGAGCAGAGTAGGCAGGACAGGGAATTACCAAACCGTCCCTATGATGAATTAATGAGAGACCTAGAGTAGGTGATGCCCTGACGAGGAATAGAATTTACATCTTACTCAAGTTTTCTTATGGAATCTATTGATGGTGTTCAAAGCACTGATATCCAGAGCACTTTCAGGGCTAAAAGTTGAAATTCAAGACCTCGTTTGAAGCAATCACATTAATATCGCCAATTAAAACAACTATCATATCCAAAATCTACGTGAAAATCCAGATGAGCTTAACAGACCAAATGATAATTCACATCCTGAGCATTGATACCCAGAAACGTAGTGTTTTATTTTAAAAAATTATTAAAATATTCACATACAACTTGGAAAGCAATCTGGTTCAAATTCCAAAACCAAAATCTAAAAGATAGGCATAATATGATTGAGATAATCATTCTTCTATGACCATGAAGGTTAAACTATGCCTTCGAATCATGGGCAAGCAACCCAAGAAATGTTTGCAGGATAACAGAAAAGCCTCAAACTCTCACCAGCTCAAATCAAGAGAATGTGGCAAAACGTGGAGATACAAAACTACTTAAACCAAAATTAGGATTAAAACAAAGCTCCAAACTCACATCAGCTCAAACCAAGGAGAATGTTGCTACCGGTAGAGATATTTAAAACTGCTTAAATTCAAAATTAAATTGCAGGCATAAACACCCTCAATATGTGATCATGAGCACATATCTAATTCATATTCCTAGAATCCACTTGCACCAAAACATCCAAATAAAACTTGTTTGCAACTGTTTTTGAAAACCCTATCAATGAACTTTGGATCACTTTGGATCAATCAACAACAGGCATTCGATGTCTGTTGGTTACGTTATAAAATCAAAACCACCCAATTAACAAATGAAATCAACAACACCTAATTCACACCCAAAAATGCAGAAATTCGCATCAATAGAGGAGGGTTTCAACTTACGGTTTCCTTTGAGGGTCTGCCGGGATATGCAGACACGGTCGGAGCGGGTACCACCAAAAAACCCAATTCAATAGTGCTCGTTGCAAATCCAAATGAGGACAGGGCCAAAGCGGGTGCAACCAAAACCCCAAAGGAATGCACAGTCCAGACTCGTAGACAATCGGACTGGGTGCCACCAAAATCCCAAAGGAACACGCATAGTGAAGGAGGTCACGTCCCAAGAGCCGGTTGCAGGGGATGCCATCGAACCCAACAGTTGCAGGGGGGTGCCGTCGAAGCCAACACAATAACAGAGCTCATGCGAGAGGTATGAAAGCACAATGAAAGAGTCCACGGCGCAAGTGTCGGTTGCAGTGGGGTGCCATCGAACCCAACAGTTGCAGGGGGGTGCCATCGAAGCCAACACAACAACAGAGCTCATGCGACAGGTATGAAATCATAGTGAAGGAGGTCACGTCCAAAGAGCCGGTTGCAGGGGGGTGCCGTCGAACCCGACAGTTGCAGGGGGGTGCCGTCGAAACAAACAATGCAACAGAGCTCATGTGACACTAGCGACAATAGGTATCAATTGTTTTGTAGTTACTTTTTTTTCTTGTTTGAACAATAATATAATTATATATTAACAATAATATTATATATTATTAATTGTATTGTATTATATATTATATATTAATAATTGTATTAATTATTGTATTGTATTATATATTAATAATTGTATTGTATTAGGATTAATAATTGTATTGTATCATTAATATAATTATATTGTGTTATTAATAATTCATAATGGCAAATATACTATTGAAGGTATGAATTCTCACAAAAGGCCCAACAATTAGGGTGGCCATGATGATTCACGATGATTCTGGGAGGTAACTCATTAACCAATGTTGTATTCCTAAGAAGTTGTAGAGAAATTTGGGAGAGAGTAGACTCAGATCCCCGTACCTCAATGGCCAATGGAGTAACCACCCATGAAATTAAGAAAATTCCAAAAATCCCTTGCCAACGTTGGGCCACCTTTGACTATTGAATGAAGACCATGTGACAATCCTCATGCAAATTGACACACACACATAGGGTCGTCCCATCCTTCCACCGTTCAAATGGAAATTGCAATAGGATATGTGGTATGGAACACGATGGATCTCTCTCCCATTAATTCGATGGTGCATGTACTTTGTATATTGACACTTGCCTTGGTTAGATGGATGTTTCATGGAGTATTTGTATGGGTTTAATGTTTAGGGGAGGTGACATTGCATCCACCCATCTATTTTTTATACCATGCCTATTGGCATATTGCAAGCTTAATTTGATAAATAATAAACTACATAATTTAGTCATTTGAGGATGTGCAAGAAATCAACCAATTGAAAATATTTTATCAACTCTTACACTCCGAGGAGATTCATTTGACACACTTCAAAAAATCTTGTGACACCAACAACACTCGCATATTTTTTAAATTTAACCCACACACTTATAAAAATACTCTTCACCACAAATAACGCATTTATATTTACAGTTAACATCACATTGGCATGCATTTCGATTAGCGACATAAGATCTCATTGTTAGTCATCTATTTAAGTTTTCGTAATTTCATTTGGAAGTAATTTTGTATTTTCCACAGTTAATTACCACAATCAAATAAGCCTATAAGCACACATATTTTGCACAATATAACTTTACAAGGTTAGTACAGTGGAAACTTCCTCAGAGACCAATCAGTAGCCATGCCAAGGTTGTCCAATTTTGAGGTAAATATTACTAACGCTATTACTAGTTAATCTATCATTGCATTACAAATAGGAACATTGATGACAATATTGTTCAAAATAATATATTGACAATTTAAGTTACCAATCCATTTGTATAAAACTTATGATAATTGTTCTAATATGAAATAACCCAAGAATTAATACATAAATCTAGATAACTTCATTTTGTATCTTTCTCAATCAACACTGCATGTTCGATTCAAATTACCATTAACACTACAACATCCAGGAACAACCACACTACTACACATGTGTTAACACCCAAAAAGTGCTCACTAGCTCATTCCCTTATTCACATGACCCATTTGTCCACTTTTCCACCACTTGAGCCTCTAAAGCCATCAAAAGGTCACCAGAAAGACCACAATACACCTTTCCCCCCCTCAAAATATATATATTTCCTCAAAATACACAAAAAACCCTAAAAAAGGGTCGAAAATTCCCAAAAATATTAAAAGGGAATAAAAATATTCAAAATATTCAAAAAAAAGAAGAAGGAAAAAAGAGACCTAAACCATGTTGGTTAATACCATTGGTTTCCTTAAAACTATGATGGTATTCCCCATCACCAAAAACTATAAAAAGGTGATAGGGGCTCCTCACTTTTCATCCACATTTCATCCTATCCTTATGCTTCCAAATTCCCTTTGAGAGCCATTGCCTCCCATTTCGAGTTTGAAGACCCCCATTTCAGCATCTTGGAGAAGAGACCATTGGAGCTTGGAGCACCTCAACCTTGGAGCTGCTCAACACCAAACATCCTCACCTTTGAGGTAATACAAAAATATATTATTTTTTCTCTTGTTCTTCCCATAGATCTCTTGCTATTGATTTAGTTCTTGTTTATTTACACATGTTTATGTTAATGTTAGATTAAATTTATAATCATTTTTGCTTTTCATTTGAAACTGCTATTACATTGTTAATAGGTGCATCCTTGCACATGCTTGGTTGAAAAACCAAGCAACAGTTTTTGGCGACTCCTCTAGGTTTCAAGCTTTAAATTTTTGCTTTACATCTTTGTTTTTTACTAGTTTTTACCATTCCAATTAGCAGATTTTCCATACTAGACAACATATTCATTGCTGCCCTAGCTGTTCACCCTTTCTGTAGCCTTTAACAGACTGAAATTTCACTTTTTGGTTTCGTTTCCGGTGACCTTTTTTCCATTTTTGCATCACGACTTTTTGCCCGACAGTCATGAGGTTCATCGCGGCCTTGCGACCTTTTTCCGCGCTACACATCGCGGCTTCGCGGCCTTTTTCCGCGCTGCACATCGCGGCTTCGCAACATTTTTCTGCGCTGCACATTGTGGCTTCACGTCCTTTTTCCATGCTGCACATCGCGATTATGCAACTAAAACCCGCGACACACATCGCGGCTTTTTCCCTAAAACCCGCGATGCTTCTATTTTTCGCTCGGCCCAATTTTTAGAAAAATTTCTGCTGCATTTTTGCCAATTTAGCCTATTTCGTCCAGCATCATTTCTTCTGCAATTTTTTTCAGCATTCTGTTTTAATTATTGCAGCAATAGTGAATCTTTTTTCTATTACATATACTCAATTAAAATCTTTTTAAAAATTTTCAACAAGTAAAAGAAAGGTTTTTAGCAGTTTGTTTAGATCATAGATTTCATTTCTTTGCAAATTTCGAACCATCTTCCCGATTTGCTCAAAAGTTTTGCCCAAGCAAGCATTTAGAAATCCATTTATTTCTTGCAATTTTTTTGATATTTGCTTTCCTTTAAAAATTATTTCAAAAATCCATAGTTTTTGAATTATTTTTGTTAAAGCATTTTACATTTCAAAAAATAAAAAATAAAAAAAATAAAATAAAATAAAATTTATTTTTTGCAAATTGGAATCGTCTTGTTTTTAATTTGTGATCAATCGCCCAAGCGAGGCAAATTCATTTTTAGTTAAATAATCACACTTGCACCCAATCTGCCACATTTTTAATTAACTGAGCCTTAAAATCTACCTAAACTCAACAAACACTTTAACCCCACTTGGGGAACACTTAAAGAATCTTGTAGCTAGGTAGGATTGGGGGGATAGGTGTTCCAATAACACCCCTCAATTATTTACATCTGAGACATAGTGGTTGAATTTTAGGGTCCCAAAAATCCCTTATTATTGGTTGACACGGTTATACACCAATTTATCAGGAAAGCCTCTCCCTTAGGAGGATTGAAGTAGCTAGACTGGTTTCGGAAGCCTGAGTGGAATACCGCTATCCATTCAGTAACCGAAGGATACTTTTCGCAGTTCTCAATGTACCACTCGTATGGGAGTACAATGACGATAGAACCAAACTGCAGATTCACCCAACCGAACGTGTCATGAACGGGGTATCTTAGTGGCCAATTTTTAGGATTGTCTACCCAGTGTCCCTCCCGGTAGGGGGATATCTAGCCTTTGATTCCACTACTCATATTGTCTGACTTTGATTTCATCACCTTGCAAAGGATATGTTTCGTTGAATCATAATACCACTTTTAGTTAGGCATTTGCATACTCTGCTACCCCCCCTGGTCTAGTGAACACCACTTTTTTTTCTAGGAGCCGCTTAATTTTTGGTATTCTGACCACTTTTATTGATTCCTCCACTTATTATAGCACATCTGTTATAGTAAGTGCTTTTGAGGTTGGTTGTTGGCCTGAGAGCCATTATTTTTTCACACTCCCCTCCTGCACACATTGTGGCATTAGGGTCTTGATTTTTTTATCTCACCACCATCCATTGTCATTTTTAGACATCTCTCACCATTGAGAACTTAAGACGATCCCGACGTTTTCAGGGTGAACCCCCTCAGTTTGGTACACTTGACTCTACACATCATAGACGTAGAGCGTTATCCCTTGACTCCACACGTCATTGGCATAGAACACAGTCATCCGATTCTGACGCGCCTCATTTTACATCTGATTCTGAGGTTGAATCCGAACACCCTATCGAGATATCACCAACCAACCCCATGGCTGGATCACAATATGACCCCTTTTTCACCAGTGCTGTTGGAGCTACATCAACAAACCCCACTACTACTTTTCCAACCACGATAACCACAACCCCCTTAGGCATGCCTACTATAGGGGCACCCCCCCTTTAGGTATGCCCAACACAAGACCAACACCTATCTTGGGTATGCCAAACATGGGCGTTACCCCCCCTCTCATTGCCACTACCCAAATCCAGGGATTACTAGAAACATTCCTAACCCATCTGCAACCCATGTTGCACTTGGAAGCGCAGGCCCCTCCCACACCACCTCGGCTGGAGGACACATCCCTTTCACACCTAGCATACCCTTAGGGGGCACTAGACCAATCCATACTGCTACCATTAGCAATTATGCCCCAGTGACCATGCCACACCCATCTGCCAGTCTGCCATACATGGCTAGTCTAAACTTGCCAGACCTAGCAAGGTTAACCAATGACCCTATTAGAAACAGCCCTATGTGGCCCCCCATGCCCACAAAGCTTCCCTCAGATATCCCAAGATTTGAAGGCAAAGCTAGGGAAGATCCCCAAAACCATATCATGTCTTTTCACCTATGGTGTTCTTCTAACTCCATAGTAGATGATTCTATTAGACTGAGACTTTTACAAAGAACTTTCACCAGCTCAGTAGCCACATGGGACTCACAACACATTTACGTCCCTCGCCTCAACTTTCCTCCAGTTCTTTCAACTACCTGTATGCTATGACGCAGGAGTGGAAATACTTTTGTCTTGTAGATAGAACACCGCTACACACATCACCGATCATATCCATGAGTGGCGTAAGCGCCGTAGCCTCTGCAAGATAAAGCTTGATGATCGTATCTTTTTGGACTGGTTCCTCAAATCACTCCTCCCCCTCATAGCCAAAGATGTAGCTTCTGAACAACCCCAGTTGAAAGAAGAAGCCATCTTAAAAGCTCAGCAGTTCGACCTCATATATGCCCAGTTAGGATATCTATACACTATTTTACCTGATGCCCCACGCGGCAATCCATCCCACCATGATGCGCCGGGGGCATCCCATGCCGTCGACGGTATTATCGGTCAGGTTATGGTGCAAAACAAACCTTTTACCATGACGAGTAAAAACAACGCCCCAGACCTTTCTAGGGCTTCATGTAATTCTGGAGCTACAACTTCATATGCTCCAGTAACGCACACCCACCACACTCATGGACCCTCATGTCCACCATAGTGTTATGGGAAAGCACCATCAGCTTATGCACCACCTTCATACTATAACCAGCAGGCCCACCAGACTTCGGTTCAGCCACAAGTCGAAGTGGCTTATTATCCTCAACAGGCAACACCTCTTGCTCCAACACTTCCAGCAGCTCAAAGTTACCCACAACCACAACAAATAACAACTCCACCCCAGAACCCTCCCACTTACTACCCACCACAACCCGCTCCAAAGCTGACACGACCTCAAAACCCACCTACTGCCCAAGGGAATGTCTACGCATAGAAAAACCAACCTCCAAACCAAAACAACCAGCGTAACCAAGGAGGTCAACAAAATCGTGGAAGAGGGTGTAACCGCGGAAACAACCAACAACACAACCAAGGTGCACCACCACCTAATCCTCCAAATAATAATAACGCTGCTCCACTCAACCAAAACCCTAACCGTCCACCGAAACAGGCTAAAAATAATAACTTGAGAACAAACCATCCATGTTCCATATGTGGAGTCTACGACCATTACACACATAATTGTCTCCATTTAGATCGAGCGCGTCAACTCTGGATTGACGACGCCCAATGACAAGGACATGTTGCATAGCCAGCACCCCCTCCCTAACCACCACCCATGATATTGCAAAATCCCTTACCAAACCAAGGAACGGTAAACACTCGTCCAAATGATCCCCCTCAAGGATCCGCTGCAACACAGCAGCAAATTACTTATGTGGCAGCCGACTACCAGCATACAGAGTCCAACACTCACCATTTGCTTATGATGTCATCAAATGATGTCAATCTTCAAACCCGTCGAAATCAATACGGATCTGCCCCTGAGGCCACACCTACCGACCCATCGTCGAGTACTCTCCCAACCGATCAACCACTTCTCATGCCCAACATGCCCATGGATGGGGGTCCCAAAGCACCTCGTTTCCCTTTGAGACGAATTAACAATAACTCGAACGCTCGTGCAGCTTCCAACTATAACATTGTAGAGGATTTAGCTTAATCCCCCGCTGCTATGTCCACTTTCAAAATCTTAAAAAATTGTCCCACACAGAGAAAGTTGTTGTTATCTGCCATTGGTGCTATAGACCCTAATGACAAGGACATGCTGCATAGCTAGCACCCCCTCCCTAACCACCACCCATGATATTGCAAAATCCCTTACCAAACCAAGGAACGATAAACACTCGTCCAAATGATCCCCATCAAGGATCCGCTGCAACACATCAACAAATTACTTATGTGGCAGCCGACTACCAGCATATAGAGTCCAACACTCACCATTTACTTATGATGTCATCAAATGATGTCAATCTTCAAACCCATCGAAATCAATACGGATCCGCCCCTGAGGCCACACCTACCAACCCATCGTCGAGTACTCTCCCAACCGATCAACCACTTCTCATGCCCAACATGCCCATGGATGGGGGTCCCAAAGCACCTCGTTTCCCTTTGAGACGAATTAACAACAACGCGAACGCTCGTGCATCTTCCAACTATAACATTGTAGAGGATTTAGCTTAATCCCCCGCTGCTATGTCCACTCTCAAAATCTTAAAAAATTGTTCCACACAGAGAAAGTTGTTGTTATCTGCCATTGGTGCTATAGACCCTAATGACAAGGACATGCTGCATAGCTAGCACCCCCTCCCTAACCACCACCCATGATATTGCAAAATCCCTTACCAAACCAAGGAACGATAAACACTCGTCCAAATGACCCCCCTCAAGGATCCGCTGCAACACAGCAACAAATTACTTATGTGGTAGCCGACTACCAACATACAGAGTCCAACACTCACCATTTGCTTATGATGTCATCAAATGATGTCAATCTTCAAACCCATCGAAATCAATACGGATCCGCCCCTGAGGCCACACCTACCGACCCATCGTCGAGTACTCTCCCAACCGATCAACCACTTCTCATGCCCAACATGCCCATGGATGGGGGTCCCAAAGCACCTCATTTCCCTTTGAGACGAATTAACAACAACTTGAACGCTCGTGCAGCTTCCAACTATAACATTGTAGAGGATTTAGCTTAATCCCCCGCTGCTATGTCCACTCTCAAAATCTTAAAAAATTGTCCCACACAGAGAAAGTTGTTGTTATCTGCCATTGGTGCTATAGACCCTAATGACTCTAACATGATGTCTTTCGACTTAGAACAAGCTGAACCTTTCCTGCCTTCATCTCTAGCTTTTCCAGTTTCCGTCTCCATTCGCAACCTCGTTGTTCATCGATGCATAATTGATGAAGGGGCCTCTACCTGCGTTATGTCGAATTTCGTATGGCAGAAACTTGGATCACCAACGCTACAAACGTCCACTACCGCATTGCGAGCTTATGACGGTCGTGCAGCTCAACCTCAAGGTTTGTTAGTGAACGTACCCATACAGCTTGGGGGCAAACTAGTCCTCATAGATATAGAGGTCATTAACGCCCAACTTTATTACAATCTTCTTCTGGGACGAAGCTACATGTATAAAATGAAAGCTGTCGCTTCTTCAATTTTCCACATCATGATGTTCCCCCAAGAAGGACGCGTAGTCAAAATCGACCAGATTACATACTATGATCCCAATGCCCCCGCAGCACCAGAAAATGTTCTTCCCATGATTGAACAACCTGTTCTTAGTGCACCAACATCATTTGTCTCATCAGTCAGACCCAAGATATATTCGGATACTCCCATGACCAGCACTTTCCCATCAATCCCACCCCCTCTTCAGGTAACTGTAGTATCTGATTTGTGTACCCTATCACACAATGAACAACAACATCCTCAACAACCTCAACCACTGCCACAAGCACCCATCATGCCTAGTCATATCGGAACAACACCGATTCACACAATCTCATTCTTGTTTCCATTTTCAGGAGTTGTCAGCACACCAGTAATGGCTACACTCAACCTTCCAGGTTTAACATTAGGATTACCTGTATGGTACTTACATGCCCCAACTCCCCCACCAACTCCGACTGTTTTCCTACAACCGGTACAACCCATGAATATGTCAAACCATCCACCACCTGACATACCAAACCACCAAAATCGCCCACCACCTGGCGGTTCGAACCCCCAAAACCGATCAATTCCAACAGGGTGCACTACATTGACATCTACTTATGTCCCCCCTCAATCCCGCCACACTGGGGGTAGAGGTCCACCAACCTGCAACACTGCACCCACAACTCGCACCCCCCCAGTGACTCCCAAATTAGCCAAGAATCCCCCAACCCGTGTGCTCCCTAAGTGCTCCTTGTGTGACAATATTGGCCACGCCACCCATCTATGTCCACAACTACCAGCACTTCAAGAACACATGAATATGTTGGATGACGACACCAACATTCCAGTAGTCAAACTAGAACTCCCCCGTCAGCCTCGTGATAAATCATTGCGCACAAACCATCCTTGTGCAATATGCAGAATCTATGGTCATTATTCACATCACTGCCCGAATCTACCAGATTACAGAGCATCCCTATACAAGATGAATAATTCCGACCTAGAGATATCCCCCCCACTTATTGAGGAAATATTCCCTCCAGAATCGTGCCATTCAGAACAAATCAATACCATTTACATGATTTCAACTACCTATAAACCTGAACCAGTTAATTTATGGTCCCACTACTTCCGTACCGATGAGGAAATTCTAGAAACACTCACTGCAACGGACTACCCTTAGGATGATATGCATCATCGGTCATACTTCCTCCCTGAGGCATCTATGTCCACCACGGCGAACCAACTATATGTTGAATCCAAGGACTTCTTACCAACTAAGGTCGATTGGTTCAAAGATCCAATACCAGCTCTAGAAGCCTTCAAGGAAGGTAACATGGCTAACATTTCACCCATTATAAAAATCAATATCTCCACCACCCTCGGAAAGCCTAAGCTTATCTCTTTGGGTGCATCTTGCACTGAAAAAGAAACCCAAGCTTATAAGAAACTCTTCCAAGAATTTCGAGATGTCTTCGCTTGGTCTTATATCGAGATGCTTGGTCTTGATCCTACCATCGTAGAACATCACATAGACACTTGGCCCAACATATCACCGGTCCGCCAGAAACAACGTCCCATTCACCCATCCAAGCTTCCAGTCGTCAAAGCAGAAATTGAGAAGCTTCGAGCAGCAGGTTTCATATACCACTTGGGTTTCAAATCCAGTGTCAGTTAATAAGAAAGTAGGCACCACCCACATCTGTACTGACTTCCACGATCTCAACTTAGCTTGTCCCAAAGACAACTTCCCCACACCATTTATTGACCAACTAATCGATGAGTGTGCGGGGCATGAGGTACTTTCTTTTATGGACGGTTTCTCCGGATATAACCAAATCAAAATCCGTAAAGAAGATCAATACAAGACTGCTTTTACCACCCCATGGGGCACCTTCGCCTATCGCGTCATGCCTTTTGGTCTCAAGAATGCGGGAGCCACTTTCCAACATGCCATGACTTATTGCTTTCATGATTTGCATAAAATCATTAAATTTTATCTAGACGACCTCACCGCCCGATCTAATAAACGATCTGACCATTTAGAAGATCTTTGACAAGTTTTCTTGCATTGCTGCAAATACAAAATTCGCTTGAACCCACTTAAATGTGTATTTTGCATTACAGCAGGCCACCTGCTGGGGTTTGTCATTTCAAAAAAAGGGATCATCGTTGACCCGCTAAAAGTTCAAGCCATAGTGGACCTACCATCGCCACGTACATTAAGACAACTCCAAAGCCTCCAGGGGAAATCCAACTTCCTTCATCGTTTTGTCCTAGACTATGCAACCACAGTACATGGTTTCCTCCATTTGCTACATATTCATATCCGCTTTGTATGGGACGACCAAGCAGAAGGATCCTTCACAAACCTGAAGAAAGCACTTACAAGTGCCCCGTTGATTTCTCCACCAGATTTCACAAAAGACTTTACCCTTTACATTTCGGCATCAGATTACGCCATTTCCGGAGTACTCATCCAAGAAGACTACACTCGCCAAGAGCATGTCATTTACTATGTGAGCCAGACCTTGTCAGTCCCACCACTCTGCTACCCACATGAAGAGAAAATGGCCCTCGTCGTCGTCTTTTCAATACAAAAGCTGCGACATTACATTCTCCTCAGCCACACCACAGTTGTGGCCAATTCCAATCCAATGGTCTATCTCTTGAATCGTTGCCTTCTACAAGGCAGTGTTGCCAAATGGGTGATTATCTTACAAGAATATGACCTAACTTTTAAAACCCCGAAGAGCACCAAAGCATTAGCACTCGCTCAACTCATTACGGACTTACCATCGTCATCATCATCACCTACTATCCATACTAATATTATCGACGAACATTTGTTCATCCTCTCGTCAGACGACCCTTGGTATGGCGACATTTTGGTATGCCTTCGCACACAGAATTTTCGACCCAACATCGACCGTGACGGACGCCGTCACATCCGTCACCATGCCCCCCATTATCTCCTCTTGGGTGATGTCCTCTATCGACGTGGCGTCGACACAATCATACAAAGATTCCTTTCCCAAGATGAAGCAGAACAAGTCCTTAACTACTGTCATAGCGGTGCCTGTGGTGGCCATTTCTCAGTAATGGCCACTGCCCAAAAGGTAATCCACGCAGGTTATTTTTGGACATCATTATTCACTGATTGTATCATAGCAGTCAAACACTGCCAAAACTGCCAGCTCTTTGCCCCAAAGGCAAGAAGCCCCCCCACCCCCCTTCATCCAGTCGTCACCGCTGGACCATTTTGAAAATGGGCCATTGACTTCATGGATTGCAATCCCACATCAGCCGGCAGTCACAAACACATTATTGTGGCTGTTGATTACTTTACCAAATGGGCGGAAGCCATGCCTACTTACAATTGCAAAGCCGACACTGCAGCCCGTTTTTTCCTCAACCATGTTATTGCTCTTTTCGGAGTACCAAAACAACTCGTATCAAACCACGGCTCTCACTTCGAACACTCCGTTTGGAGAGAATTGTCCACAATCCTTAAGTTTGAACACCATTTCTCCTCCACCTACTACCCCCAAGGGAATGGCCAAGTTGAAGCTGTTAACAAAATTTTGAAAACCATCCTCCAACGCACTATCGACAAACATAAATCCAATTGGCATCACATGATTTTTCCCTCATTATGGGCTTATCGCATGTCAACCAAAACCGCCACCTGCTTTACCCCATTCCATTTAGTTCATTGCGTGGAACCTATCCTCCCCATTGAATGCCAGATACCAACATTACAAATTTCCATAGAACTTCTCCCCGATACATCACTGATTGAAGAACGCTTACTTCTTTTAGAACAGGCTGACGAAGATCACCGCGCAGCTCTCCAAACAATCGAAGCCGCAAAGAGCAAATCTAAACTTCATTACGATAAGCATGTTCACCCATGAGCATTTAGTGAAGGCGACCTGGTACTTGCCTATGATCAAGCTCATGACAAAACGGGAAAAGGAAAGTTTGTGTCCATGTGGCAAGGCCCATATATTATACACACCTACCTCAGACAGGGGGCATATATTCTGACCGACTCAGAAGGAAACCCCCTATGCAACTCACGTAATGGGTTATACCTCAAGCGATTTTACCCATAGAAAATCTGATGGACACCACAGTCCACAATTGTACAGTCTTATTTTCTTTTTTTACAAAAATACAAAAACTTAAAAATTTGTTTTTCTTGCATGACCATAGATGGATCGTGTTCCACTTTGCTACATTGGCTTTGCTGATGGTGCAAGCCGTTGGTATCCCAATATCGCCTTCGCAACTTGGGTAATATATTCCCCTTCACATGAGTTGATCCACATTGACGAAGTGTGCATAGGTGCTGCCACAAACAACCAAGCTGAGTACGACGCCGTGGCCAGTCTCCTGGCCTCTGCTCTCCAAATGAGCATAAGTCACCTTAGCATTTTCTTGGACTCCCAGCTCCTGGTTTCCCAAATCAATAATATTTACCAGGTACGTGATCCCTGTCTATTCAGAAAATTCCTACGCACTAAACAAATGATTCGACGGTTTGAGTCCATTTCATTCACACATGTCCCAAGGAATCTCAACAATATAGCAGACCATATGGAAAACAACATTCTAAATTGGCACACCAATCAAACCATGTAGAAAAAACAAAATTTGCATCCACGTGCATATATGACTATATATCAAAACATATATATATATATATATATCATCATAATAGTCACCATGTCATAGGTGCCCTCAGCACCCAATATACGAAAATACATAGCCATACAAAAAGATACATCCCCATATGCTCATCAGCATTTGGGGGAAAATATATGATCACCTAGTCATCATGATCCCCAGGATCGTCTGGCTCCTTCAGATCCTCCTGATCCCGAGCCCTCCTCTCGGCCATCACAACTACTACTCTGAGCAGGATAGACCGCCACTCACGAGGAGCATCGAAACAATGCTCGATCATGGGCTTGTCCAAGTCCCTCCAGCCCTCCTCTGGAGCTCCCACTAGAAGCCCCTCCAAAGTCTCCCGTATGCCCTCCAGGGCATCATCTCGAGGACACACAACTCCTCGAACATGAGGAGGCGGTGCCGCTACAGTTGGCAGTACCACCACCATCACCCATCCCCGACGACCCACATGATCAGCTAGTGGCCTCGGACCAATATCTGCACAATCACACAACTGAACCAAGTCAATATCATATAAAAAAATCTCTAGCTATACTCATAACAAAATATATCTAAACATGATATAACAGAGAACCAAACACAAAGACATACCGTCTAGACCCCAGGCCTGTCCCTGAGCCCGAGGCATCTATGGATCTCCTCGAAATTCCATGCCAGCATATGGATAATCATCAATAAGTAGAGGTATTTTCTCCCACTGCTCATACATATCCGCCGAAAAGAAACGCCGGATACCACCACCACCCCCGGGCATCAACTCCCCCCACTGCACCATCCATGGCTCACTATGCAACCCATCCCGAACTGGCACACGCGGACGCAAGGTCGGTACTCACTCAAAGAAAAAACAACATAGGAAGGAGGCATAGTAAAACTCGCCCCCTCCCGGCTAACCTTGTCCAGATCTCGCCGAACACAGGCCAAAAACATCTCACCCCAGGCAAAGTAGGTCCCTCTCAATACACGGTCTACCATCATCGTTTTCCCCCTAGACAAACGATGTGGCGCCTGGGCACCCAACACACATAGAACACAAGCCCCTACCGCCCGCATCTCCCTCTCCCATAAAGTCGTCAGACCCAGTACGCTATTCTGCGCAATAGCTCCAGGAACTCAAATCTCTCCAAGAGATCCTCAATGTCCAACCCCGCAAGAATCCTCGGCTGGAGCTCCCCTATCTCCCCCAAATGAGGCAGAGCAGTAAGGAAATAAACATTAGACAGGGTGATCTCTAGACGCTCACCCCCCACCACAAATGCAGCCTTTGCTAGAACCCACAAATCCACCAATTTGTTCAACAGCTCTCTGACTGAACGCATAAGTGGAATCTGGGAAAACTTTAGGATCCCGCCATCAGCCAAGGCCTCCCGAACACCTGGGTCATCCCGAATCCAACCCATCAACTCCTCATCTATCTCTCTCTCCCACCATGATACTAGCAGCCTCCTCAACATCCTGCCCAAAAAACAAAAGAATTTTTTTTTTTTTTAGAAACAAATTTTTTTCCAAAAAATCCCATCGCGACTTTTTAATCAAAATCCGCGATGATCATCACGGGTATTAGCCCCACAGTCGCGATGAACATCGCGACTGTCAGCTAAACAGTCGCGATGAACATCGCGACTGTCTGCCCCAAACCCGTGATGCACATCGCGGGTATCAAGTCCATACCCACGATGTGCGTAGCAAAAAAAGAGCCGAAACCCGTGATATTTCATGTTGGAATGCCAAAGTGGAATTACGCAGCCTTCGGGGGCCGCTGCTAACTAGAAAGGAAATAAATTGAAAGGCTAAGGCGAATAGGATTACCTGAAACTCACAGAACGAAAATGCAATGGTCGAATCTCCCACAAATCGAGAAAATGCTCTGACCCACTCAATTTCTCTGTGAAACTCGCACGTAACAATGACACATGTCACATTGGGCCCACACACTATTT
Organism: Larix kaempferi; assembly: GCA_027924585.1. Lineage (NCBI taxonomy): Eukaryota > Viridiplantae > Streptophyta > Pinopsida > Pinales > Pinaceae > Larix > Larix kaempferi. The sequence goes on from BSBM01000423.1 coordinate 448,873, forward strand.
ATAGAGATTTGACCATTTTTCAATCAACATTTTCGTTATCATACGACGTCCGTTTTTCAAACCGTTGGTACCGTTGGAATCAGCTCAACGATAACTTCATGATAGTCCACTCCTTTTCCCGATTCCACTAGGTCCATTTTTCAGGCATTTTTTCCACGCCCCTCGTCACCTTGATTCGCATGCCACATCAACCATCGTCCATTTTTTACAAGTTTTATATCGCCGGATTCAGTTTTCCACGCTCGTAATGATGCTTGAGACCATTTGTCGCCCTCAAATCCAGTATTTTCAGGCATTTTTTCCCATGCCCCTTGTCACCTCGGTTTGCATGCCACTTCGACCGTCGTCCATTTTTGACAAGTTATATATCATCGGATTTAGTTTTCCGCACTCGTGATGATGCTTGAGACCATTTCTCGCTCTCACCCCCATAATTTTTGGGCATTTTTTCAAAATGCCACTCATCGCCTCGATTTGCATGCCACATCAGCCATTGCCCACTTTTGGTGATCTTTATATCACCGGATTCAGTTTTCCATGCTCGTGATGATGCTCGAGATCATTCCTCACTCTCACAAATACCTTTTTGTTCGGTATAATTTTATCCCTTTTTCGGGCTGAGCAATTCCTTTACGAAAAAGGCACTTAGGGAGTTTCTGTTAAGCTCTTTTCTGACTCCTAAAACAATGAAAAGATCATCGAGCAACCTTGCTTCCTTTCATGCTCACTAAAAGTATTTGAAAGGGCATCTACCTGGTATAAGTTTACCCCTTTTCTGGACCTTGTAGACTAATTACGAAAAAGGAATACTCTAGTCACATCGGCTAGAAGAGTTCTCCATCTGCATCATTTTATCCTTTTTCGGGCCTTGGAGACTAACATACGAAAAAGAACACCAATGGAGTCTACTTATTGCTTCCAGACTCTCAAAAAATGAAAGCAACCACGCGCAATCACCATCTTGGGCTCGTATAAATCCACAGGACGGTACTCCTCCACCAATTCAGAGTTTTCTTATCATTTTCAAACTCCTTAAAAATGAAAGCACTCACGAGCATGAATAGTCCTGGGCTCGCATAAATCCACAGGATAGTACTATTTCAGAGCACACTTTTATCCCTTCTTGGAGCTCATTAAAACCACAAAGAAGGACCCATCGGTGCTTTTTGGCACCACAACAGACCCTGTCTACTCTTACGGCAGCTTCCCCATTTTGGTCGCCTTTGTTTAGAGTATTCTGCAGTATGTCACCCTGAGAATCCCTCTACAACATCCATCAGCTTGTCCCCGCCAGAGTCACTCCAGTCCATTAAAGTTATGATCCTCACACCTAAAAGACAGTTTCCCACGCTGCCAGGTCAACCTTGTTATCATGCTCTGAACAAAGGAAGTTTGAGTCCACCCACTATATGACCCCAGTTATTCTCCATCCCCACATTATGTCATTCATCAGTACTATCACACTTCAGTTGTACACCTCGCACTCCTATCAAGGAAACATCATTTCCTTTGTAGTTGCTGGTCTCCCTCTGTCGACGCCAACCAAATCTATTCTAGAGGATAGACCTAGAGGTCCCTGTGCCTTGGACTCATTACCATTTGTGATGAGTGCATACGGATCATTTCGAAAGGAGTCCTCAGTGCCTCTCCAAATGATTGTTTCTCACATGCTCAACTTCAAAACCTTGATCACATCGTTGAGACTCGTACAGGATTCCAAGGTATTTACAATTTTGATGGCATCATGAAAATGTATATTTACTATTTTAAGCATAATTTGAAATATATATTGCAATAAAAAAAAAAAAAGGAATTAGGATATTTATGTTCTTCATAAAGGAAGTCTTGTTACTTTTCCAACACATTTACACCCTTTCAGCCCTATTTCCCTTTCCCTAGGTGTTCCATAAAGCTGACTCCAAAGATTTAATAACTTACTATTGTATAAATTAAAGTAGCTTAACATAGCCAAGATCTAGCTCGTCCATTTTGTAACAAGATGTTGTGCTGGGGCATACCATAACAAGAATGGAACCTTATTGTCGGCTTTAATACTTGTTAGTACAAATTAGTGAACCAAGACCGCATTAGTTCAGTGAATATTTTTCTTTGTAGAAATTGTTTTATCCTTTATAGTGTCCATGTCTATGCCTTTACTTTTACTACTACTGAACCCATATATATAGCCATTATACTTCTTGGGGGATTATTAAAAATTCGACCTACCATTGAAGTTGTACATCACTATTCCTAACATTTAATTCAGAATATTTGCACCATTATTCCATTGATGAGTTTTGCACCACTGTTGTCTCTACATATATTTGAAAATTCTTGGAGCTTTCTGCCAATCCCCTCTCTAGGAAAATTCTCCCAATATTAGAAAAAAGTCATTCAATGAGAGCTTGTTTTTTTTAAATATTCTAAGCATCTACCTACAGTCCCACGTAATCCTCCAGTTGTTGCTTTTGTTAACGAAAATTTCCATTCCCATATACATTGAAGTTCTATCTCAAACACCTAGCAATTCAAGGGCTTCAGTTGGAATTGCATTGATCATTACCTTGACTCCTTTATTCACCCTATTTTTTCTATGTACCTCTTGCTCTTTGTTGCTAAGGTACTTGCACACTTGTTTATGAAGGGTGTAAAAATCTAAATAGAATGTGAGATGACTTCTTATTGCATGCATATATTTGAAGACATAACCCCACATAGTGCTCTTGACCTGGCTTGATGTTTTTTCCATTATAGGAGCAAGATGTACATAGCAAAATTAGGGTGGCTAATTTAAATTTTGTTTTGTTGTGCAGGGTAAAAGGAGATAATCTGAGCAGAGTTTGGCATTTTCAAGATGTCTCAGCAGATGATGGGGGGTCATTTGAAACAGGCAAATGAAGAGGTGAGAGTGACTAGGGAGCAGGGTAGGCAGGACTGGGAATTACCAAACCGTCACTATGGTGAATTAATGAGAGACCTATAGTAGGTGATGCCCTGACAAGGAATACAATTTACATCTTACTCAAGTTTTCTTATGGAATCTATTGATGGCGTTCAACGCACTGATATCCAGAGCACTTTCAAGGCTAAAAGTTGAAATTCAAGACCTCATTTGAAGTAATCACATTAATATCGCCAATTAAAACAAATGTCATATCCAAAATCTACGTGAAAATCCAGATGAGCCTAACAGACCAAATGATAATTCACATCATGAGCATTGATACCCAGAAACGTAGTGTTTTATTTTAAAAAATTATTAAAATTTTCACATACAACTTGGAAAGCAATCTAGTTCAAATTCCAAAACCAAAATCTAAAAGATAGGCATAATATGATTGAGACAATCATTCTTCTATGACCATGAAGGTTAAACTATGCCTTCGAATCATGGTCAAACAACCCAAGAAATGCTTGCAGGATAACAGAAAAGCCTCAAACTCTCACTAGCTCAAATCAAGTGAATGTGGCAAAAGGCAGAGATACAAAACTACTTAAACCAAAATTAGGATTACAGCAAAGCTCCAAACTCACATCAGCTCAACCCAAGGAGAATGTTGCTACCGGCAGAGATATTTAAAACTGCTTAAAATAAAAATTAAATTGTAGGCATAAACACCCTCAATATGTGATAATGAGCACATATCTAATTCATATTCCTAGAATCTAGTTGCACCAAAATATCCAAATAAAACTTGTTTGCAACTGTTTTCGAAAACCCTATCAATGAACTTTGGATCACTTTGGATAAATCAACAACAAGCATTCGATGTCTGTTGGTTACGTTATAAAATCAAAACCACCCAATTAACAAATGAAATCAACAACACCTAATTCGCACCCAAAAATGCAGAAATTCGCATCAATAGAGGAGGGTTTCAACTTACGGTTTCCATTGAGGGTCTGCCGGGATATGCAGACACGGCCGGAGCGGGTGCCACCAAAAAACCCAATTCAATAGTGCTCGTTGCAAATCCAAATGAGGACAGGGCCAGAGCGGTTGCAACCAAAATCCCAAAGGAATGCACAGTCCAGACTCGTAGACAACCGGACCGAGTGCCACCAAAATCCCAAAGGAACACGCACAGTGAAGGAGGTCACGGCCGAAGAGCTAGTTGCAGGGGGTGCCGTCGAGCCCAACAGTTGCAGGGGGGTGTCGTCGAAGCCAGCACAACAACAGAGCTCATGCGAGAGGTATGAAAGCACAATGAAGGAGTCCACAGCCCAAGAGCCGGTTGCAGGGGGGTGCCGTCGAACCCAACAGTTGCAGGGGGGTGCCGTCGAAGCCAACACAGCAACAGAGCTCATGCGACAGGTATGAAATCACAGTGAAGGAGGTCACGGCCAAAGAGCCAGTTGCAGGGGGGTTCCGTCGAACTCGACAGTTGCAGGGGGTGCCGCCGAAACAAACAATGCAACAGAGCTCATGCGACACTAGCGACAACAGGTATCAATTGTTTTGCAGTTACGTTTTTTTCTTGTTTAAACAATAATATAATTATATATTAATAATATTATTATATATTATTAATTGTATTGTATTATATATTATATATTAATAATTGTATTAATTATTGTACTGTATTATATATTAATAATTGTATTGTATTAGGATTAATAATTGTATTGTATTATGAATATAATTATATTGTGTTATTAATAATTCATAATGGCAAATATACTATTGAAGGTATGAATTCTCACAAAAGGCCCAACAGTTAGGGTGGCCATGATGATTCACGATGATTCTGGGAGGTAACTCATTAACCAATGTTGTATTCCTAAGAAGTTGTAGAGAAATTTCGGAGAGAGTAGACTCAGATCCCCATACCTCAATGGCCAATGGAGTAACCACCCATGAAATTAAGAAAATCCCAAAAATCCCTAGTCAACGTTGGGCCACCTTTGACTATCGAATGAAGGCCACGTGACAATCGTCATGCAAATTGACACACACACATAGGGTCGTCCCATCCTTCCACCGTTCAAATGGAAATTGCAATAGGATATGTGGTATGGAACACGATGGATCTCTCTCCCATTAATTCGATGGTGCATGTACTTTGTCTATTGACGCTTGCCTTGGTTGGATGGATGTTTCATGGAGTATTTGTATGGGTTTAAAGTTTAGGGGAGGTAACATTGCATCCACCCATCTATTTTTTATGCCACGCCTATTGGCATATTGCAAGCTTAATTTGATAAATAATAAACTACATAATTTAGTCATTTGAGGATGTGCAAGAAATCAACCAATTGAAAATATTTTATCAACTCTTACACTCCGAGGAGATTCATTTGACACACTTCAAAAAATCTTGTGACACCAACAACACTCGCATATTTTTTAAATTTAACCCACACACTTATAAAAATACTCTTCACCACGAATAACGCATTTATATTTACAGTTAACATCACATTGGCATGCATTTCGATTAGCGACATAAGATCTCATTGTTTGTCATCTATTTAAGTTTTCGTAATTTCATTTGGAAGTAATTTTGTATTTTCCACAGTTAATTACCACAATCAAATAAGCCTATAAGCACACATATTTTGCACAATATAACTTTACAAGGTTAGTGCAGTGGAAACTTCCTCAGAGACCAATCAGTAGCCATGCCAAGGTTGTCCAATTTTGAGGTAAATATCACTAACGCTATTACTAGTTAATCTATTATTGCATTACAAATAGGAACATTGATGACAATATTGTTCAAAATAATATATTGACAATTTAAGTTACCAATCCATTTGTATAAAACTTATGATAATTGTTCTAATATGAAATAACCCAAGAATTAATACATAAATCTAGATAACTTCATTTTGTATCTTTCTCAATCAACACTGCATGTTCGATTCAAATTACCATTAACACTACAACATCCAGGAACAACGACACTACTACACATGTGTTAACACCCAAAAAGTGCTCACTATCTCATTCCCTTATTCACATAACCCATTTGTCCACTTTTCCACCACTTGAGCCTCTAAAGCCATCAAAAGGTCACCAAAAAGACCACAATACACATTTTTTCCCCTCAAAATATATATTTTTCCTCAAAATACACAAAAAACCCTCAAAAAGGGTCCAAAATTCCCAAAAATATTAAAAGGGAATAAAAATATTCAAAAAAAAAGGAAAAAGAAGGAAAAAAGAGACCTAAACCATGTTGGTTAATACCATTGGTTTCCTTAAAACCGTGATGGTATTCCCCATCACCAAAAACTATAAAAAGGTGATAGGGGTCCTCACTTTTCATCCACATTTCATCCTATCCTTATGCTGCCAAATTCCCTTTGAGAGCCATTGCCTCCCATTTCAAGTTTGAAGACCCCCATTTCAGCATCTTGGAGAAGAGACCATTGGAGCTTGGAGCACCTCAACCTTGGAGCTGCTCAACACCAAACATCCTCACCTTTGAGGTAATACAAAAATATATTATTTTTTCTCTTGTTCTTCCCATAGATCTCTTGTTATTGATTTAGTTCTTGTTTATTTACACATGTTTATGTTAATGTTAGATTAAATTTATAATCATTTTTGCTTTTCATTTGAAACTGTTATTACATTGTTAATAGGTGCATCCTTGCACATGCTTGGTTGAAAAACCAAGCAACAACATGTAGAACATAATTAGATTAGAAAACTAATTTTCAAATATAACCAAGTTAATCAACAAAATGAACATATGGTGAGTGCATTTACTTTAACCTAAAAACATTGCGTACCTCTACTTTTCAACAATTAAATGTCATTCATCTTCGTCTTCATCCAACTCAACATTTGTATCAAGATTTGGTTCTGAATAGATATTGATGAAAGGATCATTCACATCGTCCTCAGCATCAAAGTCATCTTCGCTAATATAGTCATCCATATCGTCAATGAGATCATCGTCTGCTGCATTTACATGATCAACCTCTTCAACTTCTTCATCTAACACATCGACTGCAGCCTGATCTGAATCATCATCATCGTCTTCTTCTTCGTGATTAACTTCATCATCTAGTACATGATTATACTTTACTGGTCTTCCTCTTGGATCATATCAAACAACGTATGACCAACCTACTTTACCTGGTACCTTGGAGTAGTAGACTTGCTCACATTGACTTGGAAGAACATAAGGCTCTGTACCCGGTTCAAATGCCCTTGTATTAACCATGGTAAATCCATTAGCATGCTCAATAACAGTTCTTTCAAGATCACATTCATGCATCCGTAGCTTGTACTACTTCACCTCAAACAAAACTATTTTGAAGGAATTAAAATCGTACTCAATAATGTCCTCCAAATGCCCATAGTACATATTCTCGATTTCTTCTGGATGTCTATCACTTCTAGAGGAAACATTGGTGACCTTAAACACTACAGTTATCCCACTATCCAAGGTTTTCCTGTTATCATCCAACTTTTTTATACGAAATTTACGACCATTACACCACATAGCCTTGTGATGTTTCAACTGCAACATTAGCAACAAGTTAAAAATACATTGACAATTAATAAAAGTCATATAGGAGTTAGTAAATATAATTGAAAACTGAAACAAATGAAATGTAATTGGAAAAATGGATCGAAGTAACTAGAAATAATGTGGGTAAAAAGATTATTTGACTTTTTATCTTTTAAACCATAGGCTAAATCAACTTCACTTTGCGACGTAAGGTCGGGAATTTGATGTCGAAGACGATGAGCTGTTTTAATCATGTTACTGACCGCTTCCCATGATAACCTACCGAAGAATTCTTCACAATATTTTATCCAATGCCTCATCCAATCAAAGTTGTTTGCAATGTATAAATGTAAAGCATCCCACACTCGACCAACTATAGGATAAAATAACAATTCAATATCATTAATTAGATCATCAAAGGCACATATAAGTTTAATATAGTTGAAAATGCATAATTATTAAAAAGAGTTAAAAAACAGTATGCTAATATAAAAATGGAAAAAATAAATGTGTAACATATTAATTCAACAATGTATAATAATAATTACCTTTCATAGTCCTCAATGTACCTCTCCCCAATAGGACCTCCCCTTCAAATTTGTTGATGGAGTCAAGATGCCAAATGCGAGGCACATTCATATTTTCTGCTAATTTAGGTAGATATTCACTAATGTACACTATGCATTGATATACCATGTATCCTTCAACCATAGAACCCTCAGGACGCGCTCTTTGTCTAACAAAATCCTTCAATGACTTCAACTGCTCTCCACCATCCACATCGACCTTGTGTGTACTGGTCCACATAATTCAATCTCCTCAACTTGGTGTATGAGGTAGTGTTCTTGTGCATTGAAAAATGATGGAGGTAGATATTGTTGCATTTCACACATTAGTTAGGGAATTTCTCTCTTCCAATGCCTTATATCTTCTTTATGGATTTCTTTTGATGAGAGCCACCTACAAATGATGCAATAAAACAATATTATATCAAGGCATATATAATATTTGCAGGAAAAACATAATATGTCAATAAGTTCCGCTACAAACCACAAACCAAGTACATTTTCCAAGTAAAACATTACTTACCTCATGTATTTTCCAAGAACATAAATAATATGTTTTATGTTGTTGCCAAAGTCATCTGGGAGAGATAAAGGTAGAACATACTGTATCAAAAAACACATAATTATTAATAGTTATTTCAAAATAACAGAATAAAATTAATAAAATATTGCATACCGAAAATTAAATATATTATAGACTCATGATTACCTTAATGAATGTATGCCAATCATGTGTTTTAACCCCTACAAAATCAGCTTTTTTCGTCAAGATATTCTTTATGTTTGAAGAAAAACCCATCGGGAACCTAATATTTTTTATGACCTCTTTTGCAATATTGCTCTGTTGCTTCGTCAAGCACCAAGGAAGACTAATATTCTGTTGATGGCCATCACCATTAGAATTAACGATCACACTTTGCAATGCGTGATTAGCATCTTGGATGTCACTACAAATCTTTCGAATTTTTTCTTTGTCAGTCCTTCCATCTAATATTCGCCATAACATTTCTGTTATGTTCTTCCCGATATGCATTGTGTCAAACAAATGAACTATTTGCAGGTGCTCGTAGTATGGAAACCTACTGAATTGAATAGGGTAAATTTTTATTCCTCGTGTGCCTTAACGACATTCATGAAACATCAACACAATCAAATTAAAACTAATTAATCAATAATGGTATAACATATCGCGTTGAACAAAATTCAAAAAAAAAAAAAAAAATTTGGCATACCTTGACGGTTTCTATTATATTCCACCTTCCATAGGTGAGGTGTCATTCTTCATGGTTTTTTTCCATTCTCTTCTTTACCATTAAATTTTTCTTTGTCTGTAGTTCGATAACTATGGTTCTTAGGCAGAAAGTGCCTATACTCATTGAACACTTCCTTTTCTAAACTCCTTGAACGACGAGATTTTATCCTGGGACCGCAAAATGGACATGCAAATTTACCCTTGGTTTGAAGACCTACAAGATATATGAATTGGTATAACAAATTAGAATTACAATTTAAAACAATGCATGATATTATCAACAGATATATAAAATATTAAGGAACAAAAGAAAGTAACAACATACCACAAAAATGCGTTAACCCGGGAGCTTCATGAATTGTAAATGCAAGTATTCCATGGAATTGAAATCGTCTTTGCCCTATTGGTCTAGAAATACCATACATAGTGACGCCAGCCCATAACTTCAACAACTCATTGATAAGAGGCTCAAGATATACGTTCATATCTTTAACCTGGTACTTTCCTATAAATTGGTCAAACATGCATGATTAATTATATTTAGCGCCTATATGTCGTTATATATAAAAGACATAATTATCATGCACGAAACAAATCAATGAAATATTTACTGATCAAACTTTCAATTAAAAAAATACCTATTAATTAAATACCTGGAACAATCATTGCCAACATTGTGTGCTCTCTCTTGATCAACATCCAAGGAGGAAGGTTATTGTTTATAACAAAAACAGGCCACACTGAGTAGTTAGAATGAAGCTCTCCAAATGGATTGACACCATCAGCTACCAAAGAATGTTTAACATTACGAGGATCTTCTTTAAAAATTGGCCACTTTTCTTCGATGTAACTCAATGCAGAAGCATCTGTAGGCATTTGAAGAACATCGTCGCGACTTTTGTTCTTTGCATGGAAATCCATAAACTGTGCTATACTTTGACGCCTGGACAATCGTTGGAAATGTGGGATTATCGGAATATAACGAAGAACTTTTTGAGGCACCTTTTTTGTCACTTTATCAGTTCAATACCTACTTGTTTGACATTATGGGCATTCATTTTCTAATGTGTATTGTCCATAGTATATGATATGATCATTAGGACATGCATCAATAGCTTGATACTCCATACCAAATTCTTTCATAATGACATATATCTCTCGATATGTGCGTGGTAAAATATTTGAAGTTGGTAATAGAAATTCACCTAACAATCTACAAAATTCAAAAGAATAAATCAATGAAAACAATATTAATCATCAATATCACATCCAAACTTTACACATTAGATAACAATAGAAACAATATAGGAAAAAAGTCAACCCTTTCTATAAATATTGTGAACATGCAGACAAAAATAAAAAACAAATTACATACCTTAGTATCTGTGTCAGATAGGTGTTTGATAATCCATTCAAAACCTTCAAGTTCACTAACAACAATATAGCAAATAAAAGATTTGTTTTTGAGCCTTCATAAAGAGGTTGACGTGACTTCTCAAGTAGAGGATCAACATCATCACTATCATCCTGGTTGTCCTCATCCATTGGAGCAAATGTGTCTTGGATCAATCTATGTATCTCATCTTCCTGATTTGTATCACTAATGTTATCTACATCCATTATATCATCAGAAATAACTACTTGATCATCTTCAATATTCTGATGTAGAAGTTCGTCGGGCTATGAATGAGTATTTCTGCTAGTACTTGGCAAATAACTCTCTGGAGTGCGACATTTTGGGGGCATTGTCTATAAATTTACAAATTACAACATAGAAAAATTAGTCTGTATAGAACATATAGTAAAAAAAAAGACATTTTACTAAAATTGATGCAGACATGATGCATATTACAGTGAATATATTAAAAATTGAACCCCAAAAATAGTCTTACCAGGGGACGATATTCATAACCCCCTTCGGCCTGCCCCTTCTCCCTACAATTTCTTTTAGCTGTTTCTATTAAAAGTCTTCTTTTTTGCAAGCCCCTGTAATCAAAGCAAGGACAATAACATTTTCCATCTCCTCTCGCCTCTAATGCAGCTCTAAACTAAGCAAGCTTCCTTGCATTTCCATTCATAGTGACAAATCCTTGTAGTGGTACAAGTAATTGTCTTACCTACACCATACGTACAAAACAATAACTTGTCAATTACATTATATATTATAAGTACATTTCTGAATATAGTATATTATAATCCAATATTTTCTATATTTATAAAGAAAAACATGAAGACTAAATTTAATATGAATGGAACGATGGTAAGTTGGTTGAGAGAAAGTGAATTGAGAATGGAAAGATGGTAAGTAGTAGAATGATGTTGCATATAGACTCATTACATTGGTTGTGTACATCTAATTCACAAAATTATAGCTGGCCTTATTTTAAGGTCAAATAATTGTCGATAGGGTGATGAATTCTATGGTTGGATTGATGCTCCATGAATCTTTTCTTCGTGATTGCAAAGGTTTTAAGATATCAAAGACAAATATGACAACGTTTGTGTTGTTGAAACTATATAATGGACCTACCTATTGTTTGCATTTAGGAATAGTGGAATTATGGTCGACCACACCAATGTGGTACACATTAGAACTAGGAGAAGAGATTATGTCATTTATAGTGTTTCATAACTTAGGATGACAAAGAGAATTGGTAAGAGAATGGGTTCAAGTGGACTAACTTGGAGATGTAGTATTTGAACAAGAACCTTTATTCATTATAGATTTTTATATTGTAGATGAAATAGGGATGGGCTATTTGTGAACTCTCGTGAATATGTTTTCATAAGCTTCTTGAATATGTTTCATAGCTTAAGAAGCATCACAAATTTTTCATAACAAAAAAAGCATCACAAACACAATATTAATCACAAGCAAGAAAAACACCACTTAATTTAATTTTAAAAAATGACTTTTAGTACTAGAATGAATGTTATTTACCATGAAAATCAACTTGTTACCCTAAAATATTTAACTAGAATCTAGATTTGACAAGGTGATGCAATTCTTAAGCTAGAAGTATGTTGGACTTAAAATAGCATTTCCATGAATTTCCTTGCCACAACCGTTTTATAATGACCTTTTGTGGGTAGAAAGGCAAAAAAGCAAGTTAACATGTCCTAAGCCAAAAAAAACAAGTTCTTGAAAAAAATATAGCAAGTTAAATGAAAATGATAGCAAGTTCTTGAAAAAAACATTAGAAAGGCAAAAAAAAAAGTTATCATGATCTGAGCCTCATTACTAAACAATATTAAAATATAGTTCGCTTATAAAAATATAGACAAAAAATCACACATTACTAACCTTGCAAGTTCAAAATCAGAGCTATGCAGAATATCCAAGCTCATACAATCACCCAGCAAGTCCAAAATCCGTGCTCAATGTGCCACAAGAAAAGAAAATGTGAAAATTATGGTGAGAGTTTGTAGTTTATATAGTTCGACATTCGTTCCTGTTGCCATGAAAAGTGAAACCTAGAAATTTCGTCGATATAGGGATGAATGTTCATGGAACTTTAAAAATCGTGGATATTGCCACGGTTTTTCCGCCCTGAAAAAAAAATTTAAAAAATCATTTTTTTAACCCACGAATGTTGAAAACGTGGAAAATTTTCGTGGAACAATCCACCCATATGTAGTAGTGAATATAGGGCAGCATCCTATCTCAACACCTTTATATAGAAATTCACAAATGTGAAGATTACAAAGTCATCATTACAGGATCTAACAGCCAAGCAGAGAGTTGTTGCAATAAACATCATGGTTTACGAAGCAAAAGCAAGAGTTGCAGATCCTGTCCATGGCTATGAAGGAATAATCAATGATCTCAAGCTTGATCATTGACTGGTATAATGTTTTGCGTGCTTGAGGAATTCGACGCATTCTTGACAATATGATGACCAAACATTGCTGCAACGTAGGCTATTATGGCTGAAGGAATGATTATTAATTTGAAACAACATGTTATTTTGTCGACCGAGCCAGTCCTTGACCTTTATTGACCAGCAACCTTCATCTGCTAAAAGCACCGTCGACATTAATTTGCATTAAAAAAGTCATGTAATAGTGGTAAAAATATGGTCGATATTGTAAAGTGGTCGAGTTTTTAATAAAGTCGATGTTATATTTTGGTCGATGGTCATACAACAGTCATAGTGGTCGATATCCAAATTGGTCAACACAAAAATGGTCGGAACTGTAAAGGTCGACCGAGCCAGTCCTTGACCACTTCTAAAAGAGTCATGTAATAGTGGTAAAAATAAGGTCGACCGAATCAATGCAAAAATAAGGTCGACTAACTAGAGATCGAATCAATGCTCAAATATGATTGTGGAGGCTTCTTTATGGGCACGGATTCAATCTATGTAGGTATGTAGGAGTTTTTATTGTACCTGAAACTATAGATACGGAGTGTTCATCTCACGATAAGATAAACCTTCGACCAGAACTGGGACATCTATCGACTAGAACAAATCTGCAGTAGACTGCCAATACAAAAATGTTGAAATAATGAACCTTCGATCATCGATCACTAACTCTGGACAAATTGTTCTCATTGCTATATATTCTCACTGACGGATTGTTTTCCAAGACATGGAGCTATCATTTTATTCCAAGAGAAGTATCTCTGTTTCTTTATACCCGTCGACCATTGGCGTGATGGAAAGATTGGTCACGTCGACCATTGACACGTGCTTGGTTGCTTGGAGACTCATCGATTAACATGTTCTGACTACTACTTTATATGCTTGAATTTTTTCATGGATGGTACTTTTTAATGATGCTTCTAGATGGAACCTCACCCCGACTTCCATAGTTGACCACCTACAAGTAACTATTTGTTGTCGGTCAAAGTATAGTCGACTAGTGGCTACGTATCCTTCGAATATTACCAGCTTTGACTATGCACTCCATCGACTTCGAAACATGTGCCCATCGCAACCATATCTTCTGTTCGAGAGTAAACTATATGAGTAAATTATGGTCGAAGTCTATATGGTCGGTGTTTATTACGGTGGATCGAACTATCATGGGTCGATATAGTCGATATAGTTTACCCATGATTCTAATAGTCGATATAGTCAATATAGTTTACCCATATGATTCCAATAGAAACCGACCATATAGACTTCGACGATAATTTACAATGGACAATGTTTTACAACAATGACCTGAATAATACTTTCATTCATTACTCCAGGAGGGCTTTGAAAATGTTCAGGCATGTGCGGTAGAGTGGCTCGGCGGTTAGGGTAAACCCACAACCAATCTATCGTAAATGACTTCATGTACTCATCAGATATCTAATTTTTTCCAATTTGAATTGAACCCGTGACCCGAAATTCAAAGAGAACACCTGCGACAATTAAAAATTATACAGGTAGTGGTATTTTTGGTGGAAATAATGGAACGAGTGGTTTATTCCCATAAACAGAAGGTTGGTTTGGCATTTAATTCATATTAATAGCTAGAAAAGACTCCCCCAATCTCTACAAATCTCATTTTAATTCTATTTATTTATTAAATGACTATTTGGCCATGGACTTTAGTAATGGGTAAGTTAACATTATACAGGTAGTAGTATTTTGGGTTCAAATAATGGAACAAATGAATTATTCCCATAAACAACAGATTGTCTTGGCATTTAATTCATATTAATCAATAGAAAAGGCTCTTTTCCATCCTTTAAAATTTTATTTTAATTTTAATTTATTTATTAAATGGTTATCTTGCTAACGGATTAATTTAGTAATGTAGTAAGTTAATAAGTGGACAATGTCAATTATTTCTTGATATTTTGGGGAATTTTGCTGATGGATGGAACCTTTGACCATAGAACTTTGCTTTTAAAGATTTTATAAGAAGACTTGAAAAAATTGAGTTTTTCCACTTTTTAACTTATTCATTTATTATATTATATGAGCAAGCCCTAGCTTAAAAACAATCATTTTTTTTGTTAGAGCCAATCCAGTCATACCATTTGAACCAATCTAATAACACTTTTGAAATGGTTAATGTTGTTAACATTTTTTTGTTGTATGATATAGATTCCATTATTGGGGTCTTCCAGCTGAGCTGCCATTAAGGATTTGCAGTGCAAATTCTGCAATGTCACTGTTGAATTGAGGTGAGTCATTAAGATCTATTATAGTTATATTACATGCTATTCCTTTTTATGTTTGGCAATTATGTATAGTGGTTCATGCTGGGGTTGAAGGTTATTAACTTCATGTTTCTTTGAAAATTGAAAATTCTTAGAATCTATGCCATGCCATAATCAAGCTGAAAGATTGTTTGGTAGAGCAACATAGATGATAGAGGATCTTTTTTAATTTAGCCCTGTTATTGTTTTCCCGAACAATGAGCCAATGTGTGTAGTGTTATGGCCTGTCTTCCTTAAGTGAATGCAGTGGTGAAGTAATAAGAAACCTTGTTGGTTCCTTTTCAGGAGGAAAGTGATTTGCAAAATTCCCTAGGTCACTAAAACAACTATAAGCAAAATTGTAAGCAGATAGATTGATAAAAGTAAATTTGTAAATGATGAATGTGGACGTTCTAAGATTACGGTTCAAGCAATGGTATCTAATAAGCTTAGATCATGTTTTGCTAACTCAAAATTTTTAGGAAATTGCCTTAATTCAAGGGCTTATGTTATGTAGATGTGATGCCTTGATGGAGTTATTCTAACTGTTGTTTGGTAATTACCAATGCTAATGATTAGGAACATCACTTTTTATTCAGAAATTGATTTGGTTCAGGGTTTTGGTGAGTTTGGTCTATTTTGTATGGCCTAGTCTATTGATCGACTGATTCAACGTGATCGATAGATACTCATCAAATAATTATTTTCACCATTCGTTTGCATTCGTTGCTCTGTGTGTGCATTTTCAGCATTCCAATGATAAGTTTTCTTAGCTAAATGATAGTCGTCTTGAATAGCTCGTTGAAAAGGAAGCCCTATCTCGAACAGTAGACGGCCGGTGGTTGACTACCGCGTAGTTGAGTGTGACAACCCCCAAACCTAAGGCATACCGCATGAATAATTGTCTACTTGTTGGTCGAATGATAAATAGAACGTGTGAGTTCTCATTACACAATTTGGAGGATATCATATCCCCTAGTCAATAATAATGATGTTTACCTGTTGGCCATGCCAACCACATCATCAAAGGCTGTAGATTTATTATGGTTGAATGATCATCCATGAGTTTGTCAAAGATTAACATTAAATATTTGTAATACCAACTTTGTGGTAATGGTATTGATCATTTTTGACACAGTCAAGAATAATCAATCCATTTATCTTCTATTTAAATAGAGGATGAAGAAGAGAAAGGGTTTGTATTCTTGTTTGATAAGATCAATAGCATATCAAGCCTCAGATTCAAACCTTTAATTATCAAGATTGTTGGTTGTCATGCTTCACCAAATGCATGGAAGACTAAAACTGGAGGAAATGACATTTTTTTATGACAAATTTTTGTCCCCATGTACTTAGCTTTGGTTTACCAAACTTTTTCATGCAAAGGCTTACCACTCATTGCACACTTTTATAAACACACCTAACTAATGTCAAATTTGGTAGTACGGTTCACACAACCAATAAACACGCATTGCATTTTCTCACAAAGGTCATTATTTTTAGCATAATAATCGCACATTTTTTTATGACAAATTTTTGTCCCCATGTACGTAGCTTTGGTTTACCAAAATTTTTACATGCAAAGGCTTACCACTCATTGCACACTTTTGTAAACACACCTAACTAATGTCAAATTTGGTAGTATGGCTCACACAACCAATAAACACATATTGCATTTTCTCACAAAGGTCATTATTTTTACCATAATAATCGCAAGGCCTCCTTGTAGAGCTTCTACTGTCAAATTTGGTACTACCATGATTTAAGGTTCACACAACCAATAAACACACATTGCATTTTCTCACAAAGGTCATTAATTTTACCATAATAATTGTAAGGCCTCCTTGTAGAGCTTCTTCACATATATTGATTGCCAAGTTAACTCTATGTTAAATACTAATTAGTAACATAAGTTCAATACTAATAAGAATCTAAGATATCTTACACATTTCTTCATATAAATTAATGACTGCACATACATGAAACATATGTTTTGATAGATTTGTAGAAAAACTAACTTAGTTAATTGAAAATTGTAAATATACAACAATAATACAAATTTTCCTTCAATAATATAAATAAAAAATGATTTAATAATCTATAAAAAACAACAATTTATAACTCTTTAATTTATAGCCGACACATAGGAAAGAGCCGACCAATAGCTATATACACATTCCTACGACAAGCAACAGTATATTTGTGCATTAGTCGACGACAGATTCAATCGACGGTTGCATACTTTGACAAAATACACTTGACCAAAAATTGCAATTCCGGCAGCAGTCCACAGACGGATTTTGGAATGAATGACAACAATGACGGTGGTTTTGTTCATGTTGAAAACCCCGACAGCAATGAGCAGTCTGTTATGTTTCAGGAAAACCAAAACCCAAATAGAAACAATGAAAACGATGAAAAATGTCAAAACCTGGATGATGGAGATGCAAAAGGAGCAGTAAATGATTAAAATGAGGACCAAGAGCTTAATCAGGGTACACATGAAATGGTTTCTTCTCCTAAGCCTCTGAGCAATGATGTTTCTGAAGAAGAGCTGAAAGATAAGGATCCCTGATCGAATGGGTGAAGTCTGTAAATCGCTGCAACACGGATGAGGGTTTGCGTGAAAGGGAAAAAATAATGCAAATAATTTCGACAACACGATCGGCGATAGAATTTGATGGTCAAAGAAATGAAAAGAGACCGACTGTTGGTAGTTGCATCCGACTGTAGAAGTCGTGGCAGACTGCGATCTTGGAATGGTCGACAGACTGGACATGTATTTTTAATTTGCAACCATGTGGCTATGCGAGTGTAGTGGTACATGTATAGAGTTTGACCATGTAAGTCGACAAGTTGATGGTCAACGTGTATGAAGATGACCTATGCATAGAGGTCGACCATCTAAGTCGACAAGTCGATGTGTTTTTGGTCTAGTGTATTTTGTTAAAGTATGCAGCCATCGATCGAATCTATCGTCGACTAATGCACAAATATACTCTTGCTTGTCATAGGAATGTGTATATAGCTATGTGTCGGCTATCACCTATGTGTCGGCTATAAATTAAAGAGTTATAAATTGTTGTTTTTTATAGACTATTAAATCATTTTTTATTTATATTATTGAAGGCAAATTTTTATTATTGTTGTATATTTACAATTTTCAATTAACTAAGTTAGTTTTCCTACAAATCTCTCAAAACATATGTTTCATGTATGTGCAGTCATTAAATTATATGAAGAAATGTGTAAGATATCTTAGATTCTTATTAGTATTGAACCTATGTTACTAATTAGTATTTAACATAGCATTAACTTGGCAATCAATATCTGTGAAGAAGCTCTACAAGGAGGCCTTACAATTATTATGGTAAAATTAACGACCTTTGTGAGAAAATGAAACATGTGTTTATTGGTTGTGTGAACCTTAAATCATGGTAGTGCCAAATTTGACATTAGAAGCTCTATAAGGAGGCCTTGCGATTATTATGGTAAAAATAATGACCTTTGTGAGAAAATGAATGTGTGTTTATTGGTTGTGTGAACCGTACTACCAAATTTGACATTAGTTAGGTGTGTTTATAATAGTGTGCAATGAGTGGTAAGCCTTTGCACGTAAAATTTTGGTAAACCAAAGTGAAGTACATGGGGACAAAAATTTATCATAAAAAAATGTCATTTCCTCCAGTTTTAGTCTACCATGCATTTGGTGAAGCGTGACAACCAACAATCTTGATAAGTAAAGGTTAGAATCACCTATTGGGGTGTTGTCAAGCAGTAAATCGATGGGATTTTTCCATCATTGTCCCATGTTTGTTTCTCAAAGGGAGGGTAGTTTTGGCATCTAAAACTAAAACTAGGAATTCTCAGAGTCACATGTCTCAAGAGTGATAAAACATTAACTCCAAACCTTGAATCCCAATCGTGATAGATACCCAACTTTCCTCTTTTCCTACCGGCGTTCACTTTTTCCCCTCAAGGGGAAAATGCTAGTTTATGCACATGTAGTGGATGAGTTTGGAGTGCGCCCACCATATTTCATGTCTAGGAGGGAATATGCCTTCAACTATTAACTATTGATTTATGCATGTATAACTCTTCAATCCACGATTTGCACAATCCAACTCCCTCATCACCCATAAACAATATTACCCATGGATTTGTGGGTGTACGATCCTTCAATCCACCATTCACACTCATCATTTGTTAACTGAACTTCTCTCTCCAACCCTTGTGCAATCCATCTCAGTTGTTGATGCATGTTGATTATACCTCAATCCATCGTTCTCACATCTACCACACATCATTTGTTAACTGACCTTCTCTCTCCAACCCTTGTGCAAGCCATCCCAGTTGTTGATGCATATTGATTATACCTCAATCCATCATTCTCACATCTACTTTATTAGATAGCCTTCTCTCCAAAGTGTGCCCAAGTCATCCATTAGAAAGGGAGCTAACAAATATGGTCATTTTTGGGATTCTCCAACCATGCTACCACCACTTAAATTGCAAAATTGAGAACCTTATAATCAATAGAACCTAGCCCCCATTGCATAGGGGAGTTCCTCTTGTTCAGAACATGTAGATTGAGCCCCAAAACACATAAAACAATGCACTATATAGTCTGTGGAGGAGAAAACCCTTGGCTAAATATTTCATTTGCTTGTTGCGGGAAATGTAGTCAGTTTCGAGCACTGAAATTTCAGGCATAACTTAGTCTTGGGTAGAATTAGACTTTCCCTAGAGGATTTTGTGAAAAATGGAGCGGATTGGAAGAATTTTGTGTTTCAATTTAATGGGAAAAGTGTTCATGTGGAAATTTTAGTTGTAAATTTGTCCCATTCTGGTTTGTTATGGATCCTAAAAGTGGAGAGAAATAATCCATGGGATTAGAATTAAAAAAGCATGTCTCAGTTCTGGGTTTGGGCCACATATATGTGGTTCATGAGCACAAGAAAATGGCCTATGTTCATAATGTTTTTTTCTACTTGTATGGTTTGCATGGGGCTAAATGAATTGTGTGGTATGTATCCCCTGGCCTAATCAACAACCTCCTAAAATTGCTCCTCGGGTATACTGGTATGTGCAATCTTTTATGGGCCTTGTTGGTTATTATAGGAGGTTCATTGAAATATTCTCCAAGGTTGCACACCCCATCACTTCTTTGCAAAAGAAGGGAATACAATCTGAGTGGACACAGAAATGTGAAGAAAGCTTCCAACTATTGAAGAAGCTTCTTACAAATGTTCTAATTTTAAAAATTGCAAACCACGAAAAGGATTTTGTGGTGTGTATCGATGCATGTAAACATGGAATTGGAGGAGTTCTTATGAAAGACAATCATTTGTTGTGTTATGATTCAAGGAAACTAAAAGAACATGAAAATAATTATGTTACCCATGATTTAGAGCTTGCTGCCATCGAGCACACTTTGAAAATGTGGAGGCACTGTTTGAGGGGTAGGAAATTCAAGCTTAGAACAAACCATTATGGTCTAAAATATTTGTTTGAGCAACCAACACTAAATGAAGGAAAACTAGATGGATGAAATTTTAATGAGTTTGATTTCAAGCACATAAAGGAGAAAGAAAATAAAGTGGTTGATGCACTCAACAGGAAAATGCATGCGATACAATTGGAAACCATTAGCATTTGTCAATCTTATTTGAGGCAAAAGTTTGTTGACTCTATTGTTGAAGATGAGCAGTATAGGCAAATAAAAGACAAATTACAACAATAGAATTTTGAAAAGAGGTATGAAGGTTATCATTTGAAGGATGATGGACTTCTTAATTGTAAAAACATAATGTATATTCCTAAAGTGGTAGATTTGAGGAGGCAAATTTGAGGATAATTATTATGGATGAAATCCATAAAATGCCATATTCCGATCACCCAAGATACCATAAAACAATTGCTACAACAAGTAAATAATATTTTGGCCAAGAATGAAGAAAGACATTGCTGATTATATTTCAAGATGTATGAAATGCCAGCAAGTGAAGGATGAACGTCAACATCTAGCATATTTATTACAGTTGTTTCCAATTCCAGAATGGGAATGGGAATGGGAATGGGAAGAGGTAACTATGGATTTTATTATCAGACTACCAACTAATTCAAGGAAGCATGATCCCATTATGTTTGGGGTGGATAAATTTTATAAGGAATCACGTGTTATTCCAATTAAATCTACTTACAAGGCTAATGAAATAGCTAGAATATTCATGAAAGAAGTATTCAAATTGCATGGGTCACATAAAGTAATTGTATTTGACTGTGATACAAAATTTACTTTTGAATTATGGAAAAATATTTTTGCAAATTTGGTTACTCAACTTAACTTTAGCACTACCTACCATCCACAAATAGATGGGAGAATAGAAAGAGTAAATTGTGTGGTTGAAGACATGCTTCACATGTATGTGATGGACAAACGATCCAAGTGGAAATATTATCTACACTTGGTAGAGTTTTCATATAACAATGGGAAACAAGCATCGTTGCGAATGATTCCATTTGAATCTTTGTATGGTAGAAATTGGAGGACACTAGTGAGTTGGGAAAATCCAATGAACATAATTGTACTTGAGCTAGAAACGCTTAGGAAATGGAACAAGAGGTTGGAAATATTAGGTAGAATTTAAAGGCAACCGAAGAGAGATAACAAATTTATGCAAATAATAATTGAGTGCATAGGGAATTCAATGTTGGCGATCATGTTTACCTCCGAGTGAGATCAAAGAAAAATTCCTTGAAGCTTGGGAGTTGTGACAAGATATCAACAAGATATTGTGGGCATTTGAAGTGTTTGAGATGATAGGGCCAATTTCATATAGAATTGCATTTCCTGCTAACACTAGAGCTCATAATGTTTTTCATATTTCTTTACTTAAGAAATATGTACATGATTCTAACCATGTGATTGATTGATATGTGATCTAGGTGTAACCCGAGGGAGAGTCCCAAATAAAGCCACTGTGCATTCTCGACAAGAAGGTAACATTGCTCCAAAATAGGAAAAAATTTAAGGATCCATAATTCTTAAAGTGTAGAAACCTTGGCGAATCTTACTAATTCTTAAATTTCTAGACATAAGATATTGGGTGATATTTTTCTAAAAATATTCAAAATTAGAAGCATTTTATATAGTTTCTAGCCAATTTTGACAATTTTTAGAGTAAAAAAAAATATCCCATGGAATTTGAGTGAATTAATTTAGAAAAAAGGGAAATTGGTGAATCTTTTTTTGGAAAAAAAATGTCCAAAAATAGCCCATGGGCTAAATTTTTCATGTTCCAAAATTGATCCATTAGATAGGTAAAGGTGCAATGGAAGAACTTTGGTCCTAATGAGGCTACATGGGAGCTAGAGGATGCCATGAGAGAGGCATATCCATTTTTTTTCTGATTTTGAGAAAACATCGAGGACAATGTTATTCCAAGGGAGAGGGGATTTTAATACCCCTAGTTTTGTCTTGGAATATATTAAATCATACTATGTGAATTATGTAAATATGCTAGTATGGATTCCTAGTGTTGAGCTCAAGGCCAAGGACCAACTAGTGAATGGATAGGCATGTATAATGTACACATTTCTGTATGGACTATGTGGTTGAATTTTCATGCTAACTCAAAAGCTACGTAAATATTATGTTGGAAAAATAATAAAACGATCCAATATGGTTGTGTAAATAACACTAGAGGGGCTATGATTCCATTAGAGAGGAAGAGGAAAGGGCACCTATGGGAGATTAAATCCTCCATTGACAAGTGTCAACCTTAAAATTCATCTACTTTCTTCCATGTGCCTTAAATGAGTCAATTAGTTCCTTTTGATTATCAAATCCAATCATTGAATGCACGTGTGAGGTTGGTGGGGAAAGTCTTCTCATGTAGTTATGGAAGCATGGGATGATTATACTTCCATGACTATTGTAAGAGTTCTCTCTTCTATGGTCATAAGTTATGTCAGATGTCTTTTTCACCACCCTCTCATCTCCTTTGGTGTCTACCTCTCATCCATAAGTAGATTTTTACAACATATTTTACACCAACAAAGTTTTCCTCTTGCTATTAATCTCATTTCCATTACCATTACCAAACTATGCAATAACCAAAAATTTGAATTGGAAAGGAGAATTGCAGAAATTATAGAGAAGATAATGGTTGTAGGTTAGCGCAGAGGCTAGAAAAGATAGAAATCATTACCCATCATGTTTTTCTAGTACTTTTGCATGCTTGAGTAGCCATGAATTAAGGTTATAGGAGGTTCTCCAACAACATACAATAGGTTGGACTCTTTCTACACACAATGGTAAGCATTGTGAGGGTTGGATTTCCTGAGGGAACTATGGAGTAGTGAAGGGAAATTCCTTCCTTGTGTTGTGTGGGGCAATAAAAATGAGTTCCATGGCTAGGATGGACGAGTGAGATCCCCTTAAATGCTCAAAGGTGAGCAGTTTGGCTAAGTATGCGAGAAAATAGGTTGTGGAATGAGAGAGAGAATCTTGTAGGTGTTTACTTCACCATGGTGGCATCATATCCCAACTTGGGGCTAGTATCTGCTTTTGATACCTATAGTTGGGTGGAAAATTGCTCTTACACAACCAGTTGCTTGGAATTTCTTGTTTAAGCATAAATATTCTCTTTATATATGAATGTGGAATGATTTTATTTTATGTCTATGATAAATATGTTTGTTCATGCATGTTGTATGTAAGGATATAGTTTTAAATTCTCTTGTGTTTTACATTCACGAATTTACTCATGCATTTCTTATTTATGAATTCATATTTATGGCCCATAGGGAAAATTTTATAAACTTGTAATTCATAAATACCCCCTTTTCCTAGTCGGAAATGATGGAAGGGGATGTGACATTTATGAGCCCCATAAAGTTTCTTAATCCATTTCCTGCATTCATGTATGTCATTTGGTTGATTTTTGGTTGATTTTCAAAATTTTACCCAGGGTGGGTCCCACAAGCAAAACTAGTTTTTGGGCCATGAACCTTTTTAGGCAACAGCACTTGGCATGGAAACAACTGTATGTTGCTACACATGCTTTCTCAACACTTCATCTCTACAATGATGTCATTTTGATGATATTCTTCATGGGTAATCACAACCTCCATGAAGTTTCCAACATCTATTAATTTGCTTTAACATATGTCATGGCACCCTAAAGAACCCCAAATTCATCGTATTCTATGCATCAATTTATATACATATCTAGGAAGGAGATCAACTTCTAGAAGAACAAAGGAAACAATTGGATAGTGATTTCTATTTATGTTGGCATCAACCTATTTTCCTTTTTGATGGTGATGCAAACCTCTTGCATTGCTACAAATCCTTGGACAACTTCTACTCCTTGGGATGGAGATGCAATCAACTCTTCATCATATTTCTTCTTGACTCTCCACACTTATCTTGATTGTGTGGATTCTAGGTGAAGCTCTAGATGAAGCATTCAACACTTCTCAATGAAATGTCCACACAACTTGTAGTAGTGGCACAAATTCATGAACTTGGTTGGGTTTCTTAGCTTGCTTGTCCTCTCCATGTTCCTTTAAGTTTGCTGGTGGTTTTGAGAAGTTGTATTGTTATTCTTCCATTGAAATAAATATGTCTTGTGGCATGTGGCTTGATTCTCCCCGCAAGAAGCTACACAATGGCCTTTCTTTCCACAAAAAGAGCATACCTCTAAGTACGGACAATGGTTAGTTAGGTGGCCTTTCCTCTCACAGTAGTGAAAAACAATGGATGTATCACTAAATCATCCCTCTTGTTCTTGTTCTTTTTTTTCCGACTAAGTCGTGTGCTACTTGTCCCAAGTGTTGGTACAATTTGATCCCTAACACTTTCCTCATCACTACCCTACAATTTGAGCCCTAACTCGCACTCCTATGGAATTGACAATAACTAGTGAAAAAGTGAAACCCTTTTTCTTCATTCTACTAGGGTTTTGATAACTAGAATTAGATTTAGGTTTAGGATTTATAAACCCTCTTGGAACATCCATGATCCTGCTATAAGTCTCTATTGGAACCCCCCACATTACTAACTCCCCATATTTGAATTATGGTGAGTTGACATGGGGAATATTTGGGCTATTACCTTGTTGAGGCCATAACTTTTACTACAAACTCCATATAGTTGCACAATAGCTTGTTCAAAATAAATAAATGAAAAGAACAATGTCAGCCCTGGATGAGGAAAAACCAAGGCAACCCTCATCTACCACTAGACCCAAAACACGTTGTTTAGGCATTGAAAATGTGTTGAAAGTTGACGATCAAATTTGACAAAATAAACACCATCTCTACGAGGTCCCAAATTATAATCTTCCCCATATAGAGCATCATGAAAATCATATGGAACTTGTATTGATTCTTATTTGATCAAGATAACTTAAGGTGTGGATAATTTTAGGTCTGAAAGAGGTTGAAGCTATAATAACATATGATTACAAGGGGATTTTTGTGGATCACATGGAATGCATCAGCTATTCCAAGTGTTTCCATAACCTTTTAGAGGTATTAGGAGAAAACCTAGAGGTTGATCAAAAAGGGGGTGTTGGCCACCCATTGTGGGAAAATTAAATAATTTTAGCAATTCTAAAGACCATGGTTTCCTTGGAAAATTTTTGACAACTATAACTACCAATAAGTGGGAGACTTTGCTTCAATAAAATGAAAGATACATATCTATTTTGGGGGGGGGACACAAGGGTGTGAAATGCACTAGTATCTCTAGGAAAGGTAATTCTACCAATGCTCTGAAGTTTGATCCAAGAGCTACTAGATTACATTTACCTACAAGTGGCAACAATAAATATTTAAATGGAAATGGAAGGGATTAATATGTAAATGAAAACCTCAAGAATCAAATTGAACATGACATTCATGCTAATTTTAAGAGAGAGAGAGAGAGAGTACTACCAATACTAATAAGGAGATGCTCCCTATAGTGACTAAGGGTGAGGATGGGGAGAAGATTGATCACAATGAAATCATTGACAATTTAGCTAAATTTCCTGTTAGATCCCTTACTCATATTGATGGAAATAACATGAATAAAGGAGGCATTGACTTGCATAGTATGCCTACTTTCGGAGACGATTTTGTTACCTTGCAACATAGATCATTCAACAAGGAGACGGAGAGGCTATAAATTCACAAAGTGAATAAAAACATAAGAATTTATAGATGAACATACAATGGAATTAGATGCCAAGGGTATAAAATCCCATGTAGATTGAAAGATGCATGAAGCTACATGCACAATGTTGAAAGAAGTTGTGAATGAACAAGACAAAGAGATAATATATTTGAAGGGGGGGATCGCTGAATTAGAAAGATTCTTGAACCATGCACAATAATTTACATGCCCCTTGAATATCCAAGTTGTTAGTGATACCATGGAATACTCACTTGAGAAATATAGAGTTGCACGAGAGAAAATTTTAATTGTCAAAAAAATTGTGGTAGATAATGTTGTGGAATGTTGTGGAAAGGATGAAATTATTTCTATATTTTTGGTAAGTACTTAACATAGCCATTGCATTTGCTTGTCAAATTACTTTACTCAATAAAAAATTTTGAACTAAATTGAACCAAGGTTTATACTTTAAGGGGCATAATTTATGTGAAAATGTTTATTGCTAATATGAAATCTGAGTAATTTCAAGAGAGAAAAGGATGGTCTTGCTTTTGATTTTAGTATGAAGGAAATCAAACTAGGGTGGAATAATCATATCAACACTCTCCATCAAGTGATGAATAATTGTGATATCTTAGTTGAAAGAAAACCATTTTTCCTTGAAGCTCATGAGATATTGGAGAATTTGGATTCACCTAGGTATCTTCGTGATGATTGGGTGTGCACTAAAGAAGAATTTGAAACCAATTTGGATACATATATTGTGATCCTTAACCCTTCAAATTGAATAAAAAACAAGATATCATAAATCTCAACACTTTTTTCAATCCAAAACCTTTAAGGTAGAGAAACATTTGATGGTGATCCTTTTATGGAAGGATCAATTCTTGTTCACTTTCCTTTTCGATGGGTGACCTTCCAATGAGACAATACATGCCCCATACAGAGGACTCCATCCTTATTTATAGCTATCTAGAAAACCTTAATCATAATGAAGTGTTAACTACCTAGTGGACTTTCTTTAATGAGGACACATTACATTTATTTCAAGCTAACTACGTAGAGGACCTTATTTAATAGTAACAAACATAGTGGACCTAGTCCACCTTACATTGAATGGCACCACTATTATTACTCTAAATGACCCTTTGCCCCCCTAGTACATCCCTAGGAAGGATCCCACCATTCCATTCCCCTTCGAAAATAATTTCCCTCGAAGCTTCTAGTGAGGATGTACAACCATAAACTAGGGTCCTATATGTGAATGTTGGTTGCCACACTAAAGTAGTCCATGAAACCAAGGTCCTATGTGTGATTGTCAGAAATAATGTTGAATTAGTCCAAGAAGATAATCCATAAACCCAGGTCCCATGTCTAAGTGATCATGTTGATTCCAAAATGAAGACATTTGAGTGCAATGAATCATTGAGTATTATTCTCCAAATTCACACCATTTTCATGTGGCTCTAAATAAATATAACCATCCATGTCCAAAATATCATCCACATAGATGTAAAAGGTTAATTGTGGATCGAGAAGGAACACTAGCACTGGAGAATATGAAAGCTAAACATTGGTAGCAATAACCTTCTCTTAACCTCCCTGAATGACATTCTTTGCATATGGTGGAGTAGAGTCATCAAAGGGAAGTTAGAAATATTTATCTTTCTAGAAATAATAATTGTCCATATATTAGTCATCATGAGCCTCCTCTAAATCACATCGAACATTTATGTCTCTTGTATAGTCTTCTCTAATGAAATTATATATCTTTCCAATGATAAGGCTCTCTTCATTTCTCACAAAATTATCAAAACCTCCATAACTTGTTTTATTTTTGCATGTATGCTGCGAGGTTGTTAACATTAACATTCGATCCTCCCATGGCATGTTTCTCAATATTTCCATTCTTTGATCCTTCTAAATCCTTTGTCCAATTGAATTGATCTGGCTACAATTTGGGCACTCTATCAAAATATACTTTCTCTACAATATTTACAGTTGTTACCAAAAAAACTCTAGAATATTTTATTTTAAATCAATGATGTCTTCACTTCTTGGGATCCAAATTTATATATATATTCAGATCTATTGTATTCATTTCCTTAGATTTTGCAAAAAAAAAATTAGAAATGGATCTAAATGTTATGGACATATTTTTCCCTTGAAAAACTGCAAAAAGAAAAGGAAACAAAAATCTTCCATTATATGGATAGAAAATATCTTTGATACCGCTTTTTATGATCCTATTGAATCATAAACAGGATATTAAAAATGTTCAAATATTTTTTAAATCCAAAACCTTAATGCAGGTAAACGCCATACAATGATCCTTTTATGGAAGGATCAACTCGTATTCACTTGCCTATTCAAGGGGGAAACCTCCCAGTTAGGGAAAAATTTAGGGGCAAAATTTAGTCCATGGGGTAATTTTCGAGGCTTTTTTCCAAAACAAATTCATCCTTTTCCATTTTTTTCCAATATGACCCGCCCAAATTCCATAGGACTAAAAATTTTTACTCTAAAAATCCCAAAATTATCCAAAAACTATATAAAACCCTTAGAAATTTGAATAATTTTTTAAAAATAGCACCAAACATTATGGATCCTTAAAATTTTCCCTGCTCTCAGTGATCTAAGATCCAATACAATATACTCCAATACATGTTCCATAAGAATGAATCCATCCTTATTTATAGCTAACCAAGAAACCCTAATCATAACCAAATGATAACTTCCTAATGGAATTTCTTTAATGAGGCCACATTACATTTATTTCAAGCTAACTACCAAGTGGACCTTGTTTAATAATTGCAAAAAATTGTGGACCTAGTGAACCTTACATTGAATTCCCACCATTATTAGTATGCTAATAGACCCATTTATCTCCCCATTACAATCGTAGGGGGGATCCCACCAACATTAAAGATAACTTTGGGTTTTGAATTTTACAATTTCAAACAAATTGTTGGAGAATACATTAAAAGGTGGCTCACTAAATTTGTAGTCGAAACAGGGAGCATAGCTCAACAATTAAGGAATAACCCAATGCTCTTATGAATTGGAAGGAGAATCTTTCACATTGAAAGTAAAAGAAGAGATCATGGTGGGACCCCTCCATGACTATATCAAAGAATATGTGGACAAAGATATCAATGATGCTCCAAAGAATAATGACACCAATGGGAAAATAGTTTCAAGTGGTTAGGGATCTGTCTTGTTTCACTTAATTGATTACATGTTATTTATTTGGAGAATGAAAACATTTTATAGGTTTAGATCATCAACACATCTTACTCTATATCTTGTAAGTGAATCTTTCCAATATTTTCCAACTATTTATTTTCCTCTAGTTTTTTGTTTAGTTTCTTTTGTGAGTATAGTCACCATGAAATATCGGCCTTGATTGTGTTATTTTTATGCATTAAAGTTGGATTTATCATCTTAGCCTGTGGGGGTGTAGACTAGCTAGCAAAGCCCATGTAAGCCTTGTTAGAGGTCGTTGGTTCAAACCCCAAATAACCCATGTGCCATTGTGGCAGGCTCAGTGGTTGCACCGTGGTTGCACCTAGGGGTATAGTGGTAGTAGATGGGATTGGATCTCTGGACCTCGTGTCACGCAAGTACCAACCGCATCCTAGTTGTCTATTCCCCTAGTACAAAAAAAAATGGATTTATCATCCTTGCACGCAAGGGGGAATTGATGATCGTTTCTAGTTTTTTCAAGTTATTGAGACCTATGTGATTTCCATAAGGCATGTAATTGCTCATACATTTTTAATCTATTTCAATTTGAGATCTATGTTTGACATTCCATGGGAGGATATTTGAAGAGTACATCATTTGTATGGATATGGATTTGGTTATGAATCCTAAGTTGTGAACATATACCTATTTTTCAAACTTCTTTGAATAAAGCTAAAATGTTGCATAACCTTCTGGAATAGACTGGTCACCTTTTGTTTTCTTGCTTCCTTGAATAGTGTTGGAAAAAAAACATTCATTAACATGGATTTAAAATGAGCAAAGAATATATATGTGTTCATCATTCTTTTTTTGTAGTATCCTTCCCCTTTTTGTGTGTTTATCATAACTTAAAAGTTAAAAGGATCCCACAGGAACCTGCTTGGTCCTTTTCTTAGGAAACTATTTTACAATTGTGAGTTTGTGAATAGAATGTGGATTAGAACGCCTTTGTGGGTGGTATCTCTTTGTTGTTGGTTCATTCTTTTGTTTTATATAAAAACAAGCATCTCTTTGAGGTATATGAAGTTGATCAAGGATCCTAGATTTACCCAAATATTGTAGATGAGTTCCAACTCTATATAAATGAGAAAGAGTGTGCCATGTTTCCCCACAAGTAATCCCCTCTGAGTCGATCTTTTCTTCTTGTGAAGGAAAATATATCAACAAAATCCCTACACCATAAGTTGAGCATTGAGTTGAATAACCAACCATGTTTTTTTTCCTTTAATGTTATTATACAATTCAACCATGTGTGTTAATCAAATTTTGGATATTCTATGAGGGAATTCCATCCATGCATGCCTCTTTGAATATCTTAAAATCCCATGTGAATGCCAATGGGAACCTTCCATGGACTTCTTTTTGCAAAAAATATTTGGGAACCTTCCATGGACTTCTTCTACGAAAAATAGATTTTTTATTGAGTGTTAGAGGCAATGCATGAAAAATAAAATGCATAAGGCTCCAATATTATCCCAACATAGAGTCTCAACACTTTTGGGTATTTATTACTTAACTCCCGTTTGGTGTCCATCATGCTCATGGGACTTTTTTTTGTCACACTCATTGCCCAATTAGCAACATGACAACGATATACCATATAAATCATGTGATCATAAAACTTAATAACTACATCATAATGCATCACACAATTCAAATAGGAAATAATACACATCATGATTCATTCATCAACCACATATGCCTAAATCATGTATAACATATCATAATGAGTGTCCAAATAAAATAAGTCCATCAAAGCATAGTACCAGGTTGTTCTAGATTTATGAGAACACCCCAAAGTATAATATCAAATATCTAGACTAAGTCTAATCAAATCACTATAGTTAGAGTAGACCCCTAAGTTGTGTGTGGTCTTGCTAATGACCAGGTCTACTTTGATAACCCATTATGTATAATGCATGATTTATCTCAATTGTGAGTTAATGATAAATTATTATTGAATTGTCATTGAAGATGCTCATTATAGTTATTAAAGGCTTAAAATAATGATTGTTGTTGAGATTATGACAACATGGTAAATTTAGTAACAAACTAGCTTTAGCATTGGGTGTGGTGTTAGGAGAGGTACCATTTCCACTAAAGTTGTGTTTAGGGTTGTATCCTAATCACATTGTTTCCTAATCTTGAATAGATTTTAAAGAAAGTATCATATTTTAATAACATTCTAGAAAGATTATTTGAATCCATCGACTCCATAATATTTATCTTTTTCTCATATTAATATTTAGGAATTTCTCACAACACAATTTTCACTTTTTCTCATGAGTGAAGGCTACAAATTTTGATTTAAATTAACAAACTATTTTTATGCCAAAGGCATTTAGCTAGGGAGGGATTTTTCCCAAAACTTGGTCATCATAGAGAACCGGTTTTGGGAAACCATCCTTGTCTATGTGTTCTTCAAAATCGGTTGTTACCTTCCACCTGTCCTTCCAAATCAATTGTTAGCATCCACTTTTCCTTCCAAACTTAATGTTTCCTTTACAACTATTAGTAATTTCCTTATGGACTACATCGTGTATTTTGGTGTTTCTCAAGGTTCAATGGTTCAAAAAATCTAGAGGGCGATGCAAAATGCCAAGATTGCATCGCTATCCTCATTAGTGATGGTGTTGGAATCCCAAACCTTAACTCTAAGTCGATCCATAATTCCTCTTACTACTTCTCTTCTTCCACCCCAATTTCCCATTCATTATCATAGTCACAATCACTAATCGATTGGGGCAAATTGCTTTAAAATCATTAGCTTCCAACACTGTGTGCCTTAAATTTAAATCAAAGCAACTTTTCTTACGGCTCTGTTTCCAGAATAAAATTCTGACTTGGGCAAACATTCGGAAATGGGGCTTCTACGGACCAGGTTTATGCATTTTATGTAGAGCAACGGATGAGGACTCTCACCATATTTTCTTCCAATGTCGTTTTGTGAGAGCGGTTTGGATGGTGATCCGTGGGTGGATGCACGTGTCGAACTTCTAGTTGGGAACCTATCTGGTGGATTGCCTTCACCACTGGTTTTGGAAAAATGGGAACCATAGCCTTCTTCCTTTGTTCCTGACTACGGGTATATGGAAAACTCGAAATATGGGGATCTTTGATGATATTCAACCATCAGTCGAGGCTACAACCAGAAGAGTTCTTTACCACTGGAACGGTCAGCCGGAAGCGCAGGTTATCACGAAATTAAGAAGGGTGGTTTATCCAACGATGGCAGAGGGTTGCATCAATGGTTTCATTGACGGGGCATCCCAGTTTGGGGTCTGTGGAGCCGGGATTATGTTTTATGTTCGCAACAACCATAGTATAAAGATACAGGTTGGCCTGGGAGCTGGCAATGGCTTGAAGGCGGAGATGCTGGCTTTGAGGTGTTTGTTATGGTTTGTCCGCAGGAGGGGTTACCTTTCTCTCAAGACTTACGAGGATTGTTAGATGGTTCAACGGTAAGCACAAGATTAACGCCATCCTCTTAGAGCCCTGGATGGAGGAAATTCGAAGCATTAGTGCTGCTTTCGACTCAATTAGCTGTCAACACATCTATAGGGAAGCGAATGTGGAAGCTGACAAGCTCTCTAAATTAGCGATGGGCCCGAACATCGGTACAATGCTCTTTAGTGAAACTCTCGACGGAGTGGTTGTGGATCACGGGATCCTCAACACTTTCTGAAGCCGGTGCCATTCTGGACTATTTCTAAATAATCTACTTCTAAATGGTCTTCTGCCTATGCTCGTTTCAAGCTGAAGAAGCACTTTCTTGGACTCTGTTTTTTGTAAAATGTTTCAGGACTTGTATTTTCTCGTAGTCTGCTGTCTATGGATCTCTGACTGTAAGCCAAGTCTGTTATTTCTATTGTCTATGGACCTCTGGCTGTAAGCCAAGTCTGTTATTTTGTTGTTTACTGCAAATCATTCTCGTGTTTTTTCTTAGAATTCTTCGGTTCTAACCTGGTTCCTTATTCCTTATAATACCAAGTTACAAATTTTTTTCTCTGGAAAAAAAATCAAAGCAATTTTTTGTAATCTTGTTTCCATTTGGATAGCATCCATAGTGCAATGGTAGATGTGTTTCCCACTAAGAAGGAGTTGTAAAGTCTATAACATATACATCCAAAGTCATGATGGACATGACAACTAAGAATCATTTTGGAAAATACTTACTCTTTCATTTTCTCTAACATTTCACATACCAGAGGTCATCATCCCCAAGTAGACTTCAAAATAGAGGTTGTCACTTGTCTAAGTAGTGTGGGTGATGTCCATGTCTGTGATTTCACCTTCCAATTTTTTCTTTGACTTGATAATGTTGGAGCGTGAGAAATGTACCTTTATGTGTGGATGGAATCAACACCCATTGAAGACATCTTTTCCCACAAACGATGTTTCAAAACCGGAGAAAAGTTTTGTTCGTTGCTAACAATACCTCACCTCCACTAAAATACTAAGAACATAACTACGTTTGAATTTTAAATACTATCCAAAGTTTTGATGGAAAACAATTAAACTAGAGACCATTTTTAACAATTAAATGTCTGCGTCGCTTTGGCCGAGTGGCTAAGGCGTGTGCCTGCTAAGTACATGGGGTTTCCCCGCGAGAGTTTGAATCTCTCAGGCGACGCTTGATTTTGTGTGTCTTTGGTTTATGTGGCATTGTTGTGTTTTGCGTTTTCTTCCAAGTTCCCGAGTTCTATTCTCGATCCGTCAAACTTGATTTTGAGTGTCTTTGGTTTATGTGGCATTGTTGTGTTTTGCGTTTTCTTCCAAGTTCCCGAGTTCTATTCTCGATCCGTCAAATTTAATTTATTTGAATCCTGCTGAGTCGAGACGACGCGTTTTATACTGCTGTGGACCTCGCGCAAATCTACTGGTTTCGATTATGATATTTTCCATCGGTTTTCGGGGATTAGAAGACTAAAATACCTGTGACCTCTTCTTGTTTGTTGTCTTAGAAAGGTGAAAAGGAAATGGGTGACATCATAAGGCACTTCCACTCTATGGTAGGGCATCCAAGTCAATCATGTTAAACTTGATAGGCATGACAACCACTTGAAAATTTGTGATGATGCTTTGTAAAGAGACCTCAAAATGAAGCATTGTCAGCTCATTGTACTACCCACCATATCAAAGACAAACATTCTTAAAATAGAATCACAAAGTCCTCATAGTAACCATTAGAGTTGGTAGAATGTCTAGATGTTAGAGTCAAGTTTACTTTAACTAAGTTAAAACACTATTCACAAGTTTATGTCAAAATAGAAGATATGATAGACACTTGGTGATTAGCAATAATAGATTCCAACCATGGAACAAAAGGATTTAATTAGAGGATAGGAGGAATCGCTAAGGTGTTACCTGGCCATCAAAGAGATGGTTGTTTTAGTAAGGACTTTGTGTAGCAAGTATAGGTGATGGATCACGATAACAAGACCAACACTTCACATCCTCAACCAACACCTAGGCATTGTCCAAGGGGGAAATAATATGACACTTTACCAAAGTATTAGAGGTGACATCACAAAAGAATGTGATCTTGTGTTCTTGTTGGCTAGGTATAGCCAATGCAAATAGAACAAAAGAAGAATTAGGCCATCAATTTTGTTTACAATTTTGGTTCCATATTTTGTTGCCACCCTTCTTAAGATAACTATACATTTAGAATCAATAAGGTTGTGGAGGAACAAATAAAGGATTTGATGAATCCTATGAATTATTAGTTGGAGTCGACAAGAGATATCAACCGGATTTTGAGGGGGGGATTTGTTAATGTAGTTTTAAAGACTTAAAATTGCACTAAGGGAATATTTGAGGTTCCCCTTGGTATACTAGCTCAACTTTAAAAAATTTCTTCCATATCTAAATAAATGGACAATAAGTTGTCAAATTCTACTCACAATGGTTAAAGATCTACACAAGGGGGAGCTAATACAAGGCAAGGTGCCACACTCAATGGGTGCAAGCGGTGTGTCTACCGTGCAAGAGAGATATTGGTCGCAGAGCACATGGTTGGTGTTAGGTTCAAATTTGTAGTGGTTAGAGAATTCCTAAACTTGGAGTCCCTTTTTGAGAAATGAGGCATAGAACCCAACTTGGAGGCGAGCCAGAAGGTGTGGTTGGGGAGTTGTTGTGTCTTGATTTTGACTAAGTGTTGGCCTAGAGTTGATTTTAGCAAAAGATGAATCCATGAAAGAGAAGAGATCAAAGAAGTCGGAGTACTCAATTCCACAAAATCTTGAGTATGCAAAGGCTAAGGAGTCATCTTATACATCATCTGTGCCTAATTCCCTCGATCCTCTATGCATTTTTCTAAATACATCTAGATGCTTTTATACTCTTTTGTATGAGTGGGTTATAGATGGCAGATTCCCTAGTATTTTCCAAAATCTTATGTAACCACTCCAATTGCCTATATATACTGAAGGTCTGCAATATAATGAAGAGAGAGTTATTGAAGTTGTTAAGTGAATATTTGAGAATTGAGAGTTGTGCGCTCTATCTTGAGTTCTATATCAAAGTTATGTAATATCATTCAAGTTGTTAATACAATGGTGAATCATTCTACTATGTGTTTGTGTTAATGTTACATGC
Source organism: Larix kaempferi (assembly GCA_027924585.1). Lineage (NCBI taxonomy): Eukaryota > Viridiplantae > Streptophyta > Pinopsida > Pinales > Pinaceae > Larix > Larix kaempferi. The sequence goes on from BSBM01000423.1 coordinate 485,315, forward strand.
CAATGATCTATATGTGCTTGTAATTGATCTAAATATTGTGAGCACTATTGGTTTAAGGGGATGTGATTAAAGGATAATTAAAGGATAAAACCCCCACTAAATATTTAATGCTTTTCACATTTACATGGAAACTATCATATGACCCTCAAATGATACCTCCTTCCTCCTAGAAGGTCAGCTATGACAGTGCACTAGATTACATTGAGTCTGTGTTTGACACCTTCAACGAACCCCCTCTATCATAGAAAAAACAATTGGAAGTGTGGAGCACAACTCAATAGTTAGGGAATAAATCAATGCTCTTCATGAATTGGAAGGATAATCTTTCACATTGAAGATAAAGGGAGTGATCAAGGTGGGACCCTTCAATGACTATATCGAAGAATATGTAGACAAAGATACTAATGGCACTACCAAGATCAATGACACCTAAGAACAAGTGGTTAGGGCTCTAGCTTGTATTCAGTTATTTGATTGCTTGTTATTTATTTGGAGAATGAATACATTCTACAAGTTCATCTCATCATGGACTCTCGCTATAAATATTGTAAGCGAAGCTTTCCAATCTTTCAAAATTATTCATTTTTCCTCCCAATTATTTGTTCAGTTTCTTTTGTGAGTGTAGTTACCATGAAAATGCACATTGAATATCTTATTTTCGTGTATTCAAATCCCCCACTTTCAATTTGTTGAAACTAATATCATTACACAAAGGAAAATGGTTAATTATTTGTAGTTTAGTCAAGTTATTGAGACTTTTATGATTTCCATAAGACATATAATGGTTCATACACTTCTAAACTATTTCAATTTCAGATTCAATTGACACTTTTATGATTTCCATAAGGCATAGAATGATGTACACTCGTATAAACTATTTCAATTTGGGGTTCATGTTTTGAAATCCTTGGGAGGCTAAATAGTACATTTGAATATGCCTTTGGTTATGAATGCTAAAATTTGAGCATGTACCTTATTTTTCAAACTTATTTGAATATAGAGCTATAATCTTGCATCGCTTTCTAGATAGATTGGCCACCTTTGTTTTATTGCTTCTTTGAATAGTCTTGGAAAATATATTTCATTAACATGATGTAAAATAATCAAGTAATATTTCTAAGTTGAGAATTTTGTTTTGTGTAGTAGCTTCCCCTTTTTCAAGTGTTTTATCAAAAGATAAAAGGAGTTAGCAAGAACTTGCATGGTCCTTTTTTAAGGTAGTGATTTTATAATTATGACCTTGTAATTGTGTTGACGACTGCAACGCCTTTGTGTTTGGTATCTCTTTTTTGTTACTTCATTTTATTGTTTTATCTAAACACAAGCATCTCCTGGACGCATATGAACTTGATTAAGAATGCAAAATTTACTCAAACAACATAAGATTTCCACCTCTTTAAAACAAGCGAGAGTGTGTCATTGTAATACCCCTAGATGAGACCCCTGAACTAATCATATGTATGATGTAAATATTGATATGCAAAGGCTTATATGGAAGAACACATGTATATTTTGTAATTATTAATAATAAAAATTATAACTAGTTGTGGCTGAGGCAGAACGCTGAAAAGATCGGGGACTTGTGTATTCACCAGAGTCAGCAAAGGGGTTAAAAGGATTATCATGTCCCAAATTTGGAATTGGGTCACAATGGCCTAATCACATTAGCCATATTCATTAGAGTTTGTAAAATTGATGTTAAGGGTCAAATAATTGCCAAGGAGGAAAATTACTAGTTTCCTAGTTTTGGGGTGGAAGCTTTGGGATTTGGAATAAGGGGGATAATAAATGATGTTTAGACATTAGAAGGATTCAAGTATTTAATAAATAGAGTGAATAAAGAAATTCAAGAGAAATCCTAGGTGACAAATGGTTTTGGAGACATATGGAGGATGTGGGACCCACACTAGCTTGATTTTTCATAATACATGGTATCTCTCTTTTGCAAATTCGAATTAATGGGAATGTGAACACTCTTGCGTGAGTTGGTAAGTCATAACACATTTCATTGAGCATCTTAGGTCGAATTGGGAAGGATTGGTAACCTCCATGGAAGATAAAGAGTCAAAGTGGAAGTTTGTGGACACTTGGGCTAGATTCCCTAGCCCCTATGACACCAATGATGGAGCATCTATGACAAATATGACAAATTGCAGACCTGACCTCTTACATCTGACCACTATGACATGTCAGCCCCAAAAATAGGCTAAAGGAAGGCGAATTTGGGAGTTGGAGAAGCCAAAGAGACTCAAATCGAATTTGGGAGAAGATGGAAGGTTGGAACTAGGAGACAAGTGGCAAATGTGGAATATTTCCTAAATGGAAATCTATTGAATCTATTGAGAGGATTTCAACCCTTAGAAGGCTAATGTTGGTTGTAAAATGTAGAAGTGAAGTATGAGAATGGATTTTGATCATTTTTAGAATTTGCAATTGCATTTGTGAAGAGGGAGAGCTAGTGGATGACTAGTTTATTGCCTTAGCCAATTTCGAGGGTGAAATATTCCCATCCAAGTTGGTAATTGGAAAGGCCATTCAGAACTTTCATTTGGAGCTTTAATGGAGTCTTTATTTGCAATTGTAAGCTACAGGGCATCTAATGGTTTCTTCTATTGCATCTCACTCCTTCAACCATTTCCAGTTTTGATGACATATTCTTGATCCTTGAGGGAGGGCGTTTTTGGTGAGCTATTGTACTCTTTGGGGAATATTTTAATGCCCCATTTCTTTTTTAATATGAATTAAATACTCTTTTCTTCATCTCCAAAAAGTTTCGGGTCGAAATTCCAAGTAGAAATGTATAAATCTCATTTTTAATGGAAGAACAATGCCATTTCCCCACTACCTTGTTGTGAGCCAATGTATTGATGATGATTTCGAATGAATGGATGATTCTATGATATATTTGTGATTAATATACTACCATGGATGTCTTCTACAAGTTTCATGTACTGTACTTGAGCATTTGAAGCATTTTTACTCGGTTTAGTTGTATTGGGAGGTGAACTAGTGCCATTTCTCCAAGGGTCGAATTGGAGATTTTTGCAGTTGAATGGGAGAGGGTGAGAACAGTTGTAATAATCCATTAATGATGCATATGAGACTTTAATAAAATACTTAACACATTACATACCTCTTTTCATAAATTTGAGGGGGTTTGGAGGCATTTGGGAAGCCATTTTCAGTACTTACCTCAGGGGGATTTGAACCCCAAATTACTAGTAAAATTGCATACTTGGTCCAGAATCTTAAGAGAGTTTGCAGAGGTATTTTGGTGACCATATGTCATCCATAAACATCATATTCAAGTACTAATATCATTCATACACCTTCCTTGAAGATTTGAAGGGATTTGGAGTCAATTTGAGACCTAGAGACCAATACTAGTCAAAGGGAAATCACTAGTAAAGTTACCTACATTTACCAGAATTGAAAGAGGATTTGCAGAAGTATTTTAAAGGTCCAAAGGCATTCCTGAAACACATATTTATGTTCTCATATCATTCATATACCTTCTCAGAAGATTTGGGATCATTTGGGGCAAATTTGGGACCTAGAGATCAAAACTAGTCAAAGGTCTAACTAGGGAAAAAAGTGAAAAATTGTCATTTTGATAAAACTCCTAACAATGGACATTACAAGGCCTTAGGCAGAGAAACCTTTGCTATGAACCTTTTATAATCTTAAGTCCCTAAAAATACCCAAAGATGTGGTTAAGTCATAATTCCATATAAATGACTTTAGTTATGTTTTTCAAATCATAATTATCAATTAATTATTATTTAAGTGGGATTAGGGGGAGAGCTTATATGTGTGTGTGTGTGTGTGTGAAACGTGGATCTCTTGGAGAAGCCACATGGTTTCATCTTGACATACATAAAATTAATGCATGCAAGTGGGAAAATAATTCAATTCCTTCATTCTAGGAAGAAGAATGGGCACAGGTCGGAAATTATCTATGCTTGGGAAGAAGTCTGAAAGAAAAAGATAATTTTTTTGCAAAGAGCTTGCAGAGCTACGAGTGCACAAGCACGTGAAGTAATTGAGTCACGAGTAGAGGAAATTTTGGCCATTGAACCTTCCTTAATTATTCCCGAACCTTTGAATGTCTAAGGTTGTTTCTGACTGTTGTTTTGTGGTCAAGGAAATGGTGAATTGTACATAAACCGTTCTGGTGGATTTCCCGCGCACTGGTTAAGCAGTGATGGTTTTCACTATGGTGTGATTGGAATGAAACTAGGATAGGCAGTGTATGTTTTGGCATGGAATTGGATTAAGCCTGTATTTCCTGGATGCCTGAAAGTTTTTGTGAACCTTTGGAAACTGTGAGGAATTACCCATGATAATCTTGTGATGGAGTGATAGTGGGTGCAAGGAATGATTTTCTAGTGAATTCACAAGTCCCAGCTCGGGGGTGGTATTTTGCTAAGAGATTAATGAGCAGAATTACCTATGGTTGGGTGGAGCGTGACTACCACGAATCCAGTTGCTCACTTCAAGTATTTTGCAGATAAGTTTAACATCTGGAAATTCTATCTTAATTTATGATATATTATTTAATTAATTGTCGGTTAAATATTTACATGATTTTCTTGTTAAATTTACTGAGTTCGATTTCAAGATAGGAATTTACATTTTATTTGGTTTAATTCATGGGCATGAAATAAGTGCAAGATTAATGATGAGATATTACGTGGAAATTTATACAAATTTGTTCTTAAATTAAGTCGAAGTTGAAATTTATTTCCTATACAAATTGTTAATTTCTAGGTTTGAAAATGTTCATTAAATAATGAATGAAGTGGTTGGTAAAATTGCTCGACTAAAATTTGAAATAATTGGGAAAAGAAAATTCTATGTTATATAGAAATGGTTTGGTATAATTATTTAATAAAGTTTTGTTGTTTGAGTTGGACATGGAACCGACTTGTTTTGCCTAATAGGTAAATTGAAAACCATAGGCATATTTGAGTTATTAAAACCATTCTAATTAAAGAGACTAGATGTTTAAGTCGAACTATTAGGTCGAAGCGAGCTATAGTAGAGTAAATGACTAAGTATTAATTATCTCATTTAATTAAATGATAAACAATACCTTGAAGTAAGGCATGTTTTTAGGAACTTTGTAATGAGTGGTATTGTTGATTTGAAAACCATGGGTTGGAATGGTATAACTACAAATTTATGCTTAAGTTGAAGTTATATAAATCGACCGGTGGAGGACTTAGTCACTTAGTGGAATAATTTATTACTGTTGGTAATATTATTTAGTATAGTTTAAAAAGAGGTGATCAATTAATATCCCTTTGACTTAAAAAATGAAAAAAAATGCATATGTTGAGAAAATATTTGGTATAATTATAAATATATGCTCGAGTTAAAGTTATATATATATATATATATATATATATATATATGCTTCAGTCGGAGTAAAATATGAAAACCTAGTCCGCCATATATGCGTGAGTTAAAGTTATATATATATATATTGGGACAATATTGATTTTCCTTGTTTGAAGGATATATTTAGTATAATTATAAATATATGTTTGAGTCGAAGTTAGACAAATATTTGTTTAAGTCGAAGTAAACTATATATATATATATATATTTAAAAGCTCACTATTTCACAACTCAATGGTCGAAGCTCACTATTTTCACAATTGTCTGGTCAGTCGTTTAATCGACCGACCACACTAACTTGATCGTAGTCGGAACTCGACAGTAGTCGGTGGAGGACCTAGTTGGCCAGTCGATTAGGCTCCTCTAACATAATTTATGATAAATGGTCGGAGTTCCTAATAATAATTTTTTATAAGGAAGATTTGGAAATACTGTTTTTGGGCCAAAATTTATTATGGTCGAGTAATATTAATTAATAAAAATACCATAATTTGGTATTATTATGGGTGCATAAACATAAGTCTTAATATTTTTATTTAACATGAAATTTACTATGCGGTTCTTACTATGCAGGAAATTATTATTAACTGTGCAGGGGTGCTTTAAATTGTTTTGCATGAATTTTATTAAACAAATGTCTCATCGATTATTCTATGTTTCCGATATTATGAAATTTATACATTTGTTATAATATTTAATGGGTCTATTGAAAAAAAAAATTATGCTTCCACTATTTAGTTATAGTTAATATGCACTATAAAATGCATCTGTCAAAAGGGTGTGTTACGGTCATATTTCCCCATAGGGAAGTATTTCCCATTGATCCTGTCTACTTGTGAAGGAAATGATATCAACAAAATCCATGCACCCTTCGTTGAACCTTGAACCATGCCACAAACCATGCTTTACTTTTTCTTCAAAAGGAATTGTATGGTTCGATCATGTGCATTAATGAGAATATGGATATTCCATGAGTGACTTGCATATATGCATACTAGTTTGAATGTTTCAAAATCCCATGTGAGTTCCAAATGGAGCTTGTCACACACTTTGTCTATGGAAAATGAGATTTTCGTGTTAGTGATTGGAGGCGATGCATGAAAAATGAAATGCATAGAGTTCCATGGTAAGCCCAACATAGAATCTTGACCCCCTCCTTAGGTCTACATTAACTAATTCCCTATTGGTGTCCATCATGCTTATGGGACTTGGGTATCACACTCAAAACCTATCAGCAACATCACAATGTTATACCATATAAATTCATATATACCATGTGATAATGTAACTTAAGCATAAAATCATAACGCATCACATAATTCAAATAAAAATAATACATTTATCATGATTCATTCATCACCCACATATAAAAAAATATGTCGCACCTAAGCAAATATAACATATCATAATGGAGTATCCAAATAAAATAAGTCCATCAAAGCACAATACTAAGTTGTTCAAAATATATGAGAACCCAATAATATAATATATAATCTAAGTTGAATCAAATCATTTCAATTAGAATTGACCCCTAAGTTGTGTGTGGTTTTGTTAATGACTAGGTCCACTTTGATCACCCATCGTGTATAATGTGTGATCCCTCTCAATTTTAAGTTAATGCTAAAGCCATTCATTAATACGCCAATGTTGTGGCATAATTAGTTGATTATTGAATTGTCATTGAAAATGCTTGGTGTAGTTTTTGAAGGTAAAACACTGAGTACTATTGAGATTTGGGCATTGTTGGGGTATTGGTAAGACAACATGATTTAGTATCAAACTAGCTTTAGCATTGGATCTTGTGTTAGGGGAGGTACCATTTCCGCTAAAGTTGTGTTTAGGGTTGCATTATGATCACATTGTTTTCCTATTCTTGAATTGAATAACTACAATGACATTGTCATGATTCAAAAACCCATGTAGATGGAAGAATGTATCATCTTTTCATTACATTTGAAGAATAAAGATGATTTGAATCCACTGGACTCCATAAGTTTCTCATAACATTTATCATTTTCTCATATGAATATGTGGGAATTTCATGCAACAAAAATTTTCCATGTCTCAAGGCATCGATTTCCATTTAAACTAACAACTATTTTTTATAGTAATGGGTTAATAAATGAACAAGGGAGAAAGTTGCATTGCAGCTAAGTCCCTTCCAAACCAAACAACAAAGAAAAGGACGAAGTGGGTCAAGCGCGAAGTGGCAGCGGAGTGACAGGTCGAGGAAAAAGAATTGAAGACATAAGCCACAAAGATCTGACGTTATTTTATTTTGCTCGAGTGTAGCAGCGCCATAACTCATAACGCTCCGCTTAAGCCCACCGAAGCATTGTGCGCTAAGCCATCTAAGGAACAGTGAATACAGGTGCCGATAGAGCATTCGAGTAGAAGGCATGAACTATGCACTTAGTAGCATGCATATGATTTTTTCTCTTATGCACGTTCCTGTGGAATCTATGCAACCTGCTAAGACTAAAGTTGTTGATGAGTTCATTATAGAGGCTGAAGGAAAGAATTTTGAGATTACATGAAGCTAAAGCAAGTTAACCTTGAACATAAGTGATTCATCTCGAAAATGAAGATTATCGCTAAGCACAAAACCAACCAAAAATATATTTATCCCTTCTCTGACTGAAAATGGAAGCATTACTACACCATAGACAACATGTTTTCCGTACAGATGGAAAATGAAGTCAAATAATCAAGGACACTTAGATCATGATCGACAACAATAATGTAACTTACAAATTAAAATATTCTTCCATTAGTAACATTGAAGGAAACTAAATGATAAACAAACTTGTCAAACAAGAGTGGATTTCTCGGAGGCTATGAAGAAGCTATTTTGCACTTGCAAGAAGTCGAACTAGTCGAGCTAGGATGAACTAGCAGAATATGAACTCAAACTTGAAGAGCTCAAGGTGATGAACTTGAAAGGAAACTGGAAGGTGTGTCAGGAGGTACTATAACACAACGTGCAAGATAAATGATAGGAACATGAATCCGTTCTACGAATCCCTTCTAGAGGAGTCCCTAGATCCTAAGAGAAAGCCTAGGGGGTTCACTATCTTTCCGATCTATTCAAATTCCTTTTAGTAGTCAATTAATAGAACTAAAGATTAGTGTCTAACAAAACCCAAATGATTAAAGCAATTTGTGTCAAAACAAAAACTATGTGCACAGAGGAGGTGCAACAAGTGGTTTCAAGTGTGTTTTGATCACAATAATATGGTTCCCTAATACAATTTTCAGTCCTAGAAAGAAGAATCCACTTAACCTAAAGACGAGATCGAAAGGAACAAGTTCAAGTGTTGGGCCAAAGGAAAAATAGAGTGCCACAATAACCTATATAGATACCTCTTGCAAGAGAGGCATTCCCATAATTCTGTGTATTAGTGGCTTTTCAAACTGTATAAGAATGGCTTTTCAAACTGTATAAGAATGCCATAGGAATGCTAACTTTCAATAATCCAAATGCTTAAGATAACTTTTAGCAATGTTTGTAGTTCAAGTGCCCGCGGGGACAGAGCAATTTGTAAATGGATGTGTTATGAGGAGTTGTGAATGGAAGGTCTCGTGTTCAAATCCCCCCAAACTTATCCATGCCCCATGCTTCAGGCGATGTGAGTGCACCTAGGGGTTTCCCATTTCCCCTAGTACAAAAAAAGAAGAAAAATGTTTGTAGCTCAAGCCAAGCTTATGCAGGTCAACATAGTCCAATCCAAAATTCCAAATGAAAATTAGGCGTTGTGTGCTGGGAAATGTTTTTTTTTGTAAATAAAAACATAACTATATATTTCGTGCTGATAGAGAGTACATAGCCATACAACATCTGCAAAGGCATTCCTGACCAACAGAGGTCAAACAGGAACCCAGAATCCGATTGACTGTAACAAAACTGCCTCATAGCATTCCCAGCTTTGTTTTCCAAACAGGAAAAAGACATAATCACAACAGGACAATCTAACCAAGAGTTCATGACAGAATCCATAATTCCGATAATACAGAGTGGACTTTGATAGTGACCATACATACTTCCTAGGCCTAGAGAGAGACCAAAACACAGAAACTAGACAGTGCACCTTAATCAATAGTAATAGTCTGCAAAGTCTGAACCGCAGGTGCCGGAGACGAGGTTTTGGCGAGCACCAAGTTCTGGGCCAAAACGTCACCACCAGGAATGCCCGAATGGGAAAGAGCTCCACCCTAGCTGCTTCCACTCCCATCATCAACAATCACTCCTTGAATGACGACAGAAAGGCCCAGTTTCTTAGTAATGGCGTCAATTTTAGAGTGCATCACCCTATTGTCCAAGTTGGGAGATTTCCAGGATCGCACACGCTCATCGTCACCCTGGCATTTGTTTGCAGAGTCCATTAGAACATTGGCCAACAAATTTTTGGTGACCCAATGGGTCATGAGAGTGCGCTCATAGAGAGAACCCAACCAGTCGTGGTGCTAGGGTCAACCACCCAATCCTCCAGGTCCTGATAGATTTCTCCCACAGATAAAGCTTGGACATTTTCCTAGAGAGCCTTTTCAGTCCCTTCAATATCATCATGAATGGAGGGAGGAATGCGATTGCGGAAGAAATCAAGCATCCCTCAGACGGGATTTAGTGGAGGCACGAGTAACCCTACCCGAAACAGCACCACCCAAGCTGGGTAAATCACCACCAGACGGGGAGGAGAGCCTGCATTTTGGTGCCATGATGCAATCAGGAAAAGGATCAAACAAAAGAACCAGAAAAAACCACCCAACGGAATACTCAGGATTCCACAAGGCACGGGATCGACAGAAACTGACTCGTTTGCTGAGAATGCGAATGCGTTGAGGAATGAACATTACAATCAAATTTAAAACGGAGTGGTGTGTCATAGCCATTACTGCCTGATGATGCGAATATGCCGTCAAGTACAAAGCCTCCATTGTCAAGAGATCTGCCCCAATCATGATTCTGAGGGAAGGACAGAGAAGGAATAAACGAGGGATGCTCCTAGTCTTTTCACCACCTATTTCATACTTATGAGATTACGTCGCGGTGTCTCTCGTGATGGGGTTCATCAAGGAAAGTGTCATTCTGAATGGTGTAGAGACTTGACACGAGGCTCCCTCCTGACCTCATCATCCCCCACATTTACATAACTTACACAAGGCGTACCCAAAGCCGGCAGCAGATTTAAATGCTCTCAATCCTTCTGGGCTAGGTGGCAACATGATTTAATCCACTCGTCATAATTGTTCTTGGTCTGATTGCAAGCCCTTAGGGGGGACCCATCGTCAATTCCATGATTTTCCAGATGGTCCGCAACTTTGTTTGCATCTCGCTTAACGTGGCTAAAGGAGACAACCTCAACATTAAAAAGGAGTTCGCGGAGATATTCTAGCCTGGATAGAAGGCGCCAACTGGAAGAGACTTTTTCCAGCAATTGCCCAAAGGACATTTTCCTAGCCATGTGGATAATTATCAGCGAATCCCCCTTAAAAACCACCAGGAACTATGCTTCGGTGATTGCCATGCAGACCCCCTGAATAAGACCTTCCAATTCAGCCAGAATTGTTGGAATCATGGCCAATAGCGCCAAAAAAAACCTTCACAATGGATCCCGACTCATCTCTGCAGACTCCTCCAAACCCAGCAGGGCCAGGATTACCCCTAGATGCCCCATCGAAATTAACTTTGAAGCTTCTAGCCGGAGGGGTAAACCACCGAGATGGAATGTCGAGTCTGCAAATAACCTCCTTTTTCCGTAATCCCTCCAGATCAGAACGACGCAGCCCCCATCCCTACGCAATACAGGAATCCCCTGATGAAAACACTTTGTCTTTATCAAACCATTGCTGACAATGAATGGTCTCGATCATGTTTTTTCCCAATTTTATCCAGACAGTATCCTCCGAGTTGGAGTGATCTCTAAATATACGTTCATTCCTTTCTTTCTAGATAGACCACATAACCATTCTCGAGAATAGTTGCCAGAGCAAACCAATTATGGGGTTAGAGAAGGCCAAGGGATCCTAGGAGTGAAGTGTTTGTTCTGGGTGGTTTCTAACACGATGACTTCTTCTGAAGATGGGAGCACCCCTATCCCAGATCGAGGAAGAAAATGCACAAGAGTCAAGCAAGTAACTGCTGGATTCCTCATCACTAAGGCATAAGGGACAACGAGAAGGACCACAGATTCCCCTCTTCCTCAAATTTTCGCTTGTTAGGATCCTCTTCCAAATAACAAGCCAACAAAAGATTGCGATTTTTGGCCATTTGTTCATACCCCAAACTTTTCCCCAAACATTCCTGTCCTCCTCATCATCCTTTATTCGAATTTCATACGCCTCCTTGATACCAAAGGTTCCTTTCTGAGAAAAACCCCAGCATAATCTATCCTGCGAAGCACAGGATCTAATGAAACGTTCCTTCATTGTGGAGTCAAAAGAAGAAAGAGAGTCCTCCTTAGAAAACCCATCCCAGCTTCCAGCCAAAAGCCATTCCCTATGCCATTCCTGATCATTATGGTTCCAATAATGGGCCACCTTAGTTTTTCCAGAGGCTATGCCCCTTTCTTTGATAGAAAGCCATCTGGGATCCTCACCAAGAATGGGTAATTGGTTCCACGAGTCTTCCCAAAAATCGGCCACCTCCCCATTGCGGATTTCCCAAAAACAATTATCCTGGATCAAACGTCTGGCCGCAAAAGCTTTCATCCACATGTGAGATCCCTACTTGAACTCATTGTACTTGATCAAGTGCCTAATCTCATTATCCCGAGCATACTTGAAGTGCCAGAGTTTTGCCCAAGGCTCTGTCTGATAATTGCACCAATGCCACCAAAGCTTTGCCCCATAAATTTCACTTAGAATTTTAGGGTCTCTTAATCCAAGTCCCCCTTTATTCTTGGGCTTGCAAACTTTTTCCCATCCCACCAGAGAGAATTTCACCTTATTTTCCCTGGTGTGTTGGGAAATGTTACTTATTACTTAAAGAGATAATTAAGAGTCACCAATGACTGTATAATTTACCATGTTGCATTCGGCTCTAGACTGGAATCGCATTTGGGAGGATATGTTGTCTCTCCACGACTGTCATAGAAAATACTATCCATTGGTTTTTGCCACACATATTGGTCAGAAGATTCTTGGATAGAGAATTCAAAGTATCATAGATGCAAACAAAACAATCCTTGATCAGATTTATTAGACAACCTTCAAAGAACTAGAACAACGATTACACAATTGCTTTCTTGGACAGCGTTCAAAGAACTAGAACAACGATTGCACAATTGTTTTAATGAATTTTGGATAGCTCTTTTGCTTCACCTCCTCCATACCTGAGCTCTTTCTCTTGTAAAGTAAACAGAACCCATGGATGCCACAAAACCTGGCTATGAGTACTACTTGTTGCTCTTTCTTCCGCGTGAAATATAATGAATAGACCGATTGAAACCTCGACTCCTGTCTACTTCACATGCACAACAAACAATGGCTACAAGTGGGCTTTACACAGACTCCTAGTATGCAAGTTACAAATGGCCTTCACACGGTCCTCTATCTTGCATTCCATAGTCAATTGTTGAGGTATAAATTTATGTAAATTTCTATTTTCAAATGATTTTTACATTAATTTTAGCTTTTAAAAAATAAAATACTCCTGCAGATATTTATGTCAAATCCTAGGAGTACTTCACCAATAAAAAAACCATTTTTGTTTTTCAAAAATAGAATATATATTTTCAATTTAAAAAAAACAGTTTAATAAACTATTTTATGAAAACATTGCAAAACATTATCTAAAACAACATGAAAAATTAAACACAAATATAAAATCAAAAAGCTTTCCCATCGAAGCCTTGGCATGGACTTAAAAAATAAGTTAAATAGGTAAACAAAATCCATTTTTTCAAAGAGTTATTTTTAATTTTTTAATTAATACCTTAATTTAATAATTGGTTTTTAAATTTCAATGATATTCTTAAACCTTTAGATCAAATATCCTTAAAAGCCTTAAACCGTTAAAGTAAAGTTCCAACCAATTAAATAAAACTATAACTCTGCAAATTAAAAACAAGTGTGTGCTCATTGTGATGTCTTCTAAATTGAATTGTGTTAGAATTCAATCAATTCGACATCACAATATGCCCAACTATAAAAATCTATACTTTTCAAAGTGTGTCCACAATATATGAACCATTAATAAATTGAATATTGAGAATTTATCTAATTCTTACGATATGCTAGTTCCTCATTGGCCCGTCACGTTGCAAGGAGCCATCCAGATATTTGTGATTTTTTATAACTTTGACGGATTAAATTTCTTGTTGCACATCTTAGCGCACTAATTGGTCTTACAATTACGTTCTTGAAATCCTGCAATTCAACAAACCAAAAAAAGAAAAAAAATACCTTTTACCGAATACGCAGAGGAAACTTTGAGGAAGACAGAAAACGTTTTCACTAATTTCATAATGGGGTGGTGGCGCAGTTGGTTAGCGCGTAGGTCTCATAGCTTATGTTAGAGTAATCCTGAGGTCGAGAGTTCGAGCCTCTCTCACCCCATTCATTTTGATTTTTGACCAGACAAAACTCAGCTGATCCGCCATAGTTGTGAAGGGAAGGTAACCAAAAGTGTATCATTAACTTGGCCACGCCAAAAGGAGTTGTTCCAACGTTTTCTAGACAACCTATATCCCTCTTGGTGAATCATTATAAGGTTCGGTTTCGGAACAAGGAGTTGTTCCATTATGATGTTTTTATCTCTTCCTTCGCCTGCTAAAACTTCATTATAAGGTTCGGTTTCAGAACAAGGAGTTGTTCCATTATGATGTTTTTATTTCTTCCTTCACCTGCTAAAACTTAAGGTGATGCCCAAAATGATCTTTACAACTTTATGAGTAGATGAAGGCACAAAACTTGTTTCCACTTTGTTCAATTTTCTCCTTTCTCCTTTTCTCTCTCCCTCTTTTTTAAAGTTCTTTATTTGGGGATTTGATTAATGGAATTGGTAATTATTAGGCATCGTTATTCTGTATAGATATTTTCCTCAGCCATTGGATGTTAAGCTAGCTATCTTTATCCAATTCACAAAATTTCTACTAGATATCTTGTGATATTTATTTTTTTATCGTTCTTTTTTTGATGTAGTCTATAAATGAAAAGATTATCTCACTAGTAGAGACTATGGACTCCTAGGATTCTTACAACGAGGGAGTCCTTGTCCTTGTAATGGGTGCTCCCAATGGAAAATATGGTGTAAAATAGAATTACACGCATTCTTTCTTCTTGTTAGAATATTGAGAATATGCATAAACATATAACAATACATTTGCTAACATGCAAAGCAAGAATCTACTAGTCTACCCTTATATCTACAACAAATAATCATGTAAGAAACAAGAGACAAGAGAAAATAATGATACATTGGATATACATAGTGAAACCCCAAATGGGGAAACAACCACAGGAAGGTATTGTCTTCTCATTCTTAATAAATCTCCAATATTACAAGTGAGCTCCTCTTTACAACTTTACAATAACATCACAACATAATAGGATTGTATGCCCAAAGGCTCTCCTTCACCTCTATTATATACCAAGAGGTATGGAAGAATTACATCCCAAAATACATGTGGCATAAATGATTTCCCACCTCTTTATATAATGAATGGTAATAGGAGATATTTCTCCACAATGCATGTGGGATAACTCCTTTTACATAAGATTGGAGTTATTTATGCTTTCCAATGCTATACAAGACATCTTACTATATCATACTAAACATCATTAAACATGTAATATTAAAATTACACATTCCAACACTCCCCCTTAATGATGACTGGGAGAACAACACACAAATGGAGGAATATTGAAGTACATTAACTTTCCCCCTTGATGACAACTTTTCACATTCCCAATAGACTGTGAAGATACATGAAATTTGCTTCTGTCATTGATTTGGTGAAGATATCGACCGCTTACTTTTCTGTGGGACAATACTCCAAACAAATAACACATTTCTCAACAAGATCTCGAATGTAATGAGATCCAAATCAATGTGTTTAGTCAATATAAGTCAAAAGAAAATGAGTAGATCAATGCATATGAGGGAGCAATGCAAAGCTTATGTTTGTGCAATTTGTATTTAAACCTTTGTGGAAAGTGTATGAATATACTCTTGAAGGGAATCGTGTGTGTGTTGTGTTGGAGAAAGTCATCAAATCCACAAATTTGACAATCGCTCCTTGATGTTTGCAGCATAAGGACCCTAAGGTTGTTCTTCATTCTATCATGAGAAAATGGATGACACTTTCGAGTACAATTCTGTCAATTCCAATAGATTATTTTCCAAATCCTGTTTCTGCTCAATCATGTCATATGTCATGCCTTCGTCCCAGTAAATAGGTTTTAACTGGTGTTGATGGCATGCTTCTAGAACTAGATAATGTAAGAAGATCCACAGAGATGTGATTCTAGTACTAGTGCACCATGCATTGCTTTTATGTCCAAAATGTTTGCCATTCTAGTGAATATGCTTTCTCACAAAGGTCCTGGAGGAGAATATATAAATGATTTGGTGGAATAAATGGCAGTGGGTGAGATGGATGCAAGGAAACATGAGTGATTCCTTGCATTTGCCATAGTTTTTAGTGGCATGATCTATGTTGGTCATAAATTGCTTGTATTTTTTTCACTCTATAACCCTTTGAAAATGGAACCTCGGCAGAAACATGTGCAAGAAGCAAAGGTGCAAGCCTTGTATCTGATGATGGGAAGATGTTTAGAGTCGATCTCTATTGCTTCAACCAGTAAATTTGTAGCAATTAGAGGCCTTGGAAAACATATTTTCAAAAGTGCAAATCCATCATCAACAACTTATTGGTGTCTCTTTGCAAGTATGACATACCAAGCTGGTCCCATCTTGAGAGTAGCTATTGAACCGTCGAAACTAATTGATGCTGAAATTATTAGGAAAGGCTTAAATATTTTGAATATAGAAGATCCTTTTGTTAAATTCAATGTATCTAGCAGAGGTGAATAGGTTCTTACAACTTCCCAGGAGGTTAATTTAGAGAGATGTATCACATATTTAAAAGAGATGTTTACTTGTGTTGATCTAGATAGTGTCCCCCCCCAATTATTTCTTACAGGGAAAATATAGAACTAGAGGCAAACCCCACACAAGAATCTAGAAAGAAAAAGAAGGTGATGGATAGGGTAAGTGCTAGCAACAAAAGGAAAACCCTTAGAAAGGAAAAAATAGGGGAAGAAAATAAAGAGGTTCCCACCAATACAGAGGTTGTGGACAAAGATGTTGTTGTTTCCATAATATAAATACGAACGTACAAATAAATCCCTCTCGAGCTTCAAGGATAAATATATTCAAAATAGAATAAGGATCCAACCATTGCATATAGATCTAGAACTAGGACTCATGTGGAAAACTAGCAGATTTTCCACAAACCCTTGCCACAAACAATGTAGAAGAAATTAAGCCTTCTCGATTAATAAAGAATATTGAATAAGCTCACGAGGTTGACCAAACAAAGAAAAATTAAGTTAATAAAAATAATTTTTTATTTATCTAGAAGAATCAAGGGTAGAGGCACTTACATGGAAAACACTTGCAAAACCTAAGAAGGAGATATATGGAACACACATAGAAATTTCACTACCTAAGCATGAGAAACAAATGTCATACTTGAAAGAAAAGTTTCAAATCCTTAAAATGAAACATTTGGATAATAGGAAACAACTTCAAGATGAAAAATTGGCATTAAGAAATTAATTGGAAAGACAAAGGGAAGAAATTGAAAGCATAGCTAAAAGGATTGAAGTATTAGAAGCATTTATCACTATGGTTGTTGATGTTGCAAAAGACATGCTTTCCTATAGGCCACCAACAAGAATCTCTACGATGTACCTTAGGGAACAATGGAATAGGTTCCAGCTGGGTAATATTCAAACAACCAAAAGGACTTTGCAGAAGTCTATCAACAACCAAAAGGACTTTAGAGAAGCCTATCAACAACCAAAAGGACTTTAAATTGTTGATAGAATTCTGTAAGGTCTTTTTTTTCCAACTTGGAAGTATTAGTATGTTCTCCTTGACTAAAGGTTCTAGCTAGGTAAGATAAATGACCAAAAGGACTTTGCAGATGTCTATCAACAATGCCTTGAAAGGGACCAAAATCAACTATGTGTGTTCTATATTCATAATTATGTTGTGCCTCAATCTTACAAGTGGCCTCCTAATCCTTGTGTGGGAGATGCACAACTTAAAGCTTTCTAATCATGGGTGAAACAAGAGGATACCAATAGTTGTAGAGGTACATAAACACATAGATGAATAACTTAGAAGAAACCTTTAGATAAGGGTTTAAACAACCAAACCTAAGTAAATATTAAGGAACCATGCAAAAATTACCTTAGATATAGATTTTCTCCCAATCCTTAAAGACATGTAGAAAGGGAATTGTTCGATATGGTGCTATGATCAAGAATTGAAAGGAGAAGGTCCTACAACTCTACCATAGTAAGTGGGAAGAGCTTACACCTACTCTAAAAAATATAGAACCTCACTCACCATGGAATTTTTAAAGGTTGTCTTCTTCAGAGCACAAATATGTGTAGGAAATCTAAAGAAGATTAATATCAAATGGGTTGGATTAAGGTATCAATATCCTCTCCTCCACCATCCCATTCCTCCATGGAAATCCACATTAGTAGATGAGGAGGGAAAAAAGAAGAGATGGTGGAAAATAGAGTAGGAAGCAAGGCATCAGTTGTTCCCGCAGTTGAGGCTTCTGCGTTTCTGTCTCTTCCTGTATCAGCACCGCTTCGCGTTACTGCATTTACACTCAGATATGTAGGTCTGATCTCTGTTGCGATCAACTGAATGTTAGGGTTCATAGGTTCTGTCCTTCTCTGCTTCTGCATTTCTACTTCAAGTACGGGGCAGTCTTCAATCACATGATCGAATGATTTACAGTAGTTGCATGTGGTGCATGGATTAGTACATTCTCTAGAAAGATGACCTGGCTTCCCACAGTTATAGCAGATTATTTGGCCTCAGCCTCTTCCTTGAGCTGGGCCAGCATTTCTCCCTCTCCCGCGGTATCCACCACCGCGCCCTCTATATCTTCCCTGATCATAGTGGGTGTTCTCCTGTTTTGGATGATTTTCTTCCTGAACACGGTACATTCCATCACCTCGCATTGCTTCCATATCTTGATTTCTTTCATTCATCAGTTCATAAGCGCGACAGTTGGACTCATCATGTCCAACTCACTTATAGAAATTACAGTATAATTTTTTAGGTGTTTTTACATATTTTTGTATTAGGTAACAGTCCTTAGGCCGGTGTCCTCTGCTTCTACAAATTTGACACCATGGTGCCTGGTTTTGATTCATATTTATTGTATTTGGTGCACCACTGTTAATATACTCTTGAAATAAGGGGCAGTGTTCTCTGGTGTGGCCTTCTCCTTTGCATCCTGTGCACCAAACTTGATGTCTTTGTTCATGTCTCTATTCCTTTCCATTCTTCATGCCTTATAATTCTAATGTCAAGGTAGCCAATTGGTTCTGGATCTATAACATCCCAGAATTACTCTCTCCAATTGGTGAAGCCTCCAACTTCATCGCGATCTCTAAGGCCTCAGCCTGCGATACAACTTTCTGTTGCATCAGTGGTTGTCTAATATGGGGCAACAGTGCAACAATATACCATTCTTGGTGCTGTTGCGGAGCTATAACAAAGCTCACTTGGTCCAACAATGTTTTAAATTTTTGGTCAAATTCCCAGACTGATTCAGTATGTTTCTGTTTGATTTCTTTCAATTCTGTAATGCACTGTGATTTTGACTTTGGCTTCTTGAATTCTGCTAACATCACGGCTTTGATGTCTGCTAGGGTTCTCGGCTGTGCTTGAGAATACTTCATAAACCAGTGTAATGCCCTATCTCTAAAAGTAGTGATGAGTTGTTCTCTCTTCACAGCATCATCCTGAACTTGCTTTACACTCCATACGGCTTCACACAGGAACCAATGTTGATCAGGGTCTTCTAGACTCGTTCCTTTGAATATCGATAATTTGATATCGGTATCAGCCATCCTACTTCCAGATTGTGTATGGTTTTGAGATTTTTTCCTTGCGACAAAAGTAGATCCAGGCTGTTGGGTTTTACTAGGGATAGTATTCTGTGGAATGGTCTAAGTACTTGCCCCTGCGGTGCTACTAGTATTGGCAATTTGTGGGATGGGCTGCGTGATGCTCGCAGCAGGTGGGTTCTGGGCTACTAAATTCTGAGGTACAATACGCTGGATTGTGGCTGATAATTGCGTGTTCTGACTATTAAGGTCACATGGAATTTCGGTGTCTATGCGGTTTCTAGGTTCTCTGGGATTCTTTTCATTAGTAAGCTTATATCTCTTTCCACTTCTCAAAGTATGGTTTTCTTCGTTAGAATCAATGTATGTATTTTCTACCATGACAGATTCAGTATGTTTACTACATTCTTAAAACACCTTTCTCAGCTAGAAGCATTTTAATGTATAGACTGAGATTATTTAGGAACTTACCTCTGAATCCTTCGAAGAAGCATGCTTCAGCTTGGCTGTAGGATTTCAGCGTGTCTATAGAAAACTCAGTCACAAATCCCTCAAGTATGCTATCAACCCAGAAGTCGACTGCTCGCGACAATGGGCTTTCTATTGCTTTGAGCTGTTCAGTAAGCTCTGGAGTCCACTCTGTAGGTACTCCTCCTTGAAAACAATTATTTCTTTTTGCGAGGCCCGAGATCCACTCTTGCAGCTCGTTTGGAAACGATGCCTAGAAAATCTCGTGGATGTCCCTCCACAAGTATCTTTTCAACCACTCTACGTCAAATAGACGTGGGTGTTTGTTTTCTTTCTTTTCAAAATCTCTTTCGATCTTATCACACCAAGCCCGGATCTCTTTCTTTTCTGGATGCCAATTGTCTGATCCTAATGGGAACTCGTATTCTTCTTCACACATTACTTTTTCCAATACACTATCGTATTACTGGTCTTAACCGAGCAACAAAACCATTTGTTGGTCGTAAATACTGATCTAGAGGTTTTCTAATGTAGACCCAAGTACTTTGCGGTGCAAGATACCAACAAAACCCCTATTCACCGGCCCTTTCGGCAATAGACTGCAAGCAGTCTGAGGTCTCACCCGAGGTGAAGTTGAGGGGGTGGTTGTGGAATCAGGTTTCCACAACCTGGTGATGTGAGTGTCTATACTGACTGATGCGCAGCGTGGTAAGAACTTCCACGTTGTGAACAACGACGGCGCGAAGTCTTCTACTTTGCATTGATTGCAACTACGCGGTATTGATGAACTATAGCGACATATCAACGCAGAGGGTAAAGATATACTTCCTTCAGATCTCTCTTTAAGGGTTCTTAGATTTGGTGATATGACGATTAGTTTATCAATAGCTTATCTTGCAGTACTTATCATGAATCAGTGTATCAACCGGATCACACATTCGCTTTAAGATTTGATCAAACTAGGCAATCTTACTTAACAGTCCTAATCATTCATCAACACTTAAGCCGATCCATACATAGGAAATGGAATGAATCATGTAATGTTGTACGCCCTGATGCAATACTTCAACTTCAACCATTACTCTGTGATTACTTAGTAGATCCAAACATTCAAAGACTTATAGATACTGAGCATTAACATTCATCCATATATGAACTACTTAACATCTTATTCCCATCCTTTCTGCGGTGAATATAGATAAAAGCATCAAATATTAGATAAATGTAACGTTAAGCATTTGCATTAAGCAATCGAATAATGGAAAACACACAAAGCATCACATAACATGGATTTAACGTGGTTCACCCCCCCGGATGGGAAGCTACATCCACAAGAACTGTTGTTTTATTGTCTCTAGGAAAGGGTACAACAGTTCTTCATCTGCACACTTAGCTGTAGACGCTCTTCTCTCTCAAAATTAGGTCTCTGTGCACTTAGCTGCAGAGCCTTTACAATAGCTTCAATCTTATAGACTTTGATAATATTCAATAATAACCAACAAAAATGAAGAGTCTCCTTTCCATACAAAATCATGCCTTATTTATAGATCAAGACTCGTAGGTCATGTCTTTACATTTAGAAGGCAAAAACCCTTAGGTTTACAAAACGGTTACATGCGCGCCAATAGGTTGCTCCCACTGAGTTGTTCCTTATTTCACGGCCTTTAGACAACTAATGCAAGTAGTATTTATTTGTGTGTGCAACCAGTCACCTTCCTCCCGATCCGCACCTACCCACCGCTTGGTAGTTGTCGAGTATCTTTCCCAAAAAGTAGATCTCCGATGACCTAGCCAGAATATGTGTTGTATTCCGTCCAACACTCTGCTTAGTTGGATCTTCCGTTGACCGAACACCTCACGGTACTGTTCTCCTCGCAGCACTGACTTCGCAGCTCTTCCGACACTGCGCTGCGCGCAACTTCGCAGCATACCAAAACTTATCCCAAAATTGTTCCAGCTGAACTGCGTTCAGGTCTGTAATTCTCAAAATCCTTCCTGCTCAAGATTCCCCATCTGGGCCAGGCCCAACAGTTTTATCATACCATAGAAAGAATGACCAAGGGCTTTCCCAAGATCCTCAATGTATTTAAATAAGCAAGTAACCAAAGCTGTTACCAACAATTCCACGTCTTCTTGATACATAATGTTATACAAACTAAATAGAGAGATTGTTACATGATATAATCAAGACTTTAAGTTGAGACATTTCAGAACTCCATGGAAACTTAATAATAAAAAATTACGAGATAAAGACCGATTAATACAAAGGGGCCCCTCCTTGTAACTTCCATCATGTCAATTTGGGAAGTGAGACCCAACAAGTTTTCATAACTACTTCTATCTCTCACTATCTCCCATGTATCTTATTCCCACAACCATCATTTTCTCAAAAACATTCAAATGCATCACCCAGAATAATCATTGCACAACAATATCTCAACATTCAACACGTGCATTATAATTTCTTAACTATTTAAACAAATTTATGTCCTAAAACAAACTTTATCATTCGCAATAGAATCCAAGTCAGACATTTATAATGTTTGAAGCATAATATTGGACAATCAACAAAAGGAAATGTTCACAAAATTGATCACTCATAACTGCCCCAAATCATATCTCAACAATATTTATCGCTGCAGTCCCATTACACAACATATTGTAATCAAAGTTTAAACATAATGCCCCTTGATTCATATGTTAAAACTAACTTACCCAATTCCATCGACCATCCTTTTATAATATAAACAATGAAACAACTATAATGTGATCACCCTCAATATTTGGATCAAAGTATCATTTGCAATAAGGTGATATTAATTCAAGGCTTAGGCATTTGGAAACATGTATATATTGGAAGTAACTTAATCTCCTTGTGACTCCCATGCTGAGAGGTAGGGACCCATTTTGTAGAATTTGTTCTTAGGTGAGAAACGCATGTGGTCGAACTCGTAAAATATATTAACAAGTGATAATCGTCAATGACAGTAACAACATTGAATTTGCAACACTTTTAAAATTTTAGCTTGTGAACCATTTAGGGGATCAACAAATGGTGACTCCGTGGGGAGGGATATGTAACATAGGTCAAAATGAGAATTGTTTATTTTTCAAATGATTCACTAATTGGTGGGGTAAACATTCATAAGTAGTGAACTAGAAAAGAATGTACACAACTATTATTAACACGGGTATGAAGGGAGTGAAAAATCAGTAAAGGGATGAAGAAAGGGATAATAGAAAGGATGGGATGGAATGAACACATTTAGTGACAAGGAGTCCATCTATCAAACAATTTTTTTGGGGAGAGATACTTATTAGGTCAGCACCATCCATAGTATTCATCATTCCATAGTGCACTTTCATTCCTCTTAGCTTCTGAATTAGTTATTCAGTCACAAATTAACAACACTTTTTTATGAAATATGTGGCATCCCAAATCAAGTCTCTTATGTGAATCTTAAATAAAAGGTTACAAGGGGGTATAATTGAAACACTTGGAAAATATTAGAAGCAAGAGCAATCAATAACAGAAACAATAGATAATTAGACAAACAAATAGAATGAAAAAAAAAAAACTCAAATTATCAAACAAATAATTAGAACAGACTAAATAAAAATAAAAATACTAAACTAATCAATCAATCAAGCGTACAAAGCAACTGCTTACTAAAACTGCATATGATCCTAAATCTATTTACAACTGAGGAGACCCTGAGTTAGGGTCAAAAAAAGGTTTTAGGTGTGATACGTTAGTAGTATAGGAAAAATGTCTATAATCATTATCCTTTAAAAGGCATGAATCACTACCCACCACTAAAGAAATTACATACCAACCTAGCCATAACTTTTGAAATTTGGAATGCTTGCCTTTATCTACATGATCAGAATCCAATAATTTGTTTTTGGTCCAACTTCAAATATTCTAGCTTTGGCCTGCTTGATAAAAAAAAATTCACATACTATTGCCTTCTTTCCAAATTATTCAGGGCATGCTGACATTGTTCATCCTAGGCAAGCAATGTATGAAATATTTGGGTTAGATCAGCCTCTTTAATCTCTTTTGATTGAAAATCTAAATGTAAAGAAGCTAGATGTAATTCAATAGGCATAACAACATCCTTCCCATAAAGAAGTTGGAAATGAATAGTTCATGTACTAACTTTGTTTGTAGTTCGGTCAACCCAAAGTGCATATGGAAGTTGAAAGTGTCACTGCCTGGGCTTGTCTCCTATAGTCTTTTTCAGGATTTTAACAAGTTTCTTGTTAGTATATTCTACCAATACATTTCCTTGGTTATAACAAGAGGACACGAATGAATGCTTGACCCCAAACCTATTGCAGAATTGCATCAACTTTCTAGAAATAAAGTTGCTTGTTAGTAAATTCTACCAATACATTTCCTTGGTTATAATAAGAGGACGAGAATGAATGCTTGACCCCAAACCTATTGCAGAATTGCATCAAATTTCTAGAAATAAAGGAAGTTCCATTATCTGAAACAATTCTCAAAGGAAGCCCAATCCTAAAAAATATGTTGTTCTCAAGAAAAGAGATTACCTAGTCATCAATTGTGTTTTTCAAGGGCACTACTTCTGACCAATTTGTGAATTAATTGGTAGTAGTTAGGATAAAAACATGGTTGAATTAATATGGTGGGTTTGTAGGGCCAATGAATTCAAGTCCCCACTTGGAAAAGGGAAAGTATGAAATTATAGGTTATAGGGGAATTATAGAAAACTCCTGCTTCCAGTTGCTTTCTAACATGCATCGCATGATTGCATAAACTTAAAGGAATCCTAGAAGATACTAGGCATGTAGTAACCCATTCATATGAATTTATGATCCATGGTTATGGATGAAAAGTGTCCTTTGATATGAATTATTTCATCGAATGAACCATGTAAAGTTTTAAGCATCTTATTAGCCATTTCTTCGTCAAAACAATAGAGTGTCTAGAGTAAAGTATTTTGATGCTTCTAGACTTAACCTTCTACTTTTTGTGTATTATAAAGAAGAAGGACAATGTTGGTGAATCAAGTAATATGTAATAATTTTGTACCAAGGATGATTAATCAAATCAATTTCATCTTTCTCAACATAAAATAAACTCGATTGAGGGTCTTCATAAAATTCAAAATCAGGTACTATTTGAGGATGTTGGGAAAGATTAAGGGATAAAACCCTTCCCTTAATGGTGTTGGTCATGGTGATGGTGAGGCCATGTTCTTGGATCTTGGTAAGTTAGTGTGCCAACTTGCCTAAAAGGTATGTTTTTGACAACATAAATTTCATGATAGGTAAAGGCACTTTAACCTCTGTGTGCTTTCCAATGATGAGACTTTTAAACTTTTCAATTGATTTGACAAGAGAATAAGCATGTTTCTCAATCAATGTGAATTTTATTGCAGTATCTACAAGGATTTGACTAGTGAATGCTATAGGTTCTTCGAAACTATTTTTTTTTTTGTTGCAAGAGAATAGTCGATATAGCCTCTTTGGTAGCATTCATGTAAATGATAAAATATTTAGCAAAATATGGTTTAGCAAGAACTGGGGTAGAAGAGATATCCCTCTTTATCTCCATGAAATCATTTGCAACATCATTATTTCAGATGAATGCTTGGTCACCTTTCAAAAAATTGTGAATTGGTTTCACCATCTTAGCAAAATCTGGAATAAACCTGTCGAAAAAAGTTTATTTTTCCCATAAACGACTGTATTCGTTTCTTTGTAGAAGGAACTGGAAGATTCTGGATATCCCAATCTCTTTCAGGATCAATACTAATCCCTGCATATGACATAATGTGTCCAATCAATCTTCTATAAATGACACCCAAAATGGATTTTGAAGGATTCAATGACATACCATATTTTCTATAGCATAAGAAAACTTGTTTGAGGTGCTAAAAATGATCCATTCTTAACTTAGAGTGTATGGTAAGATCATCCAAATAAATCAAAATGATAACTCTGATTAAATCATCGAAAGCGACATGCATGGCTCATTGGAAAGTGACACTTGCATTAATCAGACAAAAGGGCATGCACTCGTCGGAAAAGGTCCCCCATCTTGTGGTGAAAGTGGTTTTATATCTATTATATTTTTTGAGGTGAATCTTGTCATAACCAGGAAAACCATCAAGCAATGACATCATTTGAGATCTCATTACTTGTTGTAATATTAATTCCATGTTGGGTAGAGTAAAGTTATCTTTAACACTTGATCTATTGAGTGCACAGAATTAGTCAACGGAAAGTCAAATGTCCCCATTCTTTTTTCAAACTGGGACTAAATTTGCCACACAGTTAGAATACTTAACTAGAAATATTATATGAGCGGTGAGCAGGTTATTTAGCTCTTTTTGAATGGTAGCTTTGAGAGTGGGGTTAATAGGTCTTTGTCTCTAGTGAATAGAAATAGAGCCTTCTCTAATTGGGATAGCTTGCTGAATAATACATGGGTCAAAACCTTGTAAATAAAAATGCCGTAAAAGAAAAAATGTCATGAAACTCATGAAGTAAAGATTAAAACATTCATTTTGTTCTTTGGAAGAATTGGCTACTATGTACAATTTTTTTTCTCTTATTTCGAACCAATGTTGATGGGTATAGTGTCATCATTTTTATTTTTTATTCTTCTTTCATGGAAGGATGTTTCTTAACAACATCACTAGGGGAGAATGAATATTCCAAAGGTGTCAACCCTTTAGGAAACCTATTTTTCTCAAGACTAATCATTTCTATAGAATCACTTGATTAATTAGTCAAAAATGTATGTAAGCTTTCTCCATTAGCAAAAAATTGCTAGGACTCTTCATTATCAGGAAGATGAGGCTTGTAAAGGGATACGATAGAGTACTCGAGTATTTTTGAAATAATATGCCGATCATGCTTGGCAACATAAGCATATAAGCTACTAGCAATAGAATTTAATCTTCTACATATGTATTTTATGCTAAAAGAGGAAAAATTATGAATATGATTCGAGACAATACTTGTGTATCATCTTAACATCTTATTAGATGGTGTGTAAATCTTCTTGACCATGTTAATGACCATCTCAGAGTCACCGAAAACTATTAAATTCTTCCAAACAAGTCAAGAGAAATTGTAATCCCTAATAATAAGACTTCAAATTCAACCACATTAATAGTGCAGGAAAAATTTAACCAGTACGTGAATAAATGGATTTTCCCTAATGTAGTATAAATGGTGCTCCAAACCCTATTTCCCTCACTTGAAGAGGCACGATCAAAATGCATGTGGCATATCTAATCAAGAGACCCATATATAGGATTAAGTTTGGAATCATTAGTTTCCTTTTATGTGAAGATGGAGTAAATACCAGGATCAAACTAGACAAAGTTTACTGACAATCGAGGAAGAGGTTTGATATAGGGCACAATTTGATTTTCTCGAAAAAAAATTATGTTCTTGGTACCCTTATGAATGATGATATGAGTATCATCCATATAGTAATAATATCCTCTGATTAAATATTTCCAGTCTCTTCCCAGGATAATAGAGTAACTTCTCACTCTCCTATCCATTACCTGAATGTTGCATGTAGTGTGAATCTTAGGATGAGAACACATTAATAAGGTGACATATTTCACTTCACCAATGGTGGTTTGACACTGCTTATTAAAAGCTAACATGTTTATGGGTCTCTCATTTGTACAAGGAAACCCTAAGTATTCCATGATCATTTTAGACATGACATTAGGTCCAAAGCCTCCATCAATGAGACAACAATGTGTTATTTTGTCCATTATTTTCATTAACACATAAAAATGAGGATTTTTGGGAGGTGACTAGACAAAAATAGATCCTAAAACATCTTTATCCAATACATATTCATCATTTTTAGAGATCATATTAGAATTTGAACTTGAATATTTTCAGGCGTGGCTAGTAAGTAACTCTTCAACTAAGAACCTCTTGATATTCTCTCTTTGTTCAAGGGTGCAACCCAAATCGAGAAAAGTAGCATTGGCATTGACTTTGGATAATTCCTCTATGATGTTCTATCTTTCAATTGGGGTATATTAGGAACATGATGGTTTATATTGAGGAGCTTGAATTTAGTTTTTCATTATACTTGGAGGGGTGCTTGTAGAGAGGGTTGCTTTTGTGCAAAAATATTTGAGCTTCAATTTTACTTAGTGCCCTTGTTTCAATTATTGTAAGTCGGAATCCTAGTGACAACAACCATAACATCTTCATCTTCTACCCAGTACAGGGCATTAATGATTTGGTCAGGTTTCTTACCAAATATTCGCTCCTTGGTGGTCTTCATCATTTCACAAGTGTTTGTATTGTGGTGATCTTCACAAAAATTACACCATGGGTGTGTTAAGAGAGTGTGAGTTTTCACATTTCGAGGATGATACTTGGGGGCATAAGTGTTAGGTTTCCCTATACCAAAGGGGATGCAACCTTCCTTTCAAAAGAGATCATTATATTATTCATATCTTGCATGAGTTGGAGCATGATGGTCAAATCAATAATTTTGCTTGCGTCAATGAGAGGTAACCAAGTATGAATGACTTACTCCTCATATTCCAGGAAATATTGTAGAGTTCAATTGAAGATCATTTATAACATTTTATTCTAGTTGATTACGAAAATATGGAGGTAAGGTGTTATAATTGTGAATCAAGTCTACCTGATTGTGGGGTTTGATAGGCTGGGGAAATCAGTTATATAGCTTCGTGAAACATAAATTGAAGGACTTGATTGATTCCAATGGATTGTATGCAAGATTATTATAGTCTTTAAACTTGTTTGTCAGGATGTGTGGATACCCATAGGATGATTGGAACTAATAACATAGCTCAATCTA
The DNA here is from genome assembly GCA_027924585.1 of Larix kaempferi. NCBI lineage: Eukaryota > Viridiplantae > Streptophyta > Pinopsida > Pinales > Pinaceae > Larix > Larix kaempferi. Next base: position 514,140 of record BSBM01000423.1, read on the forward strand.
GCTGGAAAATGATTTTGGAGGTCGGTCAAAGAAATCGATAGAATCCTTTCCTTCTAATGAGTTTAGGTGCATGCAAGTATCATTGTCATTTTCTCCTATATTGCGATAGGCATTAGAAAAAATAATTAAGATGATCATCCACTATACATATACCATTACCAAAAAAATTCGACAGATGATCCTTGAACTTAGGAAATGGTGTACAGTGACAGGAACCAAATTTAGGGGTGATTACACATTCCATTCAGTGTTTTTTATATCTTCTTCAAACTTAAAAAAGACTGTATTTGCACACAACTTTTCCTGAGGTTGTGGTATAGGTTGTGGGGTTATAACTACTATACACGCTTCTAAGTGTTTTGGAAGCACTAGTTGACTTAGTCATCTTGGTTATGATAGATAGTGACATTTGTCAGAAAGAAAATTGATGAAGGGGATCCTTATAACTTTGAATAAGAGAAGGAATGAATGATATATCCATATGGGTTTTGAAGGTTTTTCTTCCTTTTCTAATCTTGGATAATGAATCAAAATCAGGAGACTAAACTCTTATTTGGCAGGATTGATGAGAGGTTTTGTACATCAACAAATTAATGACGAAGTGGGATGATGAGGCCTCGCCTTGCAACAAGTTCGCTTTTCTCAATTAGGCAAATTTCTTGAGAGATGGCTTCCCAAGATCTTTCTAATGACTCCTTAGATTCTATCGTATCTAATATATGATTAAATAAACTAGAAGTAATGTTGGTTTGATAAGGGAAAATAGCCCTTACGTTAGGTTGTTGCTTTGATGACACAGTCATATGTGAGTTAGGAATGAAAATATTGGGAATAGATGTGACTAAAAAAGTCAAGGGAAACAACTAATCAACTTGTTGAAGTGGGGGAAGTATTTCATACATAATCAAGCTAAAAATATGGAAAAAATTAAATTATCAATCTCGTCAAGGGTCCTTTCAGTTGTTTCAATAGCAATAACCAATAATTGGCTAGAAATATCAATCTGATTTACACATTTAGGTTGCGACAATATAGCCTCAGTCTGTGAAGAACCTACAACAATTAATTAATGAAAATACACGAGATAACAAAAATAACAGAACTCAGAATCGCTTTTATTGATCGCAAGCCACTTTGAGGGGGCAACCTCCTTTAAGCAAGATCAATACAAATAACTTCACGGTACCTTCATTGGTCTCAACACAAACTTATATACTAAGTCTAGGCGCCAATACCATGGGTTAATACCATGTGTCAATACAAACCATGTGCCAATACAAACTATGGATAAACAATTACTACGGGACGACATACAAAGCATATGCATCCAACAACAATAATACAAACTATGGATCAACAAATACTACGAGACGACTTACATACAATATGCGTCCAACAACAATATACTAACAAAATAAATAGAAGGGTTGACATGGGTTCCTAACATCCCCTCTCCGTTAGAAAAAGATTTGTCCTTAAAGCTTTAGATGTGGAAATTGATGCAGAATCTGAAGGAGTGGTTCTCCTGTAGCATCCTCGGGTTGCATTCTGGGCCACTGACACCTTTTGAGTTTCAGGAGGATTGCTTGGAAGGTTGTAGATGAAGAAGAACAATATCAACTACATGAAAAGTGCGCTCTGAACGGTGCTGATCGGCTTGTTGTTTCAGTCAAATTCTTTCCATGTGAAGATTGTGCTGCAGAATGAGAAGAATCTGATCGCGGTTTCAAAGAACCAAGTCAATTTCCTGAACTGAGGAGTAGTTGAGGGTCTATGGAAGAAGAAATGGCAGTTCCTGTCCATAGAATGCTTCATATGGTGTCCTTTTAGACTTGGTATTGTACCACTGGAGTGCTTCTAGGAAATCCATAGAAATAGTTGTCCAAATCTGTGGAGGGATGGGCAAGGGTTCAAGTAGTCCCGAAAGGAGTGTTGATTCACCCTTGTTGACCTGGAAAGTATCACAGTCAACCACCATCTGTTGAATTGTCATTTTTAGTCCTTACCAAAAGAAGTTACATTATTCCCGGTCATACATTTTGAGGAACCCAAAGTAACCACTTATACTATGAAACGAGAACTCGACATAGTTCTCGTTTTTCTCTCTCCTAATTTTAGTAGGTATTTTTAGCTCCGTTTCAAAAAGGGGTGATGCCAGTATCACACATTTTCATTTCGAGGCATTTTTTGGGACCTTTGAATTATCTTTATCGTAAAAAAAAATTAGTTTCTATTTTCAGGTGCATTTTTAGAAATTTAGCAAAATAGCATACATTTTTAAGCAATTTATAATGAAAAACATATACATTTTGCAATTTTTTCTATAAAATAAGACATTTTTATGGACAAAATAAGACACTTTTATTGACAAAATTGTAAAAAATTCCAGAAAATATAGACATTTAAAACCATTTTCAATCAATTTTCAGATATGTTTTGTATAAAAATGATACTATTTCATATTATTTTCCGAAAAGTGTTGATTCACATAAATTCAAGAAAAACTAAACAAATTATTTGTAAAAAACATATTTCAAACATTATATATAGAAATTTTATTTCTAAAATTAAGTGTGAAAGTCAAAACATTACTAATATATCTTATCAAAATATTGTCAAACTTAACATTTTCTTCAAAACATGAAACTGATCAACACTTTAAGTTATTAGGCACTTTTAGTATCTTGTAATATTTATTGGAATGAGCATATGTGACACATACATCTATCTTCACATATTTTTGTATTACTTTGTGGTTTACAGTCTTTTTCTATTTCATCCATTAATAGAATTTGGGTTTTTTTATATTACTATGTTCTTTGCAATATCTTTTTTTGTATATTTCCCTTTTATATTTCTTCCTTCATTCTATGAAGAAACTAGATCAAACATCTATTCCCTATACCATTGATTTTTATGAACATGATACATTATAAACAGGGAAAATATATTTAATCAATTGGAACACAGATGTCTAAGTGTTAAGACTCCATAGGAGGCCAAATATTTGTATTTTATCAATATTAAAAAGAAAAATATACGATTATAACAAGTGACTATAATAACAATCACATTAGAGAAAACAAATAATTGGTAGAAAGACAAAAAGCCTAGTTCGTGGCTTAAAAATTTAGACATGGAATATATCTATGTAGAAAGGTTGAACACCACAAACTTCACAAGGAGGGTTATCTTAATTGGCAATATAAAATACGCCTTTGCACCATTCTTAAAAATATATCTAGAAAGATAGAACACTTCAAACTTCACAATGAGGGTTATCTTAATTGCCACTATATGCTTGTCCACCACTCTTATCAATTGTTTCTTCAAATATAACTTTATTAACTTTATTTTAAGATATATAACAAAATTCTTAAACTATTGAAAACCTATGTACAAGATTGTGGAAATGAGGTATATATGTCTGTGAAAATATCATAATATTGAGCTAAAGAGATACATGTGTACAATAAATATTATTTTTACATCCTTCTCTTGTACATTTTCTTGAAGAGAGAGAGTTCTTTTAAACCCAATTTACCATTTCATATATATTGATATTGAAGCACATCCCTTACGTAAAGGAATTTGCATATGTCGTGCAAATTTAATATTATCATTAGCATAGATTTTGTAACATGGGGTGATAACTAGTATACTAATTGAATCTTCATATCTACAGACCATGTAAGCCTGTAGAACACCACTAGTATACTTCTTCTCTTTTATAGAAAGAGAGAACAAATAAAATTAAGCTTGAACAAACTAAAAGGGAAAGAATGCTAGACGAGTAAGTGATGGATGTGAATCTTCAAGAAAATATTAGATTCCTACTCCATGGAGCACGCCTCACCGGTGCACCGTCATATTTAAGTTTAGGATGAAAGAAAAATTAAAATTCATTATATCAATTTATATGCATTTATCATCATCCCATCACCTCATATTCTAAATATTTTAAGGGAAACAAAATGCAATTTACCAAGGGTTGATCTTGTTGATTTAAGCATACTCTTGAGCATAAACTAGGGATAAGGATATCTTTATAATTTAGTTGTGAGAACCCAAATTACAGTTGAAACATCAACTGATGAAGTTATACCCTCAACTTTTATGAAATATCTTAATATAATAATTCAAAATTCATCAATCATCTAAAAAGCAACATAGCATAATAGAAACCCAAAATAGCAATGCATGTGTAGCACATTCATGTAAAATTAAACATTCCCTTTATATTAACCGTTTTATGACATTACATGAGAGAGAAAAATAAATACATTAATTCATATCCCATGTTCATGTAAAATGCAATATTACAATCTATGAAAACTAGATTTTTTCCCTACAAACAAAACAACATTAGACAAACAAAAAAAAACTGATTTTTTTTCTTCACTTCTCAAACTAAAGATTTTGGGAAATGAATGATACCAATAGGTATATGGTTATTCTTTCCTAAACTCTCCGTGATTAGGGAATAAATGAAAAAAGAAAAACAAAAGTCTCCTAAACTCTATCTAAATTTGCGCTTAAAGCATAGGCATTCATCATGAAAAATATATACATGTTATGCTATTGGGTTGAATATGGGAGAAAATATTTCATATACCTATTAATATACTGATGATAATGATTTTATCACTAACACATTGACAAAAATAATTCTCTGTTGTGAACAATAAAAAAAGAAGCTATCATATTACACTATCAAATAAAAAAAACAATACTAGGCATCAGTTCAAATTCCATGAATGATTACATTTCATATATCTTAGTAAGTCATTGTGCCACTGTAATATTTAATGATCCTACTAAGTTATATGGTAATTATATCAAAACTTTATGGACACTCATGTCCGAAGACCTGACTACAACCGGGCTTGGTACATGAAGTTTGCATCAAACCTTCCAAAACGAATACCTACAAGTTCTGCTTCGAGAAGTTGAAGATGATTTGGTATTATTACATGCTGCTTATCACTAACATTCAACTCTTCCGAAATTTTCTGCAGTCTGGAAGGTGTGTCTTGCAAAGTTGATTTTGCAACTGGAGAAGATTACCTGCTAGGCGCGACAGAGCAGAGCAGAGCCCTTGGGCGCCCAAAGGGCCGCCCTCACGGGCTTGCTCGATGCCGGGCATCGAGCAAGCCCGTGAGGGCGGCCCTTTGGGCGCCCAAGGGCTCCGCTCTGCCGCTCACTTGGGCGAGCAGAGCCCTTGGGCGCCCAAAGGGCCGCCCTCACGGGCTTGCTCGATGCCCGGCATCGAGCAAGCCCGTGAGGGCGGCCCTTTGGGCGCCCAAGGGCTCTGCTCGCCCAAGTGAGCGGCAGAGCGGAGCCCTTGGGCACCCAAAGGGCCGCCCTCACGGGCTTGCTCGATGCCCGGCATCGAGCAAGCCCGTGAGGGCGGCCCTTTGGGCGCCCAAGGGCTCTGCTCGCCATGCTTTTCAAATCTGTAGGGATTTCAATCTTTCAACCATGCTTTTCATTATGTCTCGAAAATCCAATTATGACACAGTAACCAAAGCTTACAGGAGTATAGAGACGCGTGGGTTTTTCTAGAAGCTTTTTGTTTGATTCATACATCTTTCACCATAAGCCTCTGACTGAAATTTGAATTGCAAAAATTTTGTGCCCTATTTTTGTAGCATACAACTATGTGCTTAGATTTGTAGTGCTGTAAAGCATTTTCGATTTGTGTAATGCTGAGTGTTGAATGTTACCAGCCAAGCAATATCATTTCAAATGAATTCCATTGTCCTTACTATGGATGTGTATGCTTCATAAATTTGTTTACGATATAATTTAATTGTTCCCACTTGGAATGTTGGACCTATATATTCTTCTCATGCTATCCATATTCACAAGCTCAAGGATTCTGCTCGCCCAAGCCATGCTTTTCAAATCTGGATATCAATCTTTCAACCATGCTTTTCATTATGTCTCGAAAATCCAATTATGACACAGTGACCAAAGCTTACAGGAGTATAGAGACGCGTGGGTTTTTCTAGAAGCTTTTTGTTTGATTCATACATCTTTCACCATAAGCCTCTGACTGAAATTTGAATTGCAAAAATTTTGTGCCCTATTTTTGTAGCATACAACTATGTGCTTAGATTTGTAGTGCTGTAAAGCATTTTCGATTTGTGTAATGCTGAGTGTTGAATGTTACCAGCCAAGCAATATCATTTCAAATGAATTCCATTGTCCTTACTATGGATGTGTATGCTTCATAAATTTGTTTTCGATATAATTTAATTGTTCCCACTTGGAATGTTGGACCTATATATTCTTCTCATGCTATCCATATTCACAAGCTCAAGGATTCTGCTCGCCCAAGCCATGCTTTTCAAATCTGGATATCAATATTTCAACCATGCTTTTCATTATGTCTCGAAAATCCAATTATGACACAGTGACCAAAGCTTACAGGAGTATAGAGACGCGTGGGTTTTTCTAGAAGCTTTTTGTTTGATTCATACATCTTTCACCATAAGCCTCTGACTGAAATTTGAATTGCAAAAATTTTGTGCCCTATTTTTGTAGCATACAACTATGTGCTTAGATTTGTAGTGCTGTAAAGCATTTTCGATTTGTGTAATGCTGAGTGTTGAATGTTACCAGCCAAGCAATATCATTTCAAATGAATTCCATTGTCCTTACTATGGATGTGTATGCTTCATAAATTTGTTTACGATATAATTTAATTGTTCCCACTTGGAATGTTGGACCTATATATTCTTCTCATGCTATCCATATTCACAAGCTCAAGGATTCTGCTCGCCCAAGCCATGCTTTTCAAATCTGGATATCAATCTTTCAACCATGCTTTTCATTATGTCTCGAAAATCCAATTATGACACAGTGACCAAAGCTTACAGGAGTATAGAGACGCGTGGGTTTTTCTAGAAGCTTTTTGTTTGATTCATACATCTTTCACCATAAGCCTCTGACTGAAATTTGAATTGCAAAAATTTTGTGCCCTATTTTTGTAGCATACAACTATGTGCTTAGATTTGTAGTGTTGTAAAGCATTTTCGATTTGTGTAATGCTGAGTGTTGAATGTTACCAGCCAAGCAATATCATTTCAAATGAATTCCATTGTCCTTACTATGGATGTGTATGCTTCATAAATTTGTTTTCGATATGATTTAATTGTTCCCACTTGGAATGTTGGACCTATATATTCTTCTCATGCTATCCATATTCACAAGCCCAAGGGCTCTGCTCGCCCAAGCCATGCTTTTCAAATCTGTAGGGATTTCAATCTTTCAACCATGCTTTTCATTATGTCTCGAAAATCCAATTATGACACAGTAACCAAATCTTACAGGAGTATAGAGACGCGTGGGTTTTTCTTAGAAGCTTTTTGTTTGATTCATACATCTTTCACCATAAGCCTCTGACTGAAATTTGAATTGCAAAAATTTTGTGCCCTATTTTTGTAGCATACAACTATGTGCTTAGATTTGTAGTGCTGTAAAGCATTTTCGATTTGTGTAATGCTGAGTGTTGAATGTTACCAGCCAAGCAATATCATTTCAAATGAATTCCATTGTCCTTACTATGGATGTGTATGCTTCATAAATTTGTTTTCGATATGATTTAATTGTTCCCACTTGGAATGTTGGACCTATATATTCTTCTCATGCTATCCATATTCACAAGCCCAAGGGCTCTGCTCGCCCAAGCCATGCTTTTCAAATCTGTAGGGATTTCAATCTTTCAACCATGCTTTTCATTATGTCTCGAAAATCCAATTATGACACAGTAACCAAATCTTACAGGAGTATAGAGACGCGTGGGTTTTTCTTAGAAGCTTTTTGTTTGATTCATACATCTTTCACCATAAGCCTCTGACTGAAATTTGAATTGCAAAAATTTTGTGCCCTATTTTTGTAGCATACAACTATGTGCTTAGATTTGTAGTGCTGTAAAGCATTTTCGATTTGTGTAATGCTGAGTGTTGAATGTTACCAGCCAAGCAATATCATTTCAAATGAATTCCATTGTCCTTACTATGGATGTGTATGCTTCATAAATTTGCCGCGAGCAGAGCCCTTGGGCGCCCAAAGGGCCGCCCTCACGGGCTTGCTCGATGCCCGACATCGATCAAGCCCGTGAGGGCGGCCCTTTGGGCGCCCAAGGGCTCTGCTCTCCCGCTCACTTGGGCGAGCAGAGCCCTTGGGCGCCCAAAGGGCTGCCCAAAGAGCATCGAGCGGCAAGTGATTCTCTGCTCTGCCGCTCACTCATTCGCTCATCTGGGCGCCCAAGGGCCGCCCTCACGGGCTTGCTTGATGCTCGGCATCGAGCAAGCCCGTGAGGGCGGCCCTTGGGCGCCCAGATGAGATAAGCAAATGAGTGAGCAGTTAAGTTGTTAAAATCTCAACACAGTTAGGGAACACCATACCAAACCAATGGACAATCGATTTGATTTTGATAACCGTGAGCAGGCTTTCGACACAGTCATAGATGAGATCTATCTTGAGCTTATTGTTTATAGATACACCTGTAATTGAGAAATGGGATCAGACTTCTATCATCGGGGCTCGGGGCTGCTTATTGTTGAACTCTGTTACCGGTCATTTGAACTCTGAGTCTACTCAATTCTATGCAAAGGGACAATACCGATTATTTTTTTCAACACAGACAATACAGATTATTTTTTTCAACACAGACAATACCGATTATGCATTTTATATCACCACAGGTCTCCAAACGGATTGCTTGATAAAAGTCTTGTCCTGAAAGGAATACATGTATTGTCTTGAAATGATAATCCCCATGTGCATTTATAGAGAATTAACTTCAAAAAAGTAATTTTATTTGAAAAGTAAATATGGATTTTATAATCTTTAAGTTTTGTCTTATTGTAAATTTAAGAAAATGCATTTTATATCACCAAAGGTCTCCAAACGGTTTGCTTGATAAAAGTCTTGTCCTGAAAGGAATACATATATTGTCTTGAAATGATAATCCCATGTGCATTTATAGAGAATTAACTTCAAAAAATGTAATTTTATTTGAAAAGTAAATATGGATTTTATAATCTTTAAGTTTTGTCTTATTGTAAATTTAAGAAAATGCAATTTTTAATGGGTGAACATTTTAAAAATAAAGTCTATTTAATGTGTATTTTTTAATTTATAAGTAAGCTACTATTTTATTTTTTTTAATTAGATTTTTTCTTTACATATATTTTTTGTATCGAATCATATTCATATTTGTATTTGTACTAGAATTATGATACTATTTTGTATTCGTACTCGACTTATAATACTATGATTGATTACTAATTATGATACTATTCTTTATTTGTACGAATTATAATATAACTATTAATCATAGTATTATAATATAATGATTGATTACTTATTATAATGTTATGCACATGACCATTTTGATCGTTCTTATTTTTACGAAATCCGAAATATCCAATTGAACAGTTACAACAAATACATGAAATATCCAAATGAGAGAAGCCGGGTTTGAAGAAATCTAAACACATGACCATTTTTATCTAGCATGTGTTTTTCTTTTTAAGAAATCCGCATTCTCGAGAGATCTCCCATATTTTGAGAATAAAAACACTCTTTGATGGAAATTTACAAATTATCTGTCGGATTCCATCTCACTAGAAAAAGCTGATAAAGCTAAATAGTTTAAATCTTTGCGGCTAAGCGCCAAGGAAACAAGGCTAAGCGCCCGAGGCACCTCCAGGAAACGGAAACAAATTGGCATTTTAGCAAAACAAAATCCAAATGCAAGAGTCGAGTTGGTAAAACTAAATGCACAAGTAACATAATTCAATGGGAGACTCGAAGTTCAAATTTCGGTAACAGAGTTCAACAATAAGCAGCCCCGATGACAGAAGTCTGATCCCATCGATTACAGGTGTATCTATGTATTTAAAGATACACCTATATCCCAGAGTTCAACAATAAGTAGCCCCGGTAACAGAGATCCATGTCGGGCATCGTGCAACCCCGTGAGGGCGGCCCTTGGGCGCCTAGATGAGCGAATGAGTCTGGCCAGAGGAGCACGGAGGAGGGGGAGGAGGGAGGTGCAGCAGGAGGAGGGGGCATTTCCACTTCATTTCTAAGAAGTTTGGCACGATTACAAATTTAAAAAGCATTGTAATACTGTAAACAAAATGTTGGAATTAATATATGCTTAATTTCTAAGAAGTTTGACACGATTACAAATTTAAAAAGCATTTTAATATTGTAATGATCTAGCATCGCACATCTCGTGAGGGCAGCCCTTGGGTTCCCAAGTGAGGGAATGAGTGTAAAACATAAGTTGGGCACAAAAAGCAAATCCTAACTTTAAATTTACATACATATATAATATGTAAAACATAAGTTGGGGACAAAAAAAATGTTGGAATTAATATATGTTTCATTTTTAAACTTGTAATGTTGGAAACAATAATTTTGATTAACTATAAAATTTAGTATTTTAAGTATTTTTAATTGATAATTTTCTTGTCATTTCAAATCTTATATTTAAAATTTATAAAAATATAAAATGAGTTTTAACCTCTAAATCAGTTTTAAACTCTAAATAAGTTTTTGAATATTTATATGAATTATTTGTTCTTGTATGGTCTAATATATTATTTAATTATGAATCGCATCATAATTTCTTTGTTTTTTTTTGTTAGAGTGGTGAAATTATTTATGATTTTTTTGTTTGTTTGTTTAATATGCAACTTTAAAAAAAGTTGTAATTTATCTCTTGAATAATTTTTTTTTTTTTCAATTTAGGGGTTGATTTAAAAAATTTTGTAAACAAGAGTATGGGATGTTTGGGCCATGGCTCCATTTTTTGCCAAAAAAAAAATTCGTGTATACTGGCATCAACACTTTTCTATTTGGGGGGTGTTTTTAGTGTTTTTTTTGCAAAAATCATCGTTTTTATGTCTAGAGTTCTCGTTCATAGTATAAAGTTCTCGTTTCATAGTATAAGTGGTTAAGTGCCTTTCCGATGAAGAAGCATGGATTTCATAGAAGAGATAGCCCTGTTGAACAGATCGCAACCAATTTCGAACAAACAGAGAAATAGCTGTAAGAGAAATTGGGTCATCAAATGTGCGAGAAGGAGCATCTACCACCATATTGTCCTTACCCTTCTTGTAAGTGATCTCATAGTCATAACCCATGAGTTGGATACCCCATTTCAGGTGTGCTAGGGAGGAGACCCATTGTTCTAGGAAATTTTCTAAACTCTGGAGATCAGTCTTGATGCATAAATAATTCCCTAATAGGGATGGTTGCCACTTCGGTACTGCATGAAAAATAGCCATCATTTCCTGCTGAGATGTAGATGCGGCCAAGTGCTTACCGGAAAGGTCTCTTGAAGGAGACAAGCCCACTGATGCAGCAAAGACACCTGCATATCTATCCAAGGAAGTAGTGGAGACCGTTAATGGGTGCATCTGAATGGAATGGAGCTGAGCGATGAAACCATGTGAATTCTTCTTAAGGATCTTTTCCAAGCGATATGAACTGATGATGCGGAGAGACCCTGGTTGTAATCCTGCAAATTTGTGTTGTGTCCCATTGACTGAAAACTACATCCAAAGTTAAGCAAAATCCCATAAGATGGGGCCAAGTGTGCGTAACCATTGAACGCCCAAAACCACATCACATCCGCCTAAGGACAAGGTAAACATGTCAGAGCACATGTTATAATATTCCAAAGAAATACACACATTGTGACACTTTCCCTTGCAAGGTAAGGTGCCCCCATTGGCAACCATGACTTCAAAGTTGGAGCAAGGATGGACAAAACAATCAGCCTGTTTGGCGATCCGGGAGTCAATGAAGTTATGAGTGCTACCAGAAGCAATGAGTATTGTAAGAGAAAGCTTCTTGAAGTAACCCCTGACCCGCATTGTTTGGGGGGTGGTGACGTCAGATAAAGCATGCAGAGATATCTCTGGTTGGTCGTCCAGAGATGGGGGGTCAATAGGTGGCTCCTGAATGTCGACCTGATCATCCATTGTATCTGGAGCTTCTTCACCAATTTGAGAGGCAGGCGAAGAATCCATATCCAAGAGATAGAGCTTTTGCTGAACACATCTATGTCCCCGAGCGAATTTAACATCACAATTATAACAAAGCCCTTTTTCTCTGTGTGACTGCATCTCTGTTTTAGACAAATGCTTGATAGGAGTTGGTTGAGGAGATGGCGGGATGGGAGGTCGTTGAGAACCCATATTTCGGAAGGGAACAAAAGTGGGTTTGGAGCGCTGTTGGGCTGCAATCTTGTCTTCTGCCAACTTAGCCAACCCCAGGGCTTCCATCATTGTGTTGGGACAGAAAATTTTAATCTTTGAGCGGATTTCATCCTTAAGACCACTAATAAAACAAGTCCTATGGAATTCATCAGACAATCCTTCTGTGTGATTGGCTAGTTTCTCAAATTTTGTCTTATACTCTCTCATAATGCCAATTTGGTGAAGTTTAGTGAGGGCTCTGTGAAGTCATCAAAAGCACTAGGACCAAATCGTTGCAAAAGGAGCTGGCAAAAATATGGCCATTTTGGCTCTTCGTGAGCCTTGATGTACCAACGGTACCATTGAAGAGCTTCCTGTTCCAAATGAAATGATGCAAGTGGAACTTTGGTGACATCAAAAGTATTGTACAGATTGAAATATTGTTCTGCATGATAGATCCATCCAGTTGGATCAGTACCATTGAAGCGAGGAAAATCAAGCTTCGGACCACGAAAATTGTTGGAAGAAGATAACCCATTATCTGATGAAGACTCAGACTGTCGTTTGTTGTTCATGGTTGAATGCTCAAGATGGAGGCCGAGAAATTTTTCATCCAAATCTTGGAGTTTGGTTTGGATGTCTGCAAGTGCTTCCTCCATGGTTTTTGCTCTTGCGCGGGTGACAACCATAACTAGGTTTTTTTTTTTTTTTTTGGGGGGGGGGGATGGATAGAAAAACACAAACAGAACCTTGTTTAGTAAAGGGAAATTTGCATTTGGGAAAAAATCTGATGGGTAATTGGGGTTTGACAAGGTTTTGGACACTTTCGAATGGACAAGGAAGAGAAAAATGAGGATTTCAGAAGCGGGGTGAAAGAATGGGAAAATTTGCTAGAGAGGGACAAAGAAGCATAAATAGGGAATGAACACGGTGGCAAAATTTGAAGGTGATTGGGTGAAAATTAAAGAAGTTATGGCAAACCCTAAAAATAGACAAATGTGAGATTTTTGGCTTTGGGAAGTGGAATTTGGGATAGGGTCCTTAGGAATGAAAGATGCAGAATGCGATTACAGGGGTGTCAAGGAAGTTTCAAGGGAAACGGAGTGAAAACAAGGGAGATATGGTGAAAAAAACAATTTTTTTATAGAATGGATCTACTGCAGCGCAGAAGGGATCAGAAACAGATGGATCTGCAACGACACAGAAGTGAGCGGCAACAAATGGATCTGAAACAACGCCAAATGGATCTGAACCGACACCAAATGGATCGAAAACGGTTGGATCTGAAACAGATTTCAGAATGGATCTGAAACGGCTCGTAATGGATGTGAAATGACGTGGAAGTGATTGGCAATAGTTCAGTTGAAAATAGATATGGACCCTAGGTATGTTCGGCTTCCTAACAGTTCAAGGGTTTCACTCGACCACCAATGTTGTCTAACGGCTTGCGTATTGAGGCAATACCCCTTACTCCACGGTTCATGTAAAACTGATAACCGAATTGCCACAAACGACAATTCTTGGTTTACCTCATGGGTGGGAATTAGTCAATCAGGTAGGGGTCGTTGCCCTTTTCGCTGGTAGGTCCTCTCAACGGGCCAGCTACTTTGGGGTTCCCATGGTACTCCTCACAATGAGTTTTAGGGCTTATGCCCAAGTACTTCCCACAGTAAGTGGATAGGGATTATTCCCAGATCCAAAATTGCAACAGATGCGAAAAAAAATTTGGCAGAAATTCCACCCAAAGAGCCCAAGAAAGTGCTATGATACCAGATGTGAAGAACCCACAACAATTAATTAATGAAAATACACGAGATAACAGAAATAACAGAACTCATAATCGCTTTTATTGATCGCAGGCCACTTCGAGGGGGAAACCTCCTTTGAGCAAGCTCAATACAAATAACTTCACGGTACCTTCATTGGTCTCAACACAAACTTATATACTAAGTCTAGGCGCCAATACCATGGGTCAATACAAACCATGGGCCAATACAAACTATGGATCAACAATTACTACGAGACGACTTACAAAGCATATATGTCCAACAACAATAATACAAACTATGGATCAACAAATACTACGGGACGACTTACAAAGCATATGCGTCCAACAACAATATACTAACAAAGTAAATAGAAGGGTTGACATGGGTTCCTAACACAGTCATTTAACTCAAGTGTAAAATGTAGTTTAGTAAAAGTAGGAAAGAAAACAATATAAATAATAAACGGGACAAATGATAAACAACATGCAGCAAACAAAATAATGTTGGCCCAAGGGAACTTTGCTTAAAATCTAGGAGATTATTTGTTTGTATCCCTAGTATGGTTATCGGAAAAGGTTGATTAGGAGAATAGAATTATCTCAAAATCAAAACATTCAACCTCTTGGTTGGCTAAACCAAAGGAAATGGGAATGAGACCCTTCTTTATAGCCTTATACATCCATCGGTCTCACCATTCATTGATGAATCCAATGATACTTCTGAATACAAGTGAAAAGAACATGATTACAACTAAATTCTAAGAATTATTGTACAACTGCAATAACAAAATATACTTTTCTAACAACACAAGTAATTTTATTATTATTATTTTGTTTTAAAAAAGAAAAGAATAGAACAACTTAAAATATGTAACAATACATGAACAAGTATTAATGTAAGAAAAATATCATGAATGGAGATTTGATTGACTTTCAAAACTAATAGAACAAATAAATAAATTTAGAAGTAAGCAACCCAAAAATATAAACCTCACAAAAGTAGAAAAAACTTATTCTTTATTGATAACTTCCATCAATACACAAGGAATAGATCCAACAATTTATTTTAGATTTCTCTGAAAATTCGAACCGCGAATTATTCCAACACAAAGACCAATGTTTACAAGACTGCTTGATCAAAGTGAAAATGAATAAAAATAAGCCAAAACTTATAGGACTGTAACAAATTATGAATTTGTTAGGGCCTTGCTATTATTTTTTGTGGATCAAGCAACTAATTAGAAATTAGCTACTTGAATAACCCTTTCAAGCACATCAAAAAATGACAAATATACTTGTAAACAATGCACATCAGATCAAATCCTCCAACTTTGTCACTAAATAGTAATTCTTGTTCTCAACAAAACTTGTTAGATTTAGAATCACAAGTGTATGAGATGAAAGAAATGTGCAAGATTCAAGAAATCAACATTTTAACATATCATAGCAAAAATGACCAAGGGCTTTCCCAAAAGCCTCAATGTCTTTAAATAAGGAAGTAACCTAAGCAATTACCAACCATTTCATGCCTTCTTGATACATAATTTTATATAAACTAAATAGGGACATAGTCACATGATATAATCAAGACTTTAATTTGAGACATTTAGAAACTCTAGGGAAATATAATAATAATTTTTTTTTGAGTTAAAGATTGATTAATACAAAGGACTCCCTCCTTGTAACTTCCATCATATCAAGTTGGGAAATGACACCCAATGACTTTGCATAACTCCTTGTAGCTCCCAAGACCCACATATCTTATTCCCATAACCATATTCCTCAAAAACATCTAAATGCATCACCCAAAATAATCATTGCATAACAATATCTCAACATTCAATACTTGCATTATAATTTTTTTACTATTCTAAAAAAAAGAAACAAACTTTATTGAAACTTTATCATTCACAATAAAATCCAAGTGAGACATTTATAATTTTTGAAGCATAATCTTGGAAAATAAAAAAAAAGTAAATGTCCACACAATTGATCACTCATAACAATCCCAAATCATATCTCAACAAAATGTATCACTGCAGTTTGAAAATGTCCCAAAACATGCAGGCCTTTACATTTAACAATTGTTCATAAAATTTCAGGGTGAAGATAAAAAAAAGGGAGGGAAGGCCGAACTAGAGATTAACACCAACCACATCCTTGCATTACAGGGAGTCCACATCGGAATTGGTGGAAATGGTGGAAACTTTAGCACAAAAATGATCACGTTATCCAATCAATAAACACAATACATTAATACACGTGTAATAGTTGAGATATGGGAGTAAGATGAGTCAGCCGAGACACATGAAACTATGCTGTGGTGATTGTATATATGCATACTCAATACTAAAACACATAAAAACATTGCTCCATACATCCGTCAAATCAAATCAATATAACAAGTAGTGACTCCATTACACAACATATTGTAATCACAATTTAAACATGAGGCCCCTCGCATCATATGTTAAACATAACTTACCCAATGCCATCGACCATCATTTTATAATATAACAATACATATCAACTATAATGCGATCACCCTCGATCTTTGGATTAAAGTGTCATTTATGCTAGGTTGATATTAATTCAGGACTTAGACATTTGGAATCATGTGTATCTTGGAAGCAGCTTAATCTTCTTGTGATTGATCCCATGCTGAGGTTGGGGACCCTTTTGTAGAATCCGGTCTTAGGTGATAAATGCATAAGAGGACCAACATATACTTATATTTTGGTTCATGAATCGTAGAATACTTTAGCGAGAATACATAAAAGCTATGAGCCGTGGTTTTGTTAATAAATGAACTTTTGATTGCAAATGTACAACAAGTCCTTGCTACAGGGATAAATACTTGAAGGTTTATGTTGAATTAGATAAGTATTTGTATAAGGACTTAGTATTTACTAACATACATGGCGGTACAACTTTACAAAAATGTCTCCTTAAGAAACATGCAACTACTAAGTTGTGTATTAATGTGAACCTTTGCCATAGGATTAGATAACATGTTCTTGTAGGTGTCATAATAGTTAAGAGGTAAGGACATAGGATTCGACATAAATAATTTTGCCAATTGTAATTTGATAACTTATTGGACAACATCCTATTGGTAATGTTCTACATGTACAAAGTTAACTATTATGACACCTACAAGAACATGTATATAAAACATTTTCTTTTGTCTTTTTCGGGAAGTACCTGTTCCATTTTGATTATGAAAAGGTCCACATTGATTATGATCAGCATTAAATTAAAAAAACAATCCCCTTTGTTTATATGTTAATTTGAGTTAGATTGATAAGTCACTTTCTATGGCAGATTTAATTGTTTATGTTCATTGAACATTATAATTGATTTACTTGCTAATTTTTTAGATTTTGAAAGTATGTATTATCTATATATATATATATAGTTTTTTTCTTCGTGACCGTGGGAACCTTTCCCAACTGTTTAACGAATATTGTCATCTGAACTACTTGGATATCAAACCCACGGACTGAGGTCAGCCTAAATGTTGGACAAGACGTAATCAACGGAATACAACCAACCTGGAATGCAACCTATATTACCACACCTCCCCGCAGTAATCGAAACTGGAACCTCACCGCTGGCTCCTTCCTTCAATCAGACCTTATATATATTGATCTTATTATATATGTAATGAGATAGAGCTGTAACGGTCAATTTTGACAAGTGTACCCGAGGCCATTTGCAGCCACAGTGATCAAATCGGCATAATAAAAAAATGGTACCAACAATAGGCGTCTTCAGCCATGTGGTTTTTTATGTTTACCCTAGTCGTGGCCTAATCAAAGCGGATACACAAATTTTAGATTGAGATCGAATTCCTGTCGAGAGACCCGCCGGGCCGCCACTATTTTTGCTTTGCAGAATCAATAGTACAAAGCTGCTTTTAGAATAATCATTAATGTACGGCAGTACAATATGCATGCAATGGTTTTGATGAGAGTTTATATTGACAATTTCGGATCAATTCTTCCGCTTCAGTTTATTAGAGATTTTGAAGTCTTGAAGTTTGTAGCTATTGGCAAATAAGTCTTAAATCTATGTTTAAACTCCTTGTTTTCTTAATTTAATTTTCACTATATAATTACAGCACCTCTCACAGTTTATTTTTATGGAATCAATACCTGTGATTCAAAGGATAGACTGAGAGGTCGACCAAAATTATCTGCATTAAGATTAAAGTAGTGGTCCATTGTTGTTGATACGGTGCTCATTCCTTTTCATTGTGACAAAGTATCGGGGTGCCATATTTCTATACCGTCTATGTACCTACAGAACCTTACTTTTTCTTTTGTGAATGTAATCTGCAAAGTATTGAGAGTGATTTATCCAAATCACTGTAAAAAATAGGATAAATGGTAAAAAATGTCTGGGTTTTAGTGTCTATTAATATAAACAGCAGCGGCAAGCCGATTACTAGAAATCCCTGCCAGCCTGAAGGTAGGGACTAATAGGACCCATCAATACATCAAGTTAGGTTGCAAACAAATTAACATGCATGTTACATGTCAATTGAGGAAATGATTAACTCTAACCAACGATGTAAGTAATGAAGTATAGCGATGTATATTTTCATAAGTATAAATATAAATCTTAGTATCATGTTTTACAAACGTTTTCGATTTGAGGTGCAAATTAGGGTATGTGACAACTTTTTTGTACTTTGATTCAAAGTTACTTTATTAGAAATAGAATTGGTATATTAATATTTTGAATTTTAATAACTTTTAAATATTTAATAATAATATATGTTAGGTATGAAAATGTACTTGCAAGCAAGTTAAGTACATAGTATTAAAATGGGTAAGGTATATATTAAGCTGGTTAATCTTGACAAGAAATTTAAATTATAAAATTTGTGATATAAAGAAGTTGATAATGAATATCATTTTATTTTAACTTCTCTTATTTTTAATAATATAATACATAACTTTATCTAATTTTATAACTTAATTACTTTTATAAATTTTCAAACTTAACACTTTCATTTCCATCATCATGCTTAAGCATACCAATAATGTTATGTTATGATGAATATAAAGTCTAATTCTTTTTATTTTTCCAATAAACATTATTAGTATTAAGAAACCATAGCCTACAATAGTTTTTAATTTGTTTAAAGGTATATTTAAAAATCTACAATAATTTTTAATATTTGTGCAAAGGTATATTTAAAAATCTAAAATCTATAACAATAAAAATAAAAACCTTTATTAAAATGAATAAACTAAATAATTTCATTTTTATATTATTTATTATCATTATTATTATTATATTTTCAATATACTTATTAAAATAACTTAATATATATATATTCTTAATCTTTTGAAAGTAGTAATAACTACTTAAGAAATTATTCAAAGTACTTTTCTTTTTCCAAATCACCTCCACCTATGATTGTTACATAGTGTACTAGATTAACAATATGAAGTACTTTTCCTTTTCCAAAGCACCTCCATCTAAGATTGCTACATAATATACTAAATTAACAATGATAATAATTTATTGAACTAAGAGTAGATCTATGTTACTTTTTTTAATGCTAATTTATTTAATTGAAAGCTACATAGTGTACTAAATTAACAATGATAATAATTTATTAAACTAACCCATAAGACTAGATATATGTTAATATTTTAATGCTAATTAACATATATCTAGTCTCAAGGGTTAGTTTAATAAATTATTATCATTGTTAATTTAGTACACTATGTAGTTTTCATTAAATAAATTAGCATTAAAAAAATAACATAGATCTAATCTTAAGGATTAGTTCAATAAATTATTATCATTGTTATATATATATATCATTTGTTTTCAATTTTAGAATTATGTTGTTAGTATCCACACTTACTTAAAAATATATATCTTATTACAATAAAAATAGCTTTTATATATTTAATATCTTAAAATAATTATTATTAATAACTAAATTAACTTTAATTTTTTCTTACTATTATTGGTGAAATGCTTTTTTTCCTGAAAATAAATGGTAAAATAAATTCAAGGCTTTAACTATTCCAATTATTTTTTAAATTGTTTCCCGGATGTGAGTGCTAGCTCTAGGCAGATGACAGATGGGCACAACCTCCCGACACCTGGCCCCATGCTCCCTACATGCACCCATGTTGATGTCACCCATACGACATCAAGTAAATAAGCCATTTATTAAGTCTTCCCTCGACGTCGTCGCAGCCTCTCTCGCCACCACGATGATGGATTTCAGGCGTGCAAACAACAGGCTCTTGGCTCAAGGCATCAATCTCCTGTCTTCATGTTCAATGAGGCTCACTTGCCAGGTTATGCTCCAACTTCTTCATGCTCTCGGCTCTACGCTCTCTGTTCTCCAAGATCTCTGTGCGCTCAACTCCCTGCACTCGCACTCCTACGTCTGCATCACCTTCCCAATAGCCATTATGGGAAGGACTAAAGGGGCCAAGACCAAGAACAAAAAGAACGAGAACACTCCGGAGGAAATTCCCATGAGGAAGGGATACAGACCTGAAATCTCCATTCCAATTCGTCTGCTGCTGGATAACTGGGAGGCCAGGATCATAACAGAAACCATGGCAACAAGAAATTTGGAACAACATTGGGACCCATATTGGCTCGTTAAGAATATGATGGCGCAACTAATGGAAGATATGCAGTTGAATTGGGCCTTCGCGCACCATGCCACCCAATCCCTGTTTGCAACTCTGCCCAATTGGGCGTCCACTCTCGGCACCCTGAATAACAAGCACTACTGGGACTCTTACGCTCCCACCAAACCATTCAGCCGTGACTTTCACTCTGGGAGCACCACCCCTGGATCTACCTCGTCGGTTGTTGTCCTGACTACTACACTCGGCTTGGACACACTCAACCCTGGTGGAAACTCTGTGGCCATGAAACGCAACAGGGAATAGTTGAAAGGCAAGGAGAGGTCTCAAACCTCCTTCCCCATTCCCAGCACCTTGGGTCCAATCTTGGCGAAATGTACTCGTAATGACAAGTCTGCTTTTGCCCCTGTTCTGCCCAAAAAGACCGCTCCACTGCCCGTCAAGCACCCGGCTCCCATCAAGCCTGTGAACATTCCTGGGACTTCTGCTTCTATGCCGGAGAATGCTGCTCAGATTGTGGCAAAGGCCTGGAAGGACAACGCAACCTACAGCTGCCCAATTCTGGAGGAGACTCCGTCGGCAAATGATTGAGCAGGTTTCTTTGTTGTCTTTTGTTTATTTTTTTTCCTTTCTAGATATGCACAGTCTACATAATGCCTCTAAGGCTATGAACTTTTTGAATTTCCACCTGGTTCTCCCCTCAGTAGACAGGGTTTTTTTGTACTGTAATATTTTGATTTTCCTTAGCACTCTCGATAGACATGGATGGCACCTCTGGGAAAAACCATCAACCATCGTGGACTATAATCTAGTTTGTACTTCTATTAAACTATATAATCTGTCGTTTTTACAAAAAAAAAAATATTTTTTAAATTGTTATAAAGTTAAGTGGATGTACTTCATAGCGTCTAAAACTATGATTATAAAAACAAGTTAAAAACTATAAGTTTGATTTTTTTTTTTTTATAATGAGTAATAGTCATCATGGTTTTAAAAGGCAATAAAAATTTTAAGACTTAACTTAATTGTTAGATCATAAAATAAGACAATCAATTAATAAATTAATTAACATTACTAAAATTTATTACGACCATTAAAAATAAGATATTGTCAAAATTCAAACAATAATCATGATTTTCACATTGAAATTACTCCCAAAAAAACACTTCAACTAAGCCTTAATACAAAAGAGATTAACCTTAATACCCCTCTTGACATACGGAAATCATAATAACCTTAATACTCTCATTCATATATAAAAACCAATACTCCCATTCATATATAAAAACCAATACTCCCAAGAATATCTCCATTTCTTCTTTAATCCCATGTTCAATACATTTTCTTGATTTATTATACCTGCCAAGGTAGGTTATATAGCAATCTGTTTGCATTTATTAGTCTATTAGTTTGCAAATTTTGCTGTTGACAAAAAAAATTATTATTATAGTTTTTCAATAGTTTTGAAAAATATTTATATTAAATTAAATATATGAAAATTAAAAATCAATTTTTATAATTTTTAAATATTAAATTTCTGAATTGTGATTGGACAAAAACCATAATTTAACTAATTTTCCCTGCTTTGAAAACTATTTATCAAAGTTAAAAAATATATTAATAATTTTAAAATAAAAATTATTTTACAAACCGCCACGTAGCTCAAGCCATGTACTATGCCTTAAATAAAGAATGTTTTCAATCGTCCTCGTCCTCGTCCACTTGCTGCGAACTGCGGCTTGATTACCCATCGGCTTAAGTGCTGCATTGATTGCCCCCATATTACTTTACACGAATGCAGCAGAAATCTACTTTCCACCGGCACTCTGACTTGGTCGCCCTTTCTCTCTCGCGCATGCATTAATTAAGCTTGGCATTTAATAATAATAATTTTCCAAACAGAGGGAAGTGGGGAGGGTTTCTAACGGAATAGAATGGAACCCATTGGCTTCCTTACCTATTCCAGTTCCCACTCCAAATGCAAAACTTTTAGTGGTAGGTAATGGAGGAGATTATATGAGTTTTAGCCCTTAAACAGACCATTCCATTTCGCTGCTCAAACTGTAAAGCGGTGGGTCACCTGTGGCGACAATGCACGGCTCCGGCTTCTTCTGGCCGAAACACGGATGGGGGGCCAATGTGGTCGTCAGATGATAGCAGTGATATCGAAATGGATGGAACGGGTGCTCTTGATGGCTTCTCCAACCGGGTACTCAACCCACTTGCTCCAGACTCGACGATATTCCGTAAGTTGGAACTACAGGACCCAATGTTTTTCCATTCATTAAATGAGTTGGATATATCTTTTATTAATACATTAGATTTGAACAATGGAAATAATGGCAATTATATGAGTCGCAACAATAACATAGACTCCAATTCATCTGGGACGGGACAGACAATAAATGAAAACTCTGGAAATGATGACCCGGCGTCTGACACTGAATTATTGACCAAAATGAATAACATATGCCCTGTGAATAACTTACCGAACATTTTGGTCCCCCCTTTTATTTCTAATCCCGATACCCCGGGGAAAAATGCACTCGACAACTCTGAGACATCCTTCTCTACCTGGGATGCTGTGAAACTCTATGAGGATACGGAGGAATGTACTGTAAAGAACCCATGTGCCAATGAGATTGGGGGATCGGAAACCTGTGGTCTGTTTCCGGAGAAGGTGCCTGTGACGGATTGCCACAATGTGGGAATCAATATACCTGCAGAGTCGGGTGGGAAACAGCTTCACATACCATCATACTCAGATATGGTGAAGAAATCGGCCATTCCTACATATTTCCGGAATCGGGTGGTGGTTCCCAATGAGCCATTGGCTGATGATTTGCGGAAATCTTTAGATTTGAAGACTCCTGATCTAGATGTGGGGGTTAGTAACATTGATACTGCAAACTTGCCCGAAACATCTGGTGACATATGCATTCATAAGGGGGCGCATAGGGGAGGCCTTGCCCAGGAATTCTCCCCACTGAAAACTAGAAGTGCCAGAAAAAACAAGAAGGTCACTCTGGGGGGGATTGAGGACGACCTGAGCATGGTGCACTCCCCCAACCCTTCTGATTCCTGGGCTCTTAGAGGAATGAAAGCCCTTGCGAGGGTTAGAAAATGATTTTCTTCTCACTGAATATCAGGGGGGTGGGGGGCCTACCCAAACAATTAGCCCTCAAACGTGTGCTGGAAATTGTCGAACCAGATTTGGTACTTCTACAGGAAACTATGGTTAGTGGAGAAAAAGCTCGTATTTTCTTTAATAAAGTCAAACCGGGATGGATGTGTTGTTCTGTGGACGCTGCTGGACTTTCGGGTGGTCTCTTAGCGGCTTGGAATCCCCTTGTTTTGAGGTTAACTCCTTCACATATCACACATGGCATTCTGCTATCTGGAAACATCAAGGGATCGGAGAAAAAAATTAACATTGTAAACTGTTATGGTCCATATTGTGACCGGGAGAATTTTTGGAACTCGGCTGGTTCGGAAAATTTACTAAACCTGGAGAACTTGATAATTGCAGGTGACTTAAATTTTACCTGGGCTGATGGGGAGATATGGGGGGGTTTGGCTAGGAGGGACCCCCTGGGGCCATACTTCACAAATTTATTCAGGGAGTTTTCTTTGATTGATGTGGCTCCTAGACCGTTGGCACCAACATGGACAAATGGCAGAACGGGGGATCAGCAGATACAGAAACGTATAGACCGATTCCTAATATCGGATTCTTTACTTTCATGTTTTCAGAACTATAGATCCTGGATACATCAAATAAAAATCAGTGATCATCTCCCTATTATTCTGCAATTTGATGATGAACCCTGTTTCAAAACCTACCCCTTCAAATTCAATTCCACATGGCTTTCTGAGGAGGAATACATTTCGGAAGTGAGGAATAGGTGGATGCAGACAGATGTTTTGGGGGAGAGATCGGCCATGGATAAGTTGGCGGTGAAACTTAAGGTATTAAAAGACTACACAATAAAGTGGGAAAAGAACAAAAAAGCCTTGATGGGAAAGGAATTATCAGAGATTGAACTTGAAGTGGAATACCTGATGAACAGAGGTGTTGATTATGAACTAAATTTGAGTGAGCTCTCCAAACTCTCGACATTGGAGAGTCGGAAAATGAAAATTCTTCTGATGCAAGAAGAAACCTGGCGATTGAAGAGCAGAGCAACCTGGCTCAAAGCGGGAGATATGAATACAATTTTTTTTCATCAGTTCGCTGACTCCCGTCGGATGCAAAACTCAATCTGGGATTTGAATGATCATTTGGGCGGGCGGATTAGGGGGGAGGAGAATTTGATGAAAGAGGCTGTATATCACTTTCAAGAATATTATCGTGATCCAAAAAACACTACTCTGGCTGAACAATTCAAACTTATTAAGGAATATCCACGTATGTTTAATGAGGAGGAGGGAGACAATATTTTCCTGGATGTCACCCTGGATGAAGTGGATAAAACTCTGCGTGGGTTTGCTAAAGACAAATCTCCGGGTCCGGATGGGTGGACTGTTGAGATTTTCATTCACAATTTTGATATCATGGGGGAAGAACTCCGGATGGCTGTTGATGAATCTCGGAAACTAGGCATTGTCTCTGGAGCAATAAACTCTACATACTTGGCTCTCATTCCGAAGACTTCCCATCCGAACAACTATGATGACTTCAGACCAATTGCTTTATGCAATCTGGTTTATAAGATTATTGCTAAAATTATTGCTGAAAGAATCAAACCATTGCTCTCTCGACACATATCCAAGGAACAGTATGGCTTCCTTAGTGGGAGACAGATCCATGATGCTGTGGGGGTGACACAGGAAATTTTTCACACTATCAAACAGAGGCAGATTGATGCTCTTATTCTTCAATTAGACCTGGTGAAAGCATATGATAAGGTAGATTGGAACTTCCTGAGATTAATTCTTATCCAGATCGGCCTGCCATGGAAGGTTATGAAATGGATTATGGCATGTATTAACTCTGTCAACTATGCTATCCTGATCAATGGTCTTCCTACTGATTATTTCAAGGCATCTCGGGGCCTTCGACAGGGTTGTCCACTTTCTCCTCTGCTGTTTTTACTGGTCATCGAAGGTTTAAGTCTGTCCATACTCAAAGCTCGTCGGGAAGGAAGGATTGTTGGCATTAAAATAACTAGAGAGATATCTGTTACACACTCTTTGTTCGTGGATGACGTTATGCTTTTTGGTATGGGAATTTTTGCCGAATGGATGATATATAAGCAGATACTAGACTTATTCTGTTGGGTAACAGGCATGATTATCAGCTATATTAAATCATTTTTCTTGAAACACTCTTTGACTGATGAAGTTCAGCAGTCGATTAGCAATTTTTTGCCTTTTAATTTCAAAGATATTAATGCTGGTACTAAATATCTGGGTTTTTTCATCAAACCAACAAATTACTTGATAAATGATTGGTCCTGGCTTATTAGAAGATTTGAATTGAGACTTGGACACTGGAGCTATCGACATCTTTCCTTGGGTGGCAGGCTTACTCTGGTAAAAGCCGTCTTGCAAAATTTAGGTGTATATTGGTTCTCTCTATGCAAGATTCCTAGAACCATTCTGAATCTTATTAGAAGGAAGATTTTTAGTTTTCTATGGTCGGGTGGTGGAAACTAGGAGAAGTTTCATCTAATGAAATGGAAGGTTTTGGCTCGGCCCTGGCATTTGGGTGGATGGAACATTAAGGATATTGAAATGTTTGTTATGGCCCTACATGCAAAGAGCCTCTGGCGAGTACTCTTTGATCAATCGATCTGGGGAAGGATCATCCGAGCCAAATACCTGCGAAATATTCCGGTTTCTAAATGGTTTCGTTTAAATTGCCCTGCAACTGTGGGTGTCTCTAATATCTGGAATGGTTTGCTGGGTGCCTACAGGGTTATTGTGCATTGGATTGCTTGGATGCCTGGCAATGGACGGGATATTAAGTTGGGGCTGGATCCGTTCATGGGGGGTTCATCGAGACACTCTCTATCGATGGAACTGAGAACATACCTCTATGCAAATGGTTACTACACTTTAGCACATGTGGCTGGTTGGTATGGGGACGGACGTCCTCGGTGGATCACGGCTGCACAGTTGGGACTGACGGGTTCTTTGAGGCTTGAATGGGAGGAATATATTAAGCCGTTGTATCAATCTAATATGAGGCTCTCTGATGAAGCTGACAGATTAGTATGGACGTGGGATGTGGCTGGTGGGAGGGTCTCTGCAGCAATGGCATATGATGCATTATTTGCTGAGTCACAGATATTGGTTCGCTGGTGGGAAAAAACTATTTGGAAACTTGCTTTGCCTCTCAAGATTAAATGCTTCATATGGTTAGCATTGAATAACCGGATACTAACTTGGGACACTCTCTGCCGGTGAGGTTTTTGTGGCTCGGGATGGTGCACCTTATGCTGCATAGAGGGGGAGACGGTTGATCACCTTTTCACCTCCTGTTCATTCATAAGAGAACTCTGGTCCTTAATTGCGAACAAAGCTGGTATATTTTTTCTATGGAACTATTGCTCCCTTAGTGACTGTCTTGAAGCTTGGTCTCATCATGATTACGGGGTTACAGAGCTACCATATTTTATGATTTGGGAGGTTTGGAAAGCTCGAAACCTGCACATTTTTTAGAATCGTGACCCTTTCTTGGCTGGGATATGTTTTAAAACACTTGCTGCACATAATGAATATGTTTCTATCCACGGTACGGTTGGGGGCAGAGATAAACCAGATAGGAATCTTCGATATGCCCCCCCAGTGCTGATCTACCCATGTGGTTTCTTTGATGGTGCTGCTGTCAGCCGTTTTGGGGGGGGCGGAGCAGGTGCCATTATACACATTTCCAATGTTGTATCCATCCATATCTGGCTTAATATGGGCAATGGTTCCAATACCAGGAGCGAGCTATGTGCTCTTTGGTTAATTCTTTTCTGGGCTCGCTTGCGGAAAATCACCTCATTAGTGGTATTTGGCGATTCACTTTCCATTATCTCCTGGGCGAGTGGCAAGTCCACTCTAAATAATATGCTTCTTAAACACTGGATGGATGCGGCACAGATGTTAATAAAATATTTCCAACACATACACTTCTCCCATGTATACCTGGAAGTTAACACGGAAGCGGACTTGCTATATAAGAAGGCTCTCAGCTCTGAGGTTGGGGTCATCATGTGGCAGGAATGGCAGGAGGACACTTTGTTTTCACAGGGCACTCATCTTCTTCATTGGACTTGATACTTTTTGCTCTATTCTACTTTAATAGTTTTATTATGTTGCTTTTTTGATGTATATTTTGCGAGCCGATATACTTACATACGCTGTTAGTTCTATGTGCAGATTATACATAGGGGCTGCTTCCAACTTCTTGTTGGACATTTTTGTATACATCTTCTATTCGCGGCTCTACTGACTGTGGTTGTTTGGTTATGATTTGATATACTTAGCACTGCTGGACATATATGTTTATTTTGGATACTTGGCAGCTATGGCTGTTTTGCACTTGTAAACTTTGATATTTGGATGGACACTTTGACGGTTTCTAGTGATTGATGAACCTGTTTCTCCTTCGGGAGGGGTTCATGTTTTATATGTGATCATATGACTCTATTTATGGGGTTCACGGATGGTGTTGTTGGCATTGTGGCCATATTGATTGGCATGGCTCATATGCTCTATAGGGTAGATGTGAGTTGTATGTTTTTTCTGACAGCTGGCACTATTTACTATTTCGTATATTAATAGTAAGTTATATTTTTCTGTGAAAAAAAAAAACCTGCCACCCGCATTACCCGGCCTTAATGAACATCACCGTACTTCAATCTGAATAGTAATATTAATTAGTTGTGGGTGCGTCTCCATATGCCAGATTTGGCATGCTCCTTAGGGTTTTAAATTAATTTAATTTAATTTAATTTTTTTATATGAACGGTTTGTTATCAAAATCTTTGTTTACGAAAACCTCATATTAATTGAAACAATTTTATAGATTTCAAATGCAAAATTTAATTTATACAAACAATTTACAACAGAAACTTACATAAACTTTGAATTTATTAAACCAATTTTATCATAATGAAACCCTAAGAGATTCGATTTTATTTATCATTTATAAATTTAACAATAAACATTTTAATATTTGCTTGACAATTTTTTTAGAAAAATATAAATGTGGCATTGCCTTTGCTGCTTCCATTATTGTTCTGTTCTTTCATTCTGCAACGCCATTTTGTTGAAGATTGTAAGGAGTGCTCAACCCCCTCTTAATCCCTGAGTCCCTGCAAAGGTCCTTGAATTCTTTTGAAGTGAATTCTCCGCCATTGTCTGATCATAAAGTCTTGATCTTCCTTTTAGTATGATTTTCAACCAAGGATTTGAATTCCTTGAATTTGCTAAATACTTCATCTTTGCCCTTCAAGAAATAAATCCATGTCTTACGCAAAAAATCATCTATAAAGGAAACATAGTATGCATACTCGCTTAATGAGCTGGAAGACATGGGACCACACACATCCAAGTGGACTATATCCAATATTACTTTTGCCTTGCTTTCATTGTTGGGGAATGTCTTCTTCACGTTCTTTCCTTGCGCACATCCCTTGCAAATGCCTTCATGCTTTTTCTACATTTCTGGTAGTCTTGAAACTGCTTTGCTTGCAATTGGTAGTGCTCTATAGTGCACATGTGCAAGCCTTCTGTGCCACAATTCACTAGGTTCCATGGAGTCATGGACCAATTCTTGTTCTGGTTGTCCCTTCAACTTGTATAGGCCTCCCTCTTGCTCTCCAATTACTGTTGCATCATTTATTATATTTCCCTTTGGCCACATTAGAACTTGGCCATCAACAAATGCAACCCGCATTCCTTTAGCATCTAATGCTAAGATGGAGAGAAGGTTCTTCTTCAATCATGGTACATAGAGAACATCTTTCATCTTTAATGATTTTTCGGAATCTAGCTTGTAGGAAGCTTCTCCACTTCCTTTGATGGGATATTGATAATCATCTCCTAGTTTCACCTTGTAAGGTGACTCGTGTTCTGACAGGTTGATGAAAGATTCTTTGTATCTCGTCATATGATTGGATGCTCCACTATCTACAAGCTAATCACTACTCCCATGAGTGACGATACCTGAGTGCTAAGATTAGGACATATTCTTCATCACTTGAAGAATCATCCCTTTCTTCTCTGGTTCTTTTCCTTGTTGGTTCATAATCTTCAGTAGTGTGAGCATGATGCCTCTTCTTGGAGGGTCATTGATTTCTGGGACAATTTCTTCAGTAATGTCCCTTCTCATCACATGTGTAACATCTGATACTGGAGAGATCCCTTCTAGGTCCATGGTGCCTTATGGATATTTCGTGATGATGGTTCTCCCTCTTGTTGTGATTTCTTTTAGTGTGAACAGTTAGAGCTTGGTCATCATTAGCTCCCATTTTCTCTTCTCTTTCTACTAGTCGAGCTTAAGTTCTTGGGTGCATTCTTCCCATAGTCTGTTGAAGGTGATCAACTTCTTCGTGGCACATATTCCTTGAATGAATGAGTCCCATGATCTTGGGAGACCATTCAAGGTGGTCATAACTATCTCTCCTTCTTCTACTTTGTCATCAATTGCTTCAAGTTGCTCCTTGATTTGAGAGATCCTTGTGAAGTAAGATTGCACGGTCTTTGAGTGTTCGATCTTCACATTCTTGAGTTGGTTCCTTCGTGTCATCTTTTGATTGATGTTCTTCCCTTCAAATATCTTTGTCAAAGCATCGAACATCTCCTTGGGAGTCTTTAAGGATGATACATGAGGGATGAGATGATCTTTGATGGAGTTTGCAATAATCCTCTTGGCTTTGATCAAGTTCTTCTTGTGGATTGCCTTTGCCTCATCTCCCTCTGGTGCTGGAACCTCCTCATTAACATACTTGTCCAAGTCATTCTCTTCTAGGACAAGAGAGATTCTATACTTCCATGCTCGGAAGTTGTCTGCTCCTTCAAGCTTATCCTCAAACTTGGTGTGAGTTGTCATTTTGAAATGAGAACCTCAAATGGAAATAGTAAAGATTTAGAACTTACCAATTTGAAATTCCCAACTTGGTTTTGGAGCTGGCTGACCTAGGGTTTGTTAGAGAAACCCTAATTTTCCAAACTTGGAATTTTGAACTTCTCCTTGGATAGAAAGACGCGCCTCCTCAAGGCGAGTTGTCCAGTGTGCTCCTCTTTCCCACTGCTGCACAATGCCTTCTTTTCGGATTGGCTCTAATACCATGTTAGGGTTTGCACTTTAATTCAATTTAGTTAGATCCTTAAACTGAAAGATAGACAAGCACAACAAAACACAAAATACACAAGAATTTTCCTTGGGGAAACCATAAAGGAGAAAACCCTGCAACTTCCTCAAAAATAGATTCGTCACCAGTACAATATCAAACAAGATAGAAAACCCAAATATAAGATGTCTTCTGCATCTCTCTCACTTTCTCCTCTTATGAACTTGTCTTCTCTCTCACTTGGTGCGAACTTGCTTGAGTGAGTGTGTTATCGGTGGAAAGAGAAATGCGTGATAGGCATCATCGAAGTAACTTAACTGAAAATATTGGACCCAACAACCGAAGAAGCAAGCCCTCGTTGGGAGCCACAACAAGCCACAGAAGCACCACTTGCGGTGTTGGCGTGGCTTCGTTTGCCCGTGCCTTCCCAAGATAAGCGTTGCCATCAATACTGCTCATCGCGCTACCAAGCGGACACGGCAACACACCGCAAGCCGACCACCCTACGAATGACCCGAGGCCAATTTTCAGGTAGACCCGACAAGCAGCGCATTCACCGCACCACCCTTCGCACGAAACGCACCCACCAAGTGAGCGCCCGACAAAAAGACAAGCCAGCGGACGACAAGAACGAGGATCGGTCACGGTTTAACGTTTTCAGCTCAAGTTGGAAGCATAAGGTAGATGGAAGCCCAAGGAGCAGCTTGCATTGGGAGCACGCCATAGCTCGGGTTTTAAAATACTAACATCATTATCCTTATGCTTATTCACATTTTTAAAAAATATGAATAACTTTGGAGTGAAATATTATTTAAAAAAAACATGAATTTTATAAAGCAAACAATATCTCTTAAAGCTTTATAAAAATAAAAATGAATTTTCACACATCATACTATTTTAACATCATTGTCCTTATCCTTATGTTTATTCACATTTTTAAAAAAATGAATAACTTTAAAATGAAATATTCTTTAAAAAAACATGACTTTTATAAAGCAAACAATATCTCTTAAAACTTTATAAAAATAAAAATAAAATGTCACTGAGGAAAGTTTCAACGTTGAATTAAGTATTCTGAAAAAAATAGAAAGTGAAGTATTCTGCACAAAAAAAATTAGAAATTGAAGTAATCTACATGAAAAAATTAGAAAAAGTCGAAGTTCAATATTCAAGATTACACATGAAACATATCCACACACGAAGTAACCATCGACTTTGTCGAATACTTTGACTAAATCTTGAATGATGAAATAGAGTTAACAAGAAAAAAAAAACAAGAAAACACAAATCTTGTACGATACCGCAAGAGAGTAAGCTAAACTCTAGACCGAATGCACCAAGAATCCGGCGATTTTTCCGACGAAAATCCGGCCAAAATTGTTCAAATGACAGTTTTGGGTTGCTAGAGTTGCATAATCGGGGTGCCCCAGGGGTAATCGAGGTCGCTGAAGCCATTCCTGCAACCAAAATTGCAATTCAAACAACACAAATTGCACTTTCAGCAATTTCCCATTCGCCGGATTCCGGTGAAAATCGCCGATAAAGGTGCATTCGGTCTAGAGTTTAGCCCATTCCAACCTTAATTGTTTATAATAAATGCCTAATTACAAATAGACTTATCAAAATTTATCACTAAATAAAAGCCTCCTCCGTCGTTAACGGTTGGTAACCTCTTGACTATGCTTCTGTGCTCGATCATTTAACTAAAATAAATATCTTTCATTATGCTTCTCGTAGCTTTATATTTTTTTGTTCATGACATCCTCTCTAACCCTCTAACATAATTAATGATGAACCTAATTCTAATGAAAATTGAAATCCTAATTTACTAAGAGAACCATCCACCAAGTTTCATTTTCAATATAGTTTACCATGCTTTAAGCATGGCTTTCCAAAGAATGATATGGAATCGCAAGTACTTAGTAGTTTTGGTAAAAATATAGTTACAACTTACCCTACATACTTGGAAGCTAAGTTAAGGAACTATGCTTTATGTGATGAAATTCATGTTTCTTAATGCATTTGCAATTCCTTGATTTATGTTTCTTAATGCATTTGCAGTAGCGGCAAAAAAATATCAAAGAAGGGGTTTTCGAACATAAAGCACAAAAGAGGTTCACCAGGTTTCATAAAACCCAACTTGGTTTAGGGTCCATTAGCAGTATGTTGCATGCCTTAGCTTGTATGTTGAGATTAATCATTGAGACCAAGGCGATGAACACTCTTGTCGTCATCCAAAAAAATTGAAGTTGTAAATTTGGACATTTCCAAGGTATCAACGACATCTTTATTTCGAGCAATTTGAATAAATTTAGCATAATTGCTATTAGAACTAAATACAAATACAAAGAAAATGGATAGCATAGAAAAGGGCCCCTCCCTACTGGTGGCGATTTGTGTCCAAAACCAAGACCATAATAAATCATGGTATGAGCTAGAGTTTACAAGCTCATGAACTATTACATCTGGACTAAATGATATATTCTAACTTCTGTAAAATCCAAGACACCAATCCCAATATCGCCATGTTAGAAAAGCTCACATGACGCATTGCCATAAAATCGTGTGTCTAATATTGAATAACCCATGTAACACAAGTTTAATTGTCAATGATCCATGGTAGAGTATCGAAAGGGATCATAGTATTTTTCTGTAGGGACCCCCATTTCGGGGTTCCCCAAAAAGACTATCTATGTAACTCTAACATCATATGAAAAATTTAACGCTTGAAAATCAAATATGATACCATAAATAAAAATGAATAAACTCAACTTGTACATAAAAATGGAACATTATACTTGATTCCGATGGTTGTAGGAGGTTGTAGCTGACATCCCTTGCCGCTTCAATCTAGTCATCCAATCTCTCGATTTACCGAAGACCTCTCGGTTGACCTCCCTACCATATCGGGGGTACTCTTGTTTCCCCCGAACCCCTGCGCATTTTGGAGTCATAAGAACACACAATGCAAGCTTTCCGCGGGGATCCCCCAATCCCCGGAAAGCTCAACCCAACTCACAAGAATCACAAAATAATTTCTCAATTATGGTGCCCATCCAGCACCAGGGAGCAAGAGATTCCATTCTCCTTCTCCTTCCTTTCTTTTATAACCAAAATATCCATGCCAAGTGTCTCTTCATGCAATATTATTATTTAATTTAATAATTCTCAATTATTTATTCTCATAAAACAAGTGTCACTTTATCTTTAAGTGTGCACCTAAATCCCTACAATGTCTCATTGTTGTCTCCTTAGTTAATTTCTCTAATCCCTAAATCAGTGGGATGTAGGTGGAGTGGTTTCTATTAGAGTCCTAGTTGTATTTTGCTTACTAATAAGTTTATTCATTAATCTTTCTCATTCAAGTTTTCTCCTTTCCACAAATGAAATAAAATATTTCTTTTAGTAAATCTTTCACTTTCTTTCAAGTTTTCCCCTTTTCAAAAATAATAAAATAAAATATTTCTTCTAATAAATCTTTCACTTTCTTTCAAGTTTTCCCCTTTTCAAAAATAATAAAATAAAATGAAATATAATATTTCTTCTAATAAATCTTTCACTTTCTTTCAAGTTTTCTACTTTTCCAAAATAATAAAATAAAATGAATTTATTCTTTTATTATTGTTTTTATTTACTTTACATGTGGGATTTCCATAATGCAAAATTGATTGATAATCTCTTCCTGTTCCTGTCTAGGTACCCCTTCGACGGGCCCTTCTGACAATTCCATTTATTTCTTTTTATTCTTGTTTAGGTACCTCTTCGGTGGGCCCTTCCGACAATTCCTTTTCTTTCTTTTTGTGAGGAGAACTGTGTAGCGATTGGGGAGTCGTTACCGTGATCTCTCGACTACACTTCTTGGATAATAAGGACTGCTGAGGGATAAGGTTCTCCTTATCGCGCGCCCCTCAAATCTCGTACACGACCAAGTCGGTATGGCTTCGCCCGTACGGAAAATGCTTCCCCGGTCCAGATCGAAAGCTTCTGACCCATGCGTGGAGTGCTAATTCAGGGTTGTCAGTCTGTCATTGTACCCCTATGTGTTCTTTCCGTTCTTATGACCCCTATAATTCCATTGTGGGTCAGTCAGTAAATCGTCTTACCTGCCACTGCACACACACACTCAAAGTGCACATTAGTAGCGTTGTACTATGGAATATTTCATCATCCATCATAATATCTCAGTCAGTCGAGCATATATTTCATTCATCATTTTCTCTCAATCAGTCAAACATATCTATCATTCATCATTCTATCTCAATCAGTCGAGCATATCTAACATTCATCATTCTATCTCATTCAGTCGAGCATATCTAACATTCATCATTTTATCTCAATCAGTCGAGCATATCTAACATTCAATCGTTTTATCTCAATCAGTCGAGCATATCTAACATTTAGTCATCATTCATTTTGTAAGTTCGCAAATCATTAAGCAGAGCATTCATTTATTAAGTAAAGTATCAATTTCTATAACTGTCGTTCATTGTGTCGTTTTCGTTTATCATTTGTCGTCATGCAAATCATCATGCATTCTTCAGTCATTCAAGCATTTTCAATATTCAAGGAACCAATTACTAAAGTTTATTCGGTTGGGTCACTTGGAAAGTGTCCTCAAGTCTACGGTCAGTCAATGTACCGAGGCGAGCATTACATTTTCTCTCTCGATATATTATTGCAATGGGTACCAAAGGATTGGAGGAATGAACCTAATACAAGGCACGTAAAGGTTGTTTTGGCATGTCAACAAGAGAATCATTCTATTCTATTTCAAGAAGAATCCATGTCACTAGCAAACTTGGTAGAGGTTCATGCTTATTGGTGATTTTTATAAGAAACAGAACATGTATAAAACATAACCCTTAATGTTACAAAATAGTTTGTAGACATAACATCTATTGTTTTAGTTATATATTCCAAGGATATGTTAATAGTTAGTTATATTTTTTATGCCTACAAATTGTGATATAGAGTTTTGGTATAATGGCTTGTCACTTAACTACATTTTATGCCCTTCTCTGCATGATGTAGAGCTTGGTTTATTCAGTTAATCAATTAATGTAGAAGTGATGGAAGTGGTTAACTTTGGAAAGCTTATTTATTATTTCATACCATCTTTATAAGTTCTAAAAGGATAAATTGTGACCCATTTTGTCTATGGAAGGAAAAACTCACTCATATGGACTTAGAAATGCTCACCATGCTTGTTCCTTTATTTCGACGTGGCTCGATACCTAAGGATTGTGGAATGGCTTCCAAAGGTGTAACATTTGATCAAAATATAAACACATGACTATGGATATATCATTCTCCATTCACATTGATGGAAGAAATCTATTTATATGTGAATAGTTTGATAAAATCCCAAATCAAGAAGTAAAATATGAAATTTTAAGTTTTGTATAATTTTCTTTAATTTTTGAAGAAGAACCTCTAGGTAGAGCTTGAATGGATCCAACCCTTCTTCTTCAAGGAAGGTTTTAATGGGTGATAAATCAATGCTTCATCATATTAATTCCAACAATACATAATGTACTAATGGCATGCTTCAATACACCTCTAGAAACACCATTTTTTGTCTTAGAATGGAATAAATTCTACGGCTTGAAAGCCATATTTCTAGAAATGTTTATCCCAACCTAGCCTTCAATACTATTATTGATTGCTCAAATTACACTGA
This sequence comes from Larix kaempferi, assembly GCA_027924585.1. Lineage (NCBI taxonomy): Eukaryota > Viridiplantae > Streptophyta > Pinopsida > Pinales > Pinaceae > Larix > Larix kaempferi. The sequence goes on from BSBM01000423.1 coordinate 550,739, forward strand.
TGTAAAGCCAAGATTCAAGTGTGTGTGTTTTATGTATTCACAATCCTCCATTACCTCTTCAAAGCTTTCCCATTGTAATTCCCCGTTTTGACTTTACCACACGAACCACCATTTCCCAATGGTATTTCCTTGTTATTGTGGAACTTCATCCGTTTGATTACACTGTGGACATATGGATTTATTATTTTGGGAGTTTACATATATGAGTGTGATGTTAATATTATGAATTATGTTCATGTTTTGATTATGCCTCTAGAATGCAAATTTAATAAATGATAGGTACGTGGATACCAAGTTAAAGTTATATGTTAAATGGATGGATATGATACTAGGTGTATGGTACATAGAAAAATGATTTGTATTATTGTTCATTAGTAATGAAATGTATATACACATCAATGATTGCACGATATTCTTGATCTTGTGCACAAGTTAAAAGAGCTAAATGGTAGCTGATTCCTATGAGGTGTAAGTACCTCTGGGACATGCATTTCAAAAGATAAATGGTGTGCAAGTGATGCATTCTTGTTTAGCATGAGTATTGTGTTATTATCATGATGTGTGGGAAGGTGTGGGGTTTCAGAAAACTCAACCGCCCAACTTGGTTATTCGATGACAAAAATTGAGTACAACAGTCACAACGTAGTCACTATGTTGATGTAGACATAGTCCCTTGTTCCATGGAGGGGTGGAGACATTACCCACCATTTATCCTCTGAAACCCAGAGTCATGGGAGGGCTGCGCTATGGCATGCTCCCCAAGGTGTGTGATGATGACTAGTGGGTGCCTTCTGTGGAATCTTGGTCGATGTAGTGGACACTTTTGCTTATGATTTCTAACTGGAGTTAGCCATGTAGTTGACGCTCTAGGGTAGTCCAATAGAGGAAAGATAGGATGTGGAAGTTAGTTGTGAATTAGATAGAAGGTATTAGGTATATAGGAATGCAATGGATGTTTTAAAGGGAACTTAACTTTAACTATGTGTGTGTTGAAACCTTTGTTTGATTCTTGTGTTGTAACTCAGTATATTATGTTTGTGTCATAGATTATTATGATCTAAGATAGTGGTTGTAGGTACCCTTCCTTGTAATTGATTGATTAAACTAATGTGAACACAAAGATAATGATATGAAATCTTAAATGGTTAACTGTTACAATAACTAATGATGCTAAAGTAATTAAGTTATATGTATGCTTATTCTACCTGCCTGGAAGATTATTATTGTTAATTAGCTGGTATGAATATGCGAGATGATGTTGCTTATAGTACATATCCAACCTGTGCATACATTGGACATGCATGCACACTTTGCACGTGTACACTAGTATTGATATACAAATGCTTGACATGTTAAATAATTGTATAAGTTTTTGTGAATAACTAAGTTAATTGTTCATTGATCCAATACAGATAATGAATGTTTAAGTTATTAAGCATATGTGAACATTGTAATAAGTAATTGATTAAGTATCGTCAATTAGAATTGTCGTAAGGAAATTGTCATGGATAAACATAAATATTGTTCCATATGCGTCAATAAAATGGTATTGTTTAATTCTTATCTTGATTATTTAAAACCCTTAAGGGTGCTTTATTTACAAATACAAGAATATTGTGTTGGTACTAGGGTACTTGTCGGTTAAACAAATAAATATTATTATTATTTATTAATCACTCTTTATTATATCTATATATTATTATTATTAATGACAAAATTGTCATTTCAGGGTTGGCAGGTGCCGGGGGGGGGGTCCTCCTAGACCCCGAAGGAATGAAAAAGAATGAATATGCATGGGGGCTAGGAAAACAAACGAACAACGAGGCGGAGTGGCTTTCCCTAATACAAGGCCTAACTATTGTCAAGGAAAACAACATACAGAGTGTTCTAGTAATCGGAGACTCCATGTTAGTTATCAAGAAATCCCAGGCTCTTCTCAAAAAGTATCACACCCCAAGTAACAAGTTTCACTCCCTCTTCCTCATGTTGGCTAAGAATATGACCTACATCTCCCTCTACCACATACTGAGGCACAACAATACCATGGCAGACACTTTAGCCAATCTAGGAGCCACTTTAAATTGTGGGATCCTCAACTAGAATGGCAACCTCCTAAAGAAATGGGTTCCATAGTGCATGCCTCGCTCCATAGAGCACGTCTTTTCCAAAAGCATTTAATGAACACCGTTGTCCTCCAAGTCATCTCTTCCTCGATCAGAGGCAAGATCTGCAGACGGATCCTTTCCCCACCCACCTCGCTCCTCTGACGATGCTCACAGTCAGTGCACACCTGGCTCACATGCGAAGATTTATGGCAAGCGGTCAGTAGACGAGACGTGGGCTATTTGAACAACAGGAAAGGAAATCAGAGCACCATCTTCTCCCCTCGCTTCCAGCATTCATTTTCTCTCTGCAAGCAAACAAAATATAGTATGGACTGCGGCAACAATGGGCCAAATGCTGGAGTTTGTCCTCCGGGGTTGAAGTGCAATCGGTGCAAGGTCAGTATTGGGCAGAAAAGACACCCCTCGGTCATCAAAGAGATGCTGAGTCTAGGGAGCGACGAAACGGAAGTCCTTCACCCCTCTAGAGCTCCAATGAACATGTCTGTCGCAACGAAGACAATGGTCAAACCTGGAATCACTAAGCAATGGGAACACGCAAGCAAAACGCAATCCCGGTTCAAAACGGATTCATGTTTGATGGCGGTCGTTACTGGCGTCCTATAGAGGTGGAGAAAATTTAGACTTCCCAGGGATTTCTCTTTCAAAACTCCCTCTAGGAAGGATTGCAGCAATATGGCAGTCAGAGAACCAGTTCAAGTGAAGCCGGGAAAGCATGGAAGGTGGTAGGTGACAGTTTGGGGCTTGTTCGTTTGGACTCCCCGGTTGGCAGAGAAAGTCCCTCCCCAGGGGTACTTTCACACCTACAGGACATAGAAGCACAAGTCAATTGGCTCCGGGGGGGAAATTCTGAGCTCAAGAAATCTCTCTCAAACCTCTCACATATCACTAGCTCGGAAGCCAGCAACATAACCAACAAAAGCAAAGAATTATATGAGAAGAAAGTGGGAAATATTAACTCTCTGCACAGTTGTCTGAGAATCGTAGAAGCAAAGGTTGATTGCATCCGGAGAAGCAAGGAGAATCCCAGCAACGATCACAGGGATGAAAGACAAAGAGGATCCAGAAGCTGGCAACAAGAAGAAGTTTCGTCTCACTGAAATCCTCTAAGCACCGGTCATTCTACAATTTTTCTCCTTACTATAGATGTATTTTATATTTCAAGTTGTGGTATATATAGCCCTATGTAATTTATTTATGTTCTATCCTGTCAGCTTAAGAAATATTGTCTATTTTGAACTTCAAAAGACTGTTTGGAGGTGCCTTTTTCCCTCGTTTTTGTGGGTGTAGTCTCCCCACCATGATGTAATCCTACCTCTTTTATAATATAAATATATCCGTTTCTATAAATAAAAAAAATGATAAAATTGTCATTTACTATAAACCATAATGGATCAACTAAATTATTATAGGAATTGTTGAGTTAAGTAATTATTAATAGGATTGACCAAAGCATTCATGAAAAGTTAAAAAGGGAATATTTAATTAATTAATTGGATCAAACAATATAAGATAGGATGGCATTAAAATAATATTGTTATTAAATTATTACCATGTAAGACATCGGATCTGGATGGATAACACATTTCAGACACCCACCACTACCAACTTGAAAAGTCAACAATAATAACTATTAAATTATTATTTTATTCAAGCATATTTAATGTTTAAAATGGAGAGTGGGACTAGTAATTAACCCACCATCTTGTGAAGATCCCAAATGAATATACCAAGAATTTTTAATGAATGTGCAGTCAACTCACTTAATTGAAATTAATTGACATTAATGCCATTGAACTGCTCGAGAAAATAAGTACATGATAATATAATATTTTATTATTATTGGAAATTCTAAACAAGAAGGGAAATAAATGTTCTGGGGATTGGAGGGATTTGATGGGGGTGGTGGAGTAAGCTCGAAGGCTTGAGTAGGAGGAAAATAATATTTAGGTGAGAAATTACAGGTTAGAAAGGGGGGTTGGTTCTTTGGGGAGTGAACTGTGAGGGAATTTGAAATATTTTTGAAAGTGAAGTCTTTTGAGGAGGGGGACAACTCGAGGCTTGGAGGAAAGGAGGGATTTTTGGAGAAACAATAGCGGAGGTATGTTTCTCCTTGTTTAAGGGAAACATTGAACCAGTTGGACTTAATGTACTCAAAGTTTTGGGCTCAGGGGTCCAAGAAACATAGTTTCTTGGATCTAGGAAGTCAACGAGGCTTTCCTAGTTGGCAGAGTGCCAAACCAATTTGGTAAGTTGAGTTTTCTAGGATCTGCTCTCCCACAGGTATTTTACTTGTATGGAATTTCATTTTTTACATTTAGCAAATGATATAAAATGTATAAACTATCTAAAATAAATATAGATGGAAGTGATGTTGCTTATACCTGTTCATATTTGATTTATACCTGTCAGAATTGCTATCTATATCAGAAACAAAAGGAATTTACTGCTATCTATATCAGAATCCAAATATTTTACAAAACCAATGAAAGAACCAGAAAGACACAAAACAAAATAACTAAAAAAAAATTCAAACTGTTATATTCCATTAAACTAAAACTAGGGACCTGATGAGGTCCTCACATATGGTATCAGAGCTATAGGCTCGAAAACTAGGACCTTATGGCCTACTTACACCTAGGAAATTTACCAAAAGCTAGGAACAAACTGTATGCTACTTGCTAAAACCTAGACAAAACTTGAGCACAAAATTCCATGTCAAAATAGAATCCTAAAGCTAGACAAAAAATTGAATAGAAAAGTATGAAGGCAAGCCACCATAGGCTACCTATGGCTTGGAAGAATGTGTGATTTAGAACAAAATTTGGCACAAGGGATCTTGTTCCATAGTACAATACATATTGGGAGGAAGGAGGAAGGTTTCCTTAACCTGCAGCCTCCATAGATCAAATCCATTCCTTAAAACCTGTGTGGAAAGTCATTTACCTACAATAAAGAAGAAATAAATGAGACAACATAAACAACATGGTTATTAAATAAAAACAATTAATATATATAGACATATACATGAGATCCTATTGGCTAAAAAGAGTTTATGCCTATCATGCATAGAATTTGTACAGTTCCCTTGTATTATATATAAGGAATTAGATGCAAAATACAAATAATAAAATTCAAAAACAAATGATGAAGATCAAAATAAGAAATCTATGCTATATTTAAAAAAAAGATGATATAATGAAAGGAAATTTTATAGATAAACAAAAGGATGGTATATTACTAAATGAAACAATATATTTTCAAACAATAATTTGGATTTTTCTCTCCATAGAGAGTAAGAGAGATCACTTTCTTTTGACTCCACACAACACATAAGTAAACCAAGAATAGAATAACTATTGAAGAATGGGTTGATCGACCACACAATTCTCCATGAGAGTTGCAGTAACTATGTAATAAATAAAATCCAGTTCTTCTTTAAAGCAACCCAAGCCACATTATAGATGAGCTTCATCTATGTTATCTAAATTTATGAATATGTATATGTATATTGTTTCTACCAAAATCTTTGGTTTTGCTATTAAGGAGAAATCCATAAGCAATGTGTTCCCATACATTATCAATAAATAATTCCCATTAGATATAGCTCCACTACCAACCATGGAGTATTGATCTTACCAAAATAATATATATATGTTTGTGTGTGTGTGTGTGTGCGTGTGTGTGTGCATGATTCCATGAAGGTGGTTCATGATTTTTGGCAAGCGGGGCGCCAAAAATTTAAAGCCCTCGATCGAGGTATTAAAAGCTTGATCGAGGGATTTAAACCACCTTGATCGAGGGTTAAACAAAGGCCTAGATCGAGCTATTGAAACCTTGATTGAGGGCTTGGTTAAACCCTTGATTGAGGAATTGCTCGATTGAGCTGTTGAAACAAAATAAAAAAAATAAAAAACAGGCCCGTAGCCGGCCCGAGCCATTTCCAATTAAAGCGATCGACAACCAACAGCTTGACCAAGGATAGTAGCTCGACCGAGGACTTGAGACCGTAACCACGCCACCATGCACCATGTCGTCGACTCCACCGGGTAAGAGGACCATAAACCCCACTTATTTATTTTTTAAACAAAATTTAATTTCTTGTTTGTTTTTTATAAATTTATATCAACCGACAACGTTTATTAAATTTAACCAAATTGTGTAAAGAAAACCATTGAAACCTAAATTTTTGTATACCTATGAACCTATAAATTACCAAGAATCATGTGAAAACTAATTGAAAACATCAATTGAAAACATGTGTAGAAAAACTACTTACATTAGGTTAAATATGTTTGAAATTTTAAATTTAAGTTTTATTTAATTATTTAAGTTATGAATATCTATATTTATATCAACCGACAATGTTTATGGTGTTAGTTTTATTTTAAAATGTGTATTGATGCTTCCTGTTTTTCTTTAATCCTCTAAGAATACCAGGAGGATTGAAAAAAACACATATTTCAATATAAAACCGACAACATAAACCTTGCTGATTTTTTTCCAATAAATTTCAATAAGGTCATATAACCATGTAACAAGAACCATTAACATTAAAAGAAAAAAACATTTCAAAACCTTTGAAATTGATATTTTAAATTGAAATTGAAATTTTAATTACAAATTTCAATTTGAATTGTAATTTGCAATTTCAATTTGATGAAATTGCAGTTGGAATTGTAATTGAAATTGCAATTGAAATTGGAAATTGCAATTTGAAATTCCAATTTGAAATTTAAAATTGAAATTCCAATTTGAAATTTGAAATTGAAATTGCAATTTGAATTTTGAAATTGAAATTGAAATTGCAATTTGAAATTGACATTTGAAATTGAAATTGATATTGGAAATTGGAAATGGAATTGGAATTGGAATTGGAATTATAAATTAAAATTTGAAATTGCAATTTGAAATTTGACTTGTGACTTATCCATGTTCATTGACCACAATTGCAATTTGAAAGTTCAAAATTGAAAATGAAAATGAGATTGAAATTAAAAATTGATATTGAAATTGAATTTGAATTTGAAATTTGAAATAAAATTGAAATTGAAAATTGAAATGGAAATGGAAATGAAAATTGGGAATTGGAATTGGAAATTGGAATTGAAATTGGAATTTGAAATTAAAATTAAAATTGATTTGAAATTTGAAATTGAAATTTGAAGTTGAAATTGAAATTAGAATTGGAATTGGAATTGGAATTGGAATTGGAATTGAAAATTGAAATAGAAATGGAAATGGAAATGGAAATTCAGAAATGGAATTGGAATTGGAAATGGAAATTGAAATAGAATAGAAATTGAAAGTGAAAGTGAAACTTGAAATTTGAAATTGAAAACTGAAGATGAAATTGAAATTGAAATTCAAAATTCAAAATTGAAAATTAAAATGAAATTGAAATTGATATTGGAAATTGGAAATTGAAATTGACATTGGAATTGGAATTGGAATTGGAATTTGAAATACAAATTTGAAATCAAATTGAAAATTAAATTGAAATTGAAATTCAAATTTGAAATTCAAATTGAAACAAAAATTTGAATTTTAAATGAAAATACGAAATCAAATTCAAAATTGGAAATTGAAATTGCAATTGAAACTGAAATTGAAATTGAAAATTCAAAAAGAAATTGATTTTGAAAATTGAAACCGATATTGAATTTGAAATTGAAATTGGAAATTGGGATTAGAAATTGGAATTGGAAATCGAAATTGAAATTGAAAATTTGAAATCAAAATCAAAATCGAAACTTGAAATTGAACTTTGAATTTGAAATTTGAAATTCGAAATTGAAAATTGAAATTAAAATTGATATCCGAAATTTTAAAATTGGAATTGGAATTGAAATTGAAAATGTAATATGAAGTCGAACTTAACTTAAAATTGAAATTGTAATATGAACTTGAACTTGAAATTGAATTTCAAATCGAAATTGAAATTAAATTTCAAATCGAAATTGAAATTAAATTTCAAATCGAAATTTGAAATTTGAATTTGGAATTCAGAATTTGAAATTGAAATTGAAATTGAAGTTGAAATTGAAAATTGAAATTGAAATTGGAAATTTGAAATTAAAATTTGAATTTGAAATTGGAAACTTGAATTTGAAATTGGAAACTTGAATTTGGAATGCATAATTTGAAATTGAAATTGAAATTGGAAATTTGAAATTGAAATTGGAAACTTGAAATTGAAATTGAAACCGAAATTTGAAAGTTGAAATTGGAAATTTGAATTTGAATGTGAAATTGAAATTGAATTTGGAATTGAACTGGAAATTGAAATTTGAAATTTGAATTTGAATTTGAAATTTGAAATTTGAATTTGATATTTGAAATCGAATTTGAAATTTGAAATTCAAAATTCAAAATTGGAATTGAAAATGAATTTGAAGTCGAAATTGGAAATTGAAATATGAAATTGAAATTGAATTTTAAATTGAAATTGGAAATTTGAATTTGGAATTTGAAATTTGAAATGAAATCGAAATCGAAATTGAAATTTGAAATTGAAATTGAAATTGTAATCTGAAATTGAAATTGAATTTTAAATTGAAATTGAAATTGAAATTGAAATTGGAAATTTGAATTTGGAATTTGAAATTTGAAATCGAAATCGAAATTGAAATTTGAAATTGAAATTGAAATTTGAAATTTGAAATTGAAATTGAAATTGAATTTGAATTTGAAATTCGAATTTGAATTTGAAATGTGAAATTTGAAATAGAAATAGAAATTGAAATGTGATGCAAAGAGTTCTCAAGACCGACCTTCATTGCTTTGTGCTCGACGGAGCACGAGAGGATCTGATGTCGCCCCACAAGGTGGCCATCGTCAGCGCTCTTGTTCACTGAGGAGCGAGGCCACACTGGGGTCAGTTGTCGTTGGTGGCAGCAGCAAGAGAGATAGTGCATCGATTCATCCCGACGATATACATCTTGATCCCGAGGAGGATGATGTGCGCCAGGACACATGTACATTAGGTGCATATTTGATTTAGATACGTTTTCAGTAAATTTTTAATATAGAATGCATTCAATTTCACTTTCAAATTATAATATATATTTTCACTAACATTTATGTTTTTCTTTGGATCGTAGGTGCATTGAGAGGATCGTACAATGATGAGGTTGACTGTATCACTCTTGTTGATATTACCACCCAGTGAGAGTGGGTGCACTCATGTGTCTGCACACTCAAGGAGGATTCTCCTACCAGACGCTCATTATTCATGATAATGATAGCAGTTGGTGATATGCTATCCCTCTATATAAGAAAGTGGGACCTCTGAGTGTCATCTGGCATTTTACATGCCAGAGGATAATATAGGATTTCATGGGTCCCCATAAATGAGACGATGTCAAAGCCGCCACAAGAGGGAATGATGTCAAGGGAAATTTGTTTCACATCCCTCCTGATCTCCCTACCGGTCAACCTCTTAGACTCAAGGAGTTTAAGCTCGAGGCCATTGCACTGTATGCGTATGATATATTCATTGGAGCGTGGGGCATGTTCCCACACCATGACCAGGTCCCATTGTACTTTGAAAAATATATATATGCATATTTTGTTCTAGATATGCACCCTAAATACACCAACACTAGATATGAGTTCTTTGGTGCTGGTAGGGGATGCTCCTACCAACATCTTGGAGCTCGTAGAGACCTTGTTTTCATGCCACCCCCTCCAAGGTTGGTATCAATTCCAAATAGGATGGTTGTCCGGTCAAGGGATGTAGCACAACCATCCTAGATTGCTACAGAGGCTAGACATGGGATTGTAGACTCATTGTTCACTTCCATGGGCAGTGTTATTGTTGCTATGCAGGGAGAGATGTCTAAACCACCCCCTGCACCTGCACAACCAGAGATAGAGTGGGTCGATGATGACCTACTCAATTTTCTTGATGACGAGGAATTACGGGGCTATGCTCAGTTAGCCCGAGATGCATAATTTCAGATGTATCGTAGATACAACGCTTCAAGACAGGTATATTTTTGTGCAATTATGTATATATGCTTTCATGTTACATCATATTATATGTTGTAAATTAAATGCTCAATAATACTTAAGGGGTGTATTTTATTGCTCCATGTAGGGGACCACATGTATGGATGAGCTCTTTCGTAGTGAGCCATGGGTTGGTCCATCCACTCGTCCTAACCCGCCGGACATAGTTGTCGAGCTAAGTTATAATTTATGTTCCAATTTAATTTGTGTTTATTAATCTCAGTTTATAATTTATGTTTTAATTTTTAATTTGAGATTTTATGTTTTAGATCCTAACTTTGAATTTCAAATTGTACAGGGAAAATGCAAGGTAGTTGCTTGAGGTGATACACATGAGGACCGCGAAGGTCTTGACCAGCCAGGCCTAAACACAGAGGTAAGTCTTAATTTATGTTCCAATTCAATTCACATTTAGTAATTTCAATTTATACCTCATGTTTTAATTCTTGAATTATAACTTTTATGTTTTAGTTTTAATTTTTAATAAATCTAACTTATTACATGTTATGGCATCTTACAGAGGCATCACTACAGGTGGGCGTCAATGCTGCAATCACTTTCTCAGATGATTGGGATGTAGCTCATCCACGTCGTCCTAATGAGGGCCCATCTACCCAAATTCCGACCCAGATGCCAGATATCACCATTGACTCGAGTCAGGTGATTTTCACATCCATCCATTAAAATTTTTCACTTCTTGTTGAATATTATACATTGGTCAAAATCTAACTAACTTAGAAAGTTCACAATTTTAACTTTTACAGTATGTTGAGATCGAGGCCTTCTTTCATAGTTTACTGCCTTAAGGCCAACATGTGTCTATTGCAAGTGAAGATAGTCACAGGGACGATCAAGGGCCTAGTGGGGGTAGCGGCCAATGACTTGATGATGTATACATTTTCATGTTTTGGATGATCTATGTATACGTTTTCATGTTTTGGATATGGACTTTTATCATATATGTGGAATTTTATCATATGTGGACTTTGGATATGGAATTTTGGATATTTTGTTATATATTTTGTATACTTTATCATATTGAGGTCTTCATGTGTATTTTGTATATTGATTTGAAATCGATCATCTTTTATATTGCATCTATATTACAGTTACATTTATGTTTTGTCGTTTCAATTGCAAATTTAATGTACAATGATTACAATATAAAAGTTCAATCTCAATTACATTACAATTGCAAATTCAAAATTCAAAATTCAAGTACATTACAATTTTACATTACAGTCTACACATTACAATTCAGTTACATTTTACACATTGCAATTCAATTACAATTTCAAATTTCAAATTTAATGTGTAATTTCAATTGAAAATTCAAGTTGTAGTTACAATTTAAGTTCAATTTCAACTACATTACTATTGCAATTTCAAAATTTAGAATTCAATTGTACATTACAATTTAAAATTGAAATTACAATTACATTATGTAGTCTAAACATTACAATTCAATTACAATTTACAAATTCCAATTCAATTACAATGTAAAATTCAAAATTAAAATTTCAAATTTAATGTGTAATTTCAATTGAAAATTCAATGTGTAGTTATAATTTAAAAGTTCAATTTCAATTACATTACAATTGCAATTGAAACCAAAATTTAAAATTCGAATACAGTGCAATTTAAAAACTAAATTACAATTTTACATTGTATAGATGTATTTTAAATTACAATTTAAAATTTAAATTACAATTATATTAAGGTTGTATAGGTGTCACATCTCCTTATTTCTATCAAATAGAAGTTTGTGGTGTGTATGAAACATTCTTTGAATGGATACATTCAACTTAGAGATATTTCTTGGAGGATTTAGTTTCTATCCATCCACATCAACTTTAAATAAAACATTGTTTCCTAGAACTATTATCAAATAAAATTTACCTATTTTATAAGGTTAGGTGGTTGTATTAAATAATAATTCTTGGTTTTTAGAGATTATGAGTCTTTAACACATGTTTATCCTAGATATTGATAATATTCAACTCAAGTTAAATTTAATTTAACATATATCAAAAAATAAAATTCATTATAAAAAAATGAATTGGGAAAATATATGATATATACTACCAGGTCCAATTTCTGGATCTTGAACTTGATCTTCAATATTGACTTCATCGACATTAGCATGTAAATCACTATTTACATCTTCTACAATGTTCTTGTCAACTTCAATTTGTTTTTCTTGTACTCTATTTTCAATTTCCATCTCTTCAACATTATCATTTAAATCTGTATTTATATCTTCAATAGTTCTCTCTTCCGTTTCGGCAACCCTTTGTTTTTTGGCAATATATCTGAGTTTTTGTTTCTCTCTATTATCATCATCATCACGTTTACGATTAGCTTTTCTTTGACGTTTTCTCTTATTGCCCATGGTTGTTTAATCTATAGATGATAAATTAAAGAATCATGTTACTTTATAGTAAAAATAAATAAATTAAGATTTAAAAACATTTACGGAATTTATAAAAACATGAACTGAAATTTACTCTACCTTATAAAAATTTTGTAAGAGTCTTTTGAAGAAGATTTCTTTGGAATTAACTTTCCTTTGAAAAAACTCTCTGAACAAAAATCTTCTTTGAAAAAACCTTCTTTGAAAGAAATAAGAAACTTCTAGACAATAAATTACCTACCCATTGGAAAATAATAAAAACACCTTGTAAATAAATCTTTGTTGTAAAAATCATTGCAAAAAAACCTCTTTGAAAAAATATCTACAAAAAAAGCCAATAGAAAAAAGTACTTTGAATAAAAACTTATTTGTAAACATATCTGGGAAAAAACCATTGTAAAGAAATAACTCTTTAAAAAAGCCCATTTTAAAGAAATAAGAAGTACAAAACTACCTTGCAAAAAATCCTTTGCAAAATACCTTAGCAACATAACTATTTGAAAAAAATCCTTTCAAATAAATAAGAAGTGCAAGACTACTTTGGAAAGTGCAAAACTACTTTGGAAAAAAACTATTTGTAAATTATCTTACCAAAACAACTCTTTGAAAAAATCCCTTTCAAAGAAATAAGAAGGAAAAATACATTTTTTTTTGCAAAAATACTTTCGAATACACACTTTTTAAATACAATCCTTGCAAAGAATCTCCTTGCAAACATGTCTAAGAAAAGAAATATTTTGAAAAAACTCCTTGCAAATATGCCTTAAAAAAACCGTGCTTTCAATGTGTCTTTTGGAAAAAAGAAGAAGAAACATACTTTGTAAAAACTTCGTTTTGCAAAAAATGTCTTCTTTGCAAATATGCAATAAGAAAAGAAATATTTTTGAAAAACTCCTTGCAAATATGCCTTAGAAAAAAATCACCTTCAATGTGCCTTTTGGAAAAAAGAAGAAGAAACATACCTTGTAAAAACCTCCTTTTGCAAAAAATGTCTTCTTTGCAAATATGCAATAAGAAAAGAAATATTTTGGAAAAACTCTTTGCAAATATGCCTTTTGTAAAATAGAAGAAGAAACATACCTTGTAAAAACCTCATTTTGCAAAAAATGTCTCCTCCTTTCAAAATTAGTTTGACAAAAAAATGCGAAGTTAAAACATGCGAAAAAAATGAATTAACTTTAAGTTTATTTATATGAGCATAAAAAACTTTCTTTCTTTCTTTCTTTCTTTCTTTTTCTTTCTTTTTTTTTTTTTTTTTTTTATTTTTTTTTATTTTCGGTCGACGAGATTTTTTCCGTTTCATTATTCGGCCGAATAACCTTCGCCATAATTCACGGTGCCGTTACGGAAAAACTTTATTCGGCCGAATAATTATTTTGGCCGTATAATCTCTGAAACATGTAAAATTCAGATTGCTGCAGAATTTTCAGGTTTCTCCATTTTTGGAAGGGACAAACGACCTCTTACACAACAAAACGAATGTCGGACTTCATACCAGTAGATTCATCATTGAATCTACTTTACGAGGATATAAATTTTGTTGTATATAGATAAGAACTGATATTTTTTAAGTTTTATTTTTGTAACATGTGTCGAGTTATGATTCAACTCTTTAAAAAAATGACGAAAAGAAAAATCCATAACTTTAAAAATACAACACCAAAAAAATCGAAAAAAATGTCGGACTCTTCAATGGTGTGTCTACTTCAAAAGGGTGTTCGTAGATTTTTTGCTTTTATAGTGGATTGAGATAAAAGTGGTGCAACAAAAAAGTTGTTGAAAGTCAACTGAGTTTCCCCATTGATCGACTTAAAAAAAATATAATAATTAGTATATAGATCCATTGGATGTAAACTTATAGTCAGGCACTAGTACATTGTGTGTAGATTGTCGTAGCATTTTCTGTTTTTGCAAAACACAAGTCTAACAACGATTTTAGTGATGCAACAAATCATAACTCTTTTGTAGTCTTTTCATTTTATAAGAACACATTGTCAAACATTTGCGAAATGGACATATCAAATCTTAATAAAAAAAATTGAAAAAATTATGAGTAGAAAGCTAACATAATTCTACAAAAGTTTTCTTTTTACGACAAAGTGAAATTTTAAACAAAAATATCACTTTTGTTCGCCCGAAGTTGAAAAACATGAAAAAACTAGAATTATTTTCTCACGAGACCCCCCAAAATAGACACCCATCTTCATTTTTTCACCCCGTTCTATTGTCGAGTTGTTTTGTTTTGATTTTGTTATTCTATTTTTGTTGTTTTTGGTTGCCAACATAATTCGGCGTTGTGTGAAGAAAATAGTTGTTGTTTGGAGAGTTGGTGGTCTGAACCGGCGAGGCTTCGTGGATTGACAGTCTTTTTGCTAGTTGTTTGGGTTACAGGTATGTATCTTTTGCGAAATTAGATTGTTTAGTTTTTGAACTTTTAATTTTCTGTTCATCATTCTAGTCTTTATTCCCTTAAAATGAACTCTGTTTGAACAGAGTTCATGAATATGAACTCTGAACATGAACAGAGTTCATGTTCATGAACTCTGCTCATGAACTATGTTCATAAAAAGAGTTCATGTTCATGAACAAAGTTCATGAACAGAGCTCATGATCATGAACCGTGTTCATGTATGTTTCATCATATTAGCACAGTAGGGCGTCATTTTTGCGCAGTACTAGCATCAAAATATGAAACTTTTAAATTAAATCATAAAATAGTCATGTAAATTTTATTGGTTGTGTTCATGAACAGAGTTAAAGAACTCTGTTCATGAACAGAGTTCATTAACAGAGTTCATGAACAGAGTTAAAGAGCTCTGGTCATGAACAGAGTTAAAGAGCTATGTTCATGAACAGAGTTCCCTAATTATTTTTTTATGAATATTGTGTAATGTTTGTTTATTGAAATATAGATTAAAATCATAAGTGATCGATGAAAAATTTGCAAGGTTACTATACTTTTACAATTAACTGCATTATACTTTTTATCTGATTATGAAATGATTATCAATGTTATCTTTATCGGGCAATAGTAGTGCTCTTACATTTGGTATGCAGTTCTTTATGAGATATGCCTTTAAGTCTGTAGAATTAACATGTACAACTTCAGTGTGTAAATATTTCTATCATAAATATAAAGTAGAAATCTTCTAATAAGTGTATATATATATATTTTGTGAGATGTTTTTTAATTGAGATATATAATTCAACCAGATTTGATGGATGAAAAGTTTTTAAGGTTACTATAGTACTACAATTAAATGTGTTATAATTTATATTTGATAATGAAATGACTATTACTTATATCTTTACGTTGCAATAGTAGTAATGGTAAGGAATTTTAGTTAATTAATTAGAGTTAGAAGAGGCACTTACAAAAAATCTTAGCTTATAATACTTTAGACACTCTTACATTTTGTTGTAGTTTTTTATAAGATATGACTTTATGCTTGTAGGATAAACATGTACAATTTCAATTTGTTAATGTTTGTGTAAATTTAGAAATCATATCAAATGGAAAGAGTGGAGTCTTCGAGGGGAAAGCGTAGGAGGTCATCACATTCATCAGGAATTGGTATTCCAATTGGTAGTCCAAGGTTGTCGAATTCACCGCGGGGTTCGAGTTTATTGTATGCATCACAGTCATCTGATCACCAACGAGTTGATAGGGGTACAAATGATTCTCCTTTGTCATCTGTTGGAGAGCGTCAATCTCAACCTTCTGTTGGTATGAACATTAATGTTTAATTGAATGTATAATTTGTATTTTTGTGTGTTTTGAACTTTTGGACAAGGTTAACTCTTCACTATGGCTATATTTGAAGCAAAGCGAGGTTCAGAAGATGTTCATAATTCGACAGAGCGAGACGAAGATCAAGATAGGATTGTAGATGATGGAATAGCTCTGGGTGCAGAGCAGGGTCCTGAATATCCTCCTAGAGCGAGGATGACATATGTTCCATTGGCTGAGGGTTGTACACCCATATCAACTTATCCGTCTGATTTACCTGATGAGCTTCCATGGCAAGGTGTTGAGCAACAAACTATCCTTGAAAGTTGTAGATCCCACTATGACAGGTTGAACAATGATCTTTGTTCTTTAGATCTACCTCCAGAGAGCCGACAAAGTCTGGAGATTGTTTTGGGGTCTTTGCACAAATTCATTGATGCATATGAAAAACTTGGACCAACTACAAATGGTTTTGTTCATTTGATGCACAGGCGAAGGGAACAAGTTATGGGTCCAGACAACTGGGAGGTTGTGAAGGAGAGAGTTACCAGAGAACAAGCCAATTCAATATTTAATTTCAAAGAAGGCCTTAAGTGAAAAATGTTGAAAGTGCAATATTTTAAGCATCCTCAAATTGCACATTTTATATATGATCGGTTTCTTGCAGCTTATGGTCGATTGCCATGGAATGATGAGGTTCCTAATTATTTTGCTAGATTTTTCTATGCGGAGATTTTTTAAGGTATGAAGCCAAAATATACTGATGTTCCTTCTGACTTTTATGGAGTTGGAAAGGGACGAATATATAATCGAAAAGGTGCTCTCAAACACCCTATGACTCTTCAACCTCCACCTGAGATACCTCGTCCACCTAGGATTGTGGCTTTAAGATCAGAGATGGAGCCCACATCCCAACTAGGGACAGTTGCAAGGGAATCGGTAGGTGATGGTTTAGCATCAGCTCTTGTTGGAGTAGAAGTGGGTGTGGGTCGAGAGAGGGCTCGTGCTATTGTCCGTCAAAATTTTGTTTACAAGACGAATGACGAGGTAGATGCATTGAGCATCGATGATCTCAGGGCTTATGCTAAGTCTTGTCGAAATATAGCTTCAGATGTGTTATCCAATGACACATCGAGTATGGGAGAGGTTTGTTGATTATACTATGACAATCAATTTGATTTTTTATTATTCATTTTGAATTGAATTTGTTGCTACATAGTAATAAATATATTAAGCAAATGTATTTTGTTTGCAGTTTTCTAGAATGTTAAATGCACATAATTTTCGAGTCTTCAGTAGTCAAAATGAAGAGCAACCTAGTCAAAATGAAGAGCGTTTTAGAGAGGTATTTTAATTATAATATTTATGACTGAACTTGATTTTTTTTTTTTTGAATTTTAATAAATATCAATGTATCTTATTGTTAATTTGACTTATCTATGCAGGTTTCTTTAGATTCCAACTTTTTAGATGATTTACCATCTCTTGTGAGCTAATGATTTTAATTTTTTTGTTTTGGTTTTAAGTTAATTGCTTAATTTTTTATATTTATTTAAGTTATGTTTTATTCATTAACAAAATTTAAATTTTAGGGGAGAGATCATTTGGAAATTGGGGGTGAAGATGTGGGCTCTTTAATGAATGCGGATATTGGCACCAAGGTAATTTTGTTGAACTAGAAATGATCTTTGATATAAGTTTAATGTTTTAAATTTTTTGGATTTATTTGAAGCTTGTTTGCATGCTTTAGGATTCATAAATTACTTTTGTACATGTTGTAGCTTGGCTCTTTGAGATCCTTTGGAGCCAAAGGGAAGGCTCTAGTGGAAAAAAGTGGTGGACATGCATTCAAAGAATTTGATGTATGATTTTTTTAATAATTGAATTGTATTTTTAGTATAAGTTTAATATTTTAATATCTTGAATTTAGTTTAAAATTGTTTAAATAATTTATGATCTAGATTTATAATTTGTTTTTCTGTGTATTGTAGATTGAGTTGAGTCCCAGGAAAGGTCCTAGTGGAAAATAGTGGAAAGATATTGGTCCAGATGGACAGTGGTTCAGACTTGATTGTTTTTGTTGATATATATATGTTGTAGTTCAGACATGGAGGGTATTTATTTTTTGATTATACATACATGTACATTGAACTCACATGTTCATTAACTTTTTTTGGATTATATATGAGTACATGTTTAATTATTTCTCATTTGGTAAAATGTTTAAAATATGTTTTGAATGAATGTTTTAAATGTTTTGATAATGTTTATAATGTGTTTTGCATGAATGTTTAAAATGTCTTGATAGGTGCAATTTAAAGTTAGGAAATGTTGAATGATGAAAATGAATGTTATAAAGTTAGAAAATGTTGAATGATGAGAATGAATGTTATGGAAGAATGAATGTTGGCAAAGAATGAATGGGAGGGGTTAGGAATGTTTACAATGTTAATTTAAGTTAGAAAATATTCAATGTTGAGAATGAATGTTAATTGAATGTTGGGAAAGAATGAATGGGAGGTGTTATGGAAGAAGGAATGTTTTCAATTTGTTATGTTGAGAATAAATATTATTAAAATGTTGCTATGATGAAACATTGAAACATTTGATAGGTGCAATTTAAAGTCTGGAAATGTTGAATTTGTAAAAATTTTCATTCTGTTATGTTAAGAAATGTTATGAAAAGAATGAATGTTGAGAAAGTGTTGAACCATAAGAATGAAGGTTTAAAATAAACTAAGAAATGGGATGCTAAAATGCAAAGAAATGAAATGATAGAATTTTTTTATAGAAAATGTACGAAATGTTTGATAAGAGTTTCAATTTTTTGGTAGTTTGATTCATATGTAAATTTTTGATAGAAAATGTATGAATTTTTTTAGAATGTTGTTCATATGTTTATTGTTTGATATGCATATGTAAATTTCAAAATTTAACTAATGTTTTTCATGTGTTCATTGTTTAGGTACTTTGTAGTTTGTGAATTTTTAAATGTTGAAATCATGGCAAATGGGGATAATGATTTTTTGTTTTTTAATCACAAATGAGGATTTCCGGATTGTGAAGCTTATGCTAAGTTAGAAAAATGAATTTTAGACAACAATTCGATGAAATTTTATCGATTTGTTATAAATAATCATTGCTCTAATTTAGCATAAGCTTCACAATCCAGGAATTCTTGTTTGTGATTAAAAATCAAATGATTGTTATCTTCATTTGCCATGATTTCAGTTATGTGAACTTACATGTGAGATATATTATTTGTGTGCAACAATCATATATTTAAACATTATATAGATGAACAACTTGTTTTAAAAAATTCATTCAGATCATATTTATGGTGAAGTACGTATTAAAGAAACATGTTTGATGGATTAAAAGAATACAAAATTTAATAGGTCTTTTTGTGATTTTTCGTTGGCATCAATCAATCAAAAGTAAAAATTCGGGGTGGAGTGGGGATAGCCACATCCGTTATCTCATCCCTTAGTGGTCTAATAGACATATGGGGACCCGAATAAAGTACTTTTGAATTCATTTTTAAGCATGTTAAAGTACAACCATTTAAGCTCTTATGTTAGTTGTCATTCAAGAAAATATTCATAAAAACTCAATGAAAAAATATACTGTGCACAACAATTTTGATAATTGGACAAAAAATATATTGCACACAACAATTGACATGGACACAAATATAGATCAATTTATTTTTGATATGTAGTTAAAAACATCGCAATGGAATGCCATCTTCAACTATCCGTTCATGGTCACATATGGATAGTTTCCATTTTTTAGTTTTTAACTGTTTTTTTATGGAACTTGTATCAATTTTATTCGAGATGCACATACTAAATGACTATACTGACAACATATAACATCGGGCTCATAATTTTGAAAGTAGACATAATTTTTAGTCATATGCGTCTGCTGAAAAAATTAGCCTTTTAAAATGATGGATCCTCTTTCGTATGTAAATCCGTTGTCGTTGTAGTCCTCCAATAACTTCATTTTTCCTTCAGTGCATCGCATCAAATAATATTTGACATTTTCGTTGTTGTCTACAGGTGCAATCACAGCGAAAACATCTCCTGCGCAAGTTATAATTGGTGTTAGCGTATTTAAATGAATTAAATTGACTATACTTATGACGATGGACTAGAATGAACAATTGACTTAAAAGTCAAAAACAAGTTTATTACCTTCTCTTACGAGATCTGAAATTCTATCGCCATCAGACGATATTGCTATTTCTTCTGATTCTAATTATTCTACACTTGCCAGTGGCATTTTTCCTTTTGGATTAATCTCTGTGTGTCTCCAAGCTTTTATGTAGTTGTTTGTTATGTTTTCACAAACTTCTGTAGACTCAACATTTTCAATGCAAATATGACAAAAGCATGATTGCTTTTTACTATCAAATGCAAACACGTTGTGAAATGATTTTGTTTGAATAGAGTGAAGATCTATAGTTCCATGTATGGTGCTAGCGTCATATGGTATTGATCTATTTATATCTTGGACCCCAACAAGCCAAGAAAACCTACACAATAAATGATGAATCACTTTCAAATAACAACTTTTAATGTTAGTGTACATGTACTTAAATGTTAGTATATACATTTTTAAAAATTTTAAGAAATAATATAAATTAAAAAAATAGTGGACATACCTGCGCACGTCTTTTGATTGTTGATTATAATCTGGGCTTAGATTTAATTGACACCATTGGACAACCTCTGCAGCTGAATGAAACCGTGCAGAAGAATAGTTCATTTGCCATCTTCGAAGTGCTCTTTTCACGCATGCTCCTGCACCATCATGCTCACCTTTTCCATGCCCAGTTTCAAAGAAATTTCAGCGATGTTTAATGTTCAGCGCTTTATGAAGTCGACATAACCAAAAAAATGATCGTGAAGATTTAAATTGACCCGCACATCCATCAGACCATATCCAATGCTCATTGAATTTGACTTCGCGTTTTTTCAGTGAGTCATAGAAAATATTTTCTATACAATGTTGGACAAAATGTGTGTCGTGTGTACGATCATCGATGATATAGAAGTGATATTCTTTAATCACATATCGATTGTCACATGTGCTTTCAATGCCATCGACATCCTGTTGAGAATGTCTATATACAACATGGACAAATATCGAAACTTGGTCAGAGTGATAGTATTCACTCTGTATTTCTTTTTGTGCAGCAAATGTATAGTTTTCAGCAAAATCAACCACCGACAAAATCGTTCCGGGTGGAAAAATTTCACGAGACTGTTTTAATTGAAGATCTTGCCATCGTGCTCTATGTGAATGTTGGGTGTATTTATAAATTTCGCTTTCAAATTTTTTGAGAAAATCTGTGACTCATATCTTGTCTTCTAGCAAATCAATTCTTTTGGAATGTGAATCACTAGAACTTGTATTATAGTTGATATATTCGTATCTCTTCCAATCAACATTTACATTTGACAACGATTGATCATTATCGATAGGATATTTATTGTGGAATAGCACCAAATTTCCACAATGATGACAATGTTTTCCATTGACACATTTCTTTGAATAAAATACTTCATCGTGATTTCTCTCACATAAAATTTGAGATATGAATTCACGTATCGTCGACGGAGGTGGTGAATTTGTCCAAAACATTTTACCAAATTCAAGAAACGTGTCATAATATAACTGAAATTGCACATGATAATGACAACAACATGTATCACGTATAGTTATAGGTCGAACATACCATGGTTTTTGTTGCACAAATGTAGTGATTGATATATTAATTCCACGATGAACTTCCTTGAATTTATTGAACAATTGTACTTGTGTCATGTCCATTATATGTTTTGGTTGGCTTTCATATACATTTCGTGATATTCTTTTGCGTATCACATCTCTTGAATTTGGTGAAACTCGAGCATGTTCCAACCAATATTCTCGTACAATATCTTTAACACCTGCTCCTAATCTATCTTTGTAAGGTTGTCTACAAATAATTGCCCAACAAGCAAGTTCATTATTTTCATCTATTTGCATTCTGAATTTGCTATGTTTGTATAATGTCTTTCTTGATGTTCCAACTGCTTTTGCTAGTTCTGTTGTCAAATGCTTTTGTTTAGTACTAGCTGAAAGAATTGCTGTATGAATTGATTTACGTGCAGCACTGATATCTTTCTTCCTGGATTTTCCAAATTTTTTTATTGCATCACCTATATTTTCCATCACATTTTGTTTCAATTTCGACTCTTTTGTCGCTTTGTGAATACCCAATAATGATGTAGCACCTTCTAACTTCTTGGACACTAATAAACATCTCAAAATTTGTGCTTGTCCTGCTATTGAGTAATCCTTGAGAACTTCATCATAAATTTTTGTAGCACGATATCGTGCAACATGTATTGGTAGTTTTTCTCCATATTTGTCGCAATCAATGTCTTCTAACATTTCATCATCAATAGTAAAAGTACCTATACATCTTGCATGATATATATTCAAGCATAAAATATCTGTCAATAATATAAGGACCCTGTTTTTTACCTCTTTCAAAAAAGTGGCCCATCAAAACCAGGTCTCAAATTTGGTATGTGAACTCTCCATCTTGATAGGGTCGCACCAACCTTCTTTTAATTTGTGTGCACCACATCAAATAATATGCCACATTTTCTTGATTGTGGGGTGGTGCAATGACAATGAATACATCACCTGCGACAAAAATTACAAATATTATTCAAATGTCCCATGTGCATTTCTATAATATTTTTATATTATGTGTAATATATAGTGAACTAATTAACTTAATGAAGTCTTGTACTTTCCCTAACCACATCAGAAACTCGATCATGATCTAGTGAGACCGTTGCCTCGTTAGTGTGCATCTCTTGCCATGTTGGAATTGGATGTGATCCCTTTGGATTAAGAGGGATATATTTCCATGGTTTCACATATACATCATTTTCACAGTGATGAAGGCCACATCCATTTACATCAATGCAAAAATAAAAAATAAAAGCAAGCATATTTCCTCGTTTCAATGGTGAATATGTTGCCCATGTCTTTACTGTAGGGACTCGAATATTCCAACCAAAGTGAAGATCGTTTTTTTTTTGTAAGAACATCTTTTCAAATTACATCTCCTTCTATACAGAAATGTATAATTAAATA
Organism: Larix kaempferi; assembly: GCA_027924585.1. Lineage (NCBI taxonomy): Eukaryota > Viridiplantae > Streptophyta > Pinopsida > Pinales > Pinaceae > Larix > Larix kaempferi. Next base: position 574,182 of record BSBM01000423.1, read on the forward strand.
TTTTATTTGCATATTACAATTAATAGACACTTCAATGAATGTAAGGATGACAATCTCTAATATTCATAATTATCTACACCTAAATGGAATCAATGCACGAGAATATATATATATGTATGTATGTATGTTGTATGTATATATATATATGTATGTATTCCAATCAACAAGTCCATTGCATATATATAACTGCTTTTAATATAAAAGTGTAAACATATTTTGTTCCAGCTCTTAAAATGTAACACTCTTTCAATGTAAAACTTCTTACCATACTTTACTTATGCCCCCAATCAACATATCAATTATAAATATGTAACTTCCTTTAATAAAAGAATGTAAACCTTCTTAAGTCATCAACTTTAAATATCTTTCACTTTATAAATTAGTTTCTATGATATTTAAATATAACTGAAACTTCCCTTTAACATCAATTCTTTTTAATACAACATTCTTATTTTAATATTTAGTTGTTCCAGCTCTTAAAATGTAGCACTCATTTCAATGTAAAACTGCTTACAATACTTTACTCATGTCCCAATCAACATATCAATTATAAATATGTAACTTCCTTTAATAAGAGAATGTAAACCTTCTAAAGTCATAAACTATAAACATCCTTCACTTTATAAATTCTTTTCTATAATATTTCAATGAAACTTCCCTTTAACATCAATTCTTTTCAATACAACATTCTTATTTTAATATTTACTACACCCCTTTCTTTTTGGCTATTCTACGTAGCAACACATATATATAGCCTCCCTATAGTTGCCATGTTTTGATTTTTAAGAGAACTATTCCTTCAATCACTCCATTCACCGTTAGGTAACTTCTAATGAATATTAAGTCCTGCATAAGCATTTAAATAATTATTTTAACTAATCTGTCTTGTTCCACCATATGCATGAGTAGGATTTTACATCTTTAAGGCATTCAGAATCCCGTAATCAATTGAAAGGAATACATTAATTTCATCCATACTTATAAATGGAACTATTCCTTTATATATGTAATTAAAATCGGATTGGCGTCATTCAAAATACTAAGGGATAAGATTCTTTTATTTAATTTCTCCACGTGTTTAAATCGAACGAATTATATATTTATATATAAACACAGGGTTAAGCCATCGTTCGAACAGACTAAATATAATTTCTTTAAAATTTTTATCTAATAAGTAATTTCTTTAAATTTTTTATCTAATAAGTAATTTCATTTCTTAAGAACGAGAGTTTGAGTTATAGAAATAAATCTTTTTCTTTTTTCATAGAAAAATTCAACTTACTATTAATATACGAAATAGTAAATAAAACCAGCTGTCAGAACATACAAGTACTCTCAATCTCTGTCATCTAGAGGACCAGGGAAAAAGCAATCAAAGTGACAGATGTGTTGTCAACTACAACAGAAAAGACCAATATAGAAGTGCCATATGTCCACAAGACAAAACAGGAATCCATCCTGTAGAAGAAACTGTTCCAAATGTCACCAGTACAAATGTATCCATACCAAAATATATAAAATGTCTCATATACAGTCATCCAAATACATCATAATAAAGATCCATCTAAGCTATAAATACCGAACAACATCCATAGGAGTCTGACATAAATGCCGCAAAAGGTAAGTATACAAAAACGTCCAACAAATAGTTGGAACCAGTACATATCAAGGATCTGCACATAGAACTATCAGAAATAAATCCTTTTCTAAATAAGGTATCAACACTTTTAATTTCAAATGCATATATTTAAAAAAAATAAATCATCGAAAGCATAACTTAGAAGATCATTCCTTACATAACTTCAAAAATACAAAACTTGAAAATTATTCTTATCTTAATTATATCACAATACCCGAATGTTAGACAAACATTCTTTTCATAACTAAGAAATGATATGAAAAATACAAGAGCTTTTCCTTATCGTTAAAAGATACAGGAGTTTGAGTTAAAAAAAATAATCTGCTCTTAACATTTATCATAAAGATCCGAACCCTTTTTCTTTTAAGAGGAGTTACTCTGCTTGAATAAAATTAAAGAGATTAAAAAAAAATTGAAAAGAACTTATCTTCTTTAACCATGATACAGAGATCCTAGAAACACCTTCATCATTTTAAATAGATTCACACACATTCGAAATCTGAAGGAAGCTTTTCCTTTCTTAACACTACTGCAGAAATCTATGAGACACATGAAATAATTTCACAGAGATTCAAAACTGAAGAAAAAATTCATTATTTAAATAAATCTATAAGGTTTCGATGCACATCACTCGATCTCGATTCTTGTTGTCAATCTATTGTGCAAACCTACAGTCTAGATGCCAATCCATGCTAGCACAGACCGCTAGATCTGAGCTGTAGTGTAGGGACCCCATTCCCGGGTCTTAGAAATTTTTTCTAAAGCTTAAAACATAATATAACCATTATAATGCATAATCAACAATAAAATTTAAATTCTTTGAGGACTATCAAGTAAACACAAAAACATGACGAGATAGGGAAAATATGTCGAAGGAGTCATATGACAATGGGAATGAGGAAATGAGGTAAGGACATGATGAGTTCCTTGACCTGGACATTATGACACTGCAAACGACAAGGTAGCTAAAATTAATATGTTCAACTAAATCGCTAAGTTCCGACGCTTTGAATCATGACAAATTGAGAACCAACATTATTAAAACATTTGGGGGTTTGGAAGTAGCCCCATGGGAATTGGTTTTGGGGACTATTTGACAGTCACTCTTGACTTGTTAATCTATCATTATAACTTGCCCATCTGTATTTTAATAATACTGTATGATGTTTACCTTCTAGTCTTGAAGGAAAGGATAGCCAACGAATTTGAATACTTGTTTGGATTTGTTGTGCAAAATGATGATTAGGTAACTACGGTGTAGCTATTGATGCCATATAACCTGTAGTTAAATTAGATATCTTGGATCTTTGCAGATGACTAGGAGATATAGGAAATCTAGGTTGGTATTGACAATTACGAAGGTATTATTGGATTTGCATTACGCAAAATTACGATTGAACTCTTGAGGATGTATTGGAACCATACCAGCATAGATCCAAATCCTAAGCTCTATCAAGCACCAAGAGGGATCAAATCTCCCGAGGTGCAAACCTCTTCTTGAATAGCTCCTTGAGTGCAATACCTGAGCCACCTAATCCTACGCTCTAAATTCTCTAGTTTACGTCTCATATTTACTTTTTACTTTGTATTATTTTTTTTGTTTATGTCCAACATAATATTTATTACTTTTTACTTTGTATTATTCTTTTTTGTTTACTTTGTATTATTTTGTTACTCCACAAACACTCTAAAATCTCATATTTACATTTTACTTTGTATTAAAAGTAAAAAGTAAAGTCTCTAGTTTAAGTCTCATATTTACGTTTTACTTTGAATTATTCTTTTTTGTTTATGACCGACATAATATTTATCACATAATCCTAAGCTCTAAAGTCTCTAGTTTAAGTCTCATATTTAGTTTTTACTTTGTATTATTCTTTTTTGTTTATGGCTGACATAATATTTATTACTTTTTACTTTGTATTATTCTTTTTTGTTTACTTTGTATTATTTTTTTACTAGAAAAACACTCGACAAACACTCACATGTTACAATATCTCCGTCATATTGGGCTGTAGAGTGCCTCTCGGTGCAACTAGATGATCTAGAAAACTAATGATTAGAACCACTAGTGTTTATGGCCATGATTGTTTAAGAAAAATAGAAGAGAATGACAAGAAGATGAGAATAGGAAATTAAAGTAAAGCCTAGCATCGAAGGTACGAGAACAAAAATTAGCTTAGGGACAAAGTTCTAATAAGAGGGGGTGTATGTAATGCCCCTCAAACTCGCTATGACTTTCGATATTGACGACACTTATTGGTAAGTGACCCGGCTAAAGAAACCAAGATAAATGACTGCATATATGTTGATTTAGAATAAAATTGTTGACTGATTAGTGATGTATGTGATAAAAGAATATGTTTCTAATGAATGGTTGATTTAATAACGATTATGGATACTTGTGATATGAAATATTGTTGAACCCTTATGATGAATAACATATTTATGCTGAAATATGGAAATGGAATTATGCGGGTGATTATGATGTGAATCCAATGGACAATTATCTATGTTTGCTTAACGATTAGCGAATGAATGAAATGAATTATGATATGACGATTTTTTAGCAGTACTATTGATGTGTGTGCTATGAGTATGTGAAAAATGAAAAGTAAGGAAGTTTACCGACAGACTCATGATAGAACAAGAAAGGGGCCGTAGAGGATGGGAAAAACATACACAAGGGTACGACGACGGTGTCGACTCCCAATAGCATCCACGTACGGGTTTGGAAATCCCTTTCAGCTTTACTTGAGGGAGTGTAAAGTCGTACGGGGGAGACCATAATGGATTGGTCATGTACGAGGTTGAGGGGCGTGTAGTAAGAGCGAACTTACTCCTCAGTGCCATTAGTCTCGCATAGAGTGTAGCTGGATGATTTATGGTAACGATTCCTAAATCACTACATGGAATCCCAACACAACAGTAAACTGAGAAATTATTGTCGGAAGGGCCTGACGATATGGTACCTAGAAAGTAAAATGAGAAATTATTGTTGAAAGGACCCAACAATGTGGTAGGCCTAGACAATTAAGGAAAGAATGTGGTTTCAGAAGGACCCGACGATGAGGTACCTAGATGAATAAAGGAAATTGATAAATGAACACCTATGTATTTGGAATATAGTATTGCATTAAATTATTTGTGCATGAAAGACTATTTGTAGTTATGTACTTGGCATATAATATTGCATTAGATTATTTGTGCACGAAAGGACTATTTGTAGTTATGTACTTGGCATATAGTATTGCATTAGATTATTTGTGCATGAAATTATTATTTGTAATTAAAAAATTGGGAATAATTAAATATGGAGCAAAAGATAGACTAGGAGTCATTAACTAGTCAACTCCACCTGCACCCACTAAAATAGGGATTGGAATCCTAGCATCAGGGGACATCTAGGAGTAAAATGTGGGAAGTTTGTGCACTCTCATGAGAGAGTGACACATGGTTGGGTGAATATTTGTATTAAATAATTTTGCATAAAAGAGTATTTTTGCATCAAGACGACATGTGTCGCAAGGGATTTTTCTATTTAAGCAAGTGGTAAAGAAGAGAAAGGGGATGGCTCCCTAATGCTGGATGACTGCCAGAATGGTGAATGAGCTCTGATTGTGCTTTCTATTGTGAGTTTGGATAAGGATTTTGGTGAGGGGGTTCTCATGTCTGAATCCTTGCTAGTGTGTATCCTTTACGACCCTGAGGCTCGGGGGTGGCTATGTGACTAATTGCATAAGCCTATGGTTGGGTGGCAAAGGTAACGATTTCTTGGCCTATGGTTAAACGAGTCTTCACTTGTGGGTTTTCAACCGAAGATCTAGTCGGCACTTGGACAAGTAGGATTGGATTGAAAACGACGACATCTCCCCCAACAACAGATTTTACCTACAATAATAGGTTTTGTGTTTACTTGTTAGTCCTTAAAGAATTTAAATTTTATTGTTGATTATGCATTGTAATGGTTATATTATGTTTTAGGCTTTAGAAAAAATTTCTAAGTAAGTCCCGGGAATGGGGTCCCTGCATGCAGTCTAAGTATATAACTCTTTTTTTACAATAGACACTCTGCTTCATAAATACATACAAATGAGGAGGTTCAACTTAGCTCACGAAATGCGGAGACATTTGAAATTCAATGATATGTATAGAATCCATATCTAGATGCAACTTATAGGTAATAGATTTCCCCTATAGGTCGGTGGTCAAATATTTACCTTATAAGTATATATATAAATCTAGTGATGATTTGATCCAATATCTTACAGAGTAATACAGAAGGGAGAATCATCAATCTATTTATATACAATCGATAAATAAAATGCATAGGTATCACATAGATCAATCAATTTAGATGTTACCATAATTCATTAATATGCAATTTACAAATAAATTTTAAATAGAATATAAGCTATCCAGACGTTTGATCTTGTAGAATTTGGAGTTTCATCCTATTTATGTTCGATCCAATCTTGATCTTCACGAATTACCAAGAGCCTCCTCGGTAGACCTCCCTACCTTATCGGGAGTAATCTTCTTCCTCTCGATCCCCCAAGCAAATTGGGGTCGCAAGAACATATAAGCCATGACTCTTCGACAGGATCTCCTAATCCCTGGAGTAGTTTCAACCAAAATCCTATGAACCACACTCAAATACAAAATTCCATTACGAATTCCATCCAACATTAGGGAGTAAGAGATCCCTCTCTCTTCATTATCTTTTTCTTAAATATAAAAAGTCTTGCATGACATGTGCCCTCTCATGCAAAATTAACTTTTAAATGATTAATTCTTTATTATTCCTTCTCATGTAACAAGTGTCACTCCCACACATTGGTGCACCTAAATTCCTTCAATCTCCCTTTGTTGTCTCTCTAATCCAAATTCCAACCCCTAGATCAGTGGGTGCATGTGGAGTTGATCTAGTCAACCATAGTTAACCGTAGTCAACCATAGTGAACCCAAGTGAACCAAAGTCAACCATATTCAACCAAAGACAACCAAAGTCAACCATGGCCAACCATGGCCAACTAAATCTAACCATAGTCAACCATGGTCAACCATGGCCAACCAAAGTTAACCATTGTCAAGCATGGCCAACCATATCCAACCATGGTTAACAAATGTCAACCATTGTTAAGCATGGTTAACCAAAGTCAACCATGGTCAAATATAGTCAACTATCATCAACCATATGGGTGACAATGGTTGGTTAATAATAACGATATGATTTTAAAGTCAACCCTTGTGTCACCCATAATCAAGTTAACAAATCAACGATAGTAAACCATATGATATTAATATAAACCAAAGCAAGCCAAATTCAACCATGCCCAACCACCATCAACCATAGTTAACCATGGTCTTTCAGAGACAACCATTATAAACCATGGTCAAGCACACTAAACCATAGTTAATTAGTCAACCAGAGTCACCCATAGTCAACTTTGGTCAACCATAGCCTACCAAAGACAACCAAACTCAACCATAGTTAACCAAATTCAACCATATCCAACCAAAGTTAAAAGTTAAATAAGTTTAGTGAATGGTCATTTGTGGCAAAAAAAAGTCAACCATGGTTGACAATAGTCAACCATCATCAACCATAGACAAAAGTTAAATAAGGTCAACCAATAGTTAATTACGACAAAACAAAGTCACCCTTAGACAACCATGCGCAATCATAGTCAACCATAGTCAATTAGTCAGGCAAAGTCAACCATAGTTAAACAAAGTCAACAATAGTCAACCATGGTCAACTACAATTAATCAAAGTCAACTATGGCCAACCAAATTCAACTATAGTCGAGCATGGTCAAGCATGGTCATCCATAATCAAACAAGGTCAACCATAGTTAAACAATGTACACCTTAATCAACAAATGAAGACAAACATGGTCAATAAAAGTCAACTATATTGAACCATATTCGACCATAGTCAACCATGGTCAACTAATAGTCAATTATGGCCAAACTAGGTCAACCATAATCAACAATGGTTTACCAAAGTCAGCTAAATTAATATTATTTACTTTATTTTTATGTCATAATCAACCATAGTAAAAAATGATGCTAACCATGGTTGAATATCAATGGTTGGCCAACCATGGCCATGGTTGGTCATGGTTGAACCATGGCCATGGTTGACCATGGTTCAACCATGACCAACCATTATCAACCAAAGTAAACCATGGGAAAACAAAAGTCAACCATAGCCATAAATGTTGACTTTGGTTGGGTTGACTTGACCATTATTTTTCTTTACTTACATTTATTTAATTAATTTTAATATCAATTATTTTCTTCTTGATTTATATTTAATATTAATTATTTCAATTATTTTTAATATGAGTTATTTTATTTTCAATTTACATTTAATATCTATTATTTTACTTTTCTTTTATTAATAACAATTACTTTACGTTTCTTTAATATCAATTAATTATTTTATTCTGAATTTACCTTTAATACCAATTATTTTACTTGTATTTAATTTTTTTACATTTATTTAATTATTTTTTATTTAATATATTTTACTATTTTGATTTTTTATTTTACTTTTATTTATTTAAGTTTTTTTTCACTTATATTTATTTATTTATTTTTTACTTTATTTTTATATATTTATTTTTTACTTTATTTTTATTTATTTATTTAATTTAATTTATTTTTATTTAGTTTATTTTTATTTCTTTATTTTATTTCTTTATTTTATTTTATTTCTTTACTTTACTTTATTTATTTATTTAATTACGTCGTAAGGCGTTTCTACGAGTGGGAGTTGACTCCCTGATTTTTTTATTTTATTTTCAGCCGTCTGATGCTACGTCTGACGATTGGGATAATTTGCCTCATTGATCTGCTGCATGACATTTATGCCATTGAACGGATGGCCATTTAAACTCTACACCTACTCCCTTAAATGCACATCAATGCCTTCCTGCCGACACTCTTAGGCAGTGCTGCCTCCATCTACCTCTGTCCATCCGTCGCAGTTCCCTTCAGTTTACAGTAGCACAATCCCACAACACATTCTGGCGCAGGACACACAGGTTTGGACCAGATTCGAATTCATGTCTGTCAAATTTCAAATCGTATTTTGGATGCAATATTTACTTCTTTGGTTAAATCTTTCGCTGAGCATGTTAAAAACATGCTCGCAGTAACATCATTATTTTTTATAACCAACAAATACTCGCAAACATACAACTAGCGTAAATACCAGACAAATTACATTTGTAAATTGGACATCAACAAAATAAACTGGACTTGTCTTTTTCTATACCTAATGTTGAAGGAAACCTGGTTGTTGTCCATAGATAACCTAAGTACAGGTCGCACGTTGAGAGTCTTGAGAATCCTCATGAAAAAGTTTCTGCTGAAAAAATTGAAGGTCAAAATCCCCTACTTCTATAATCACTTTGTCTATAATAACCTTGTTTTCATCATCACCCGATTAGTTGTAAGCTTGACTGAATTGCTTGAAAGAAGCAGGTTCGCTAGCCGTCACTCCTCTCGTCATTGGTTCTTCCAAAGAGTTACTCTTTCCTTAGAGAGTTAAACATAAATCAGCCCTTAGCTCGAGTGCATCAAGAGGTGGATGGGCAATGTTTAGGTCATTAAAAAATATAAACATAAATTCAAGATGTTGATTATGATCCCCCAAATCTAAAATAATGGATTATTTGTTGGATTTCAAGACATATCTCATAAACGCTGAAATAAATGCAGAACTTGGAAAGCAGAAGAAACAAGGGGGAACATGGGAAACAAATATGGAGTTGGTTTGGCAACAATAAGTAGAGGCTGCAGGTCCCAATCGTTATCCATATAAGGATGAAATACTTGACAACAAAGGTATGTTTCACAGGTCGCAATCCCAATCAGCCACAGACAACCAGTTCCTCCATATAGAGCTAATAATTGGCTCAATTTCGCAACAACTTAATGCACAGAAGTTCAGACTGAAAACCTTGTCGATGCTCCTCCTACCTTCGACTACTCTACAAGCCACTTGAAATATACCACTTTACTTTTTTATACCCTTATTCAAACACCCTTCCACCATTTCGTCCAATTCCCTGAACTTCATAGCAAGGTGGTCTTTATCTTTGTTTCCGGAAGAGAAAGCAAATAGCCCTATTTCAATGGGAAGGATCTGAAGTTGTGCTGGGGTTTCACCTTTTTCTTACTGCCATTGCCAATATCCTGATACCCAACAACATCTTGATCGCCCAACCAAACACTCAGATGGAGATGAAGGGCAATTAAACCTCATGCCTGCTCTATGCATCTCTCATAATATCTTAGAATTTCTTCGACGTAGGGGTCAAGGCACCAGCGATCTGTAGTACTTACGAGGATTCCCTTCTTGATTGCCGCTTCAAACTGGAAAACAATAACTAGACACATGTTCAACACATGCATTGCTTTCATTGATTTTTGGTCACATTAGTCATTTTTATAGGCATAATCTATGCCATTTGTCCTTTTTCCAAGCATAGGTCTTATCGTGGGCTGTATGGAATTATGTGTTGAAAACGGGGTAAGCATGCAGTGAATAGGTGGTCGATTCCGTGCGTTGACGAGCCATTTTGGAGGAATCGTATAGCGTATAAAGTGCATCCAAGTACATGTATAGGATTTTGGAAACTCTATCGCCAATCGATGGAGGAGTAGATTCTTCTCCGAGCAGGTCTACAGAGTTTAGAGTTTTTTTTTCACCAAAGAGTTTAGATTTATTAAATTTAACAGTTGACAATGAAACCTGGGAGTCGAGCAGTCCATGTCATTGGTTTCATATGCAAGTTTGTCTCTTTTGCACTTGCGTTGAAGGAATCTATAGCGTATAAAGTGCATCCAAGTACATGTATATGATTTGGGAAACTCTATCGCCAATAGATGGAGGAGTAGATTCTTCTCTAAGCAGGTCTATAGAGTTTATAGTTTTTTTTCACCAGAATTTTTAGAGTTATTAAATTTAACAGTTGACAATGAAACCTGGGAGCCGAGCAGTCCATGTTGTTGGTTTCATATGCAAGTTCATCTCTTTTGCACCTGCTTTGATTTTGAAAATGATCCTTTTAAAAGTGATTTTTTTCATCGAGAGGTCTCATTTTTATTAGTCCCTAGGACTATATTTTTTTTGTGCTCTCTTTTTTATGTGATTAACACCTGTGTACTCGGGCTTAGGGCTTACATCTGCAACACTTGGCACTTTGGTACTCTTGTTGATGTAAAATAAAGACAGGTGGAGCATCTTACTCAACACCTGTGTCCTTGGGCTTAGGGCCTATGGTAGTTGAGTTCTTGCATCTATGGGGTCATTTGCATCTACACAATAATATAATCCATCGAGATCAACAAGTTAAATGATAAAATCCACAATTGTAATGTCCCTTTTTAATATTTTATAAAAATGCCCAATTTTCCACTTTTTCCCCAATTTCGACCTTTGACTAGTTTTGATGCCTAGGTCCCAATTTTGCCCCAAATGGTCCCAAATATTCAAGGGAGGTTTACGAATGATATTAGGACTCAAATATGATTCTCAAGGATGACATATGGCCACCAAAATACCTCTGCAAACTCTCTTAAGATTCTGGTCCAAGTATGCAATTTTACTCGTAATTTGGGGTTCAAATCCCCCTGGGGTAAGTACTGAAATTGGCTTCCCAAATGCTTCCAAACTACATAGAATTTATGAACAGAGGTATGTAATGTATCAAGGATGTTAATAAGCTTCCCAATGTACCATTAATTGATTATTATGTATGTTCCAACTCTCTCCCATTCAGCTGCAAAAATCCCCAATTCGACCCCTGGGGAAATGGCACTATTTCTTCTCCCAATGTAATTAAACTGAGTAAAAATACTTCAAATGCTCAAGTACAGTACATGAAACTTGTAAAACACATCCATGGAAGTCTATTAATCAAAAATGTATCAGATAATCATCCATTCATTCGAAATCATCAACATTATAATGATATACATCAATGTAGTGGGGAAATGGACATTGTTTGCTCATTAATCAACATTTTTGCATACAACCAGTGAGTATTTCGACCTGAGACTTTCTGAGTATTAATAACAGATCATATTAATCTATTGCAATCATAAATACATCATGATAAGCTCTCCCAATGAGTACAAGAGCTCACCAAAAACGCCCTCCCTCAAGGAGCATGGATATGCCATCAAAACTGGAAATGGTGGAGAGAAAGTGTTGCACTAAACCAAACCACAAGATTTCCTGTAGCGGCTACCTACAAATACAAACTCTATTAAAGCACCATGAAATACCTGAGTGGCCTCTCCAAACACCAACTTGGATGGGAATCTTTCACCGTCGAAATTGGCTAAGACAAGAAACTAGTCATCCACTAGCTCTCTCTTCACAAATGCATTTTTTCTCAAATCATCCAAAATCCATTCTCATACTTGATTTCTACATTTTATAACCAACATTATCCTTCTAAAGGTCGAAATCCTCTCAATAGATTCAAGATATTTCCACTTAGAAAATATTCCACATTTGCCACTTGTCTCCTAGTTCCAACCTTCCACCTTCTCCCAAATTCGAATTTGTGTCTCTTTGGCTTCTCCCACTCCCATGAGCGCCTTCATTGAGCCTATTTTTGGGGATGACATGTCCTAATCGTCAGATGTCAGAGGTCAGGTCTGTAATTTGTCATAGTTGTCATAGATTCTCCATCATTGGTGTCATAAGGGCTAGGGAATCTAGCCCAAGTGTCCACAAACTTCCAATTTGACTCTTTATCTTCCATGGAGGTTACCAATCCATCCCAATTCGACCTAAGATGCTCAATGCCATGTGTTATGATTTACCAACTCACCCAAGAGTGTTCACCTTCCCATAAATTCGAATTGGCAAGAGAGAGATGCCATGTGTCATTGAAAAATCAAGCTAGTGTGGGTCCCACACCCTCCAAATGTCTCCAAAACCACTTGCCACCTAGAATTTCTCTTGAATTTATTTATTCACCCTATTTATTAAATACGTGAACCCTTCTAATGTCTAAACATCATTTATTAGATTCCTTATTACCATTCCACATGTGCCCATCCAACCTAGGAAACTTGTAGGATTGATGGGATTGTCTTTCTATGCAATTATTTGAATGGGGACATTACAGTCCTCCCCACCCAAGGTTGCTTTCGCTCAAGCAATCTCAATTTACCATGCTGAAAAATTGTCCCTCCTCTATTAGGTGGCCTTCCATGAGTAATGTCTCCCAAAACCTTTCTATTCTGGTGCTTCATGCTGTGGGAAGAAACTACCTGATTCGGATAGGTGTGCTGCCCTCTCACAATCCTTAGTACCCCTTTTGAATCTTGGAATTTCATTTCAAGAATTTTATAATTTACTGTATGCTCTACTATTGAATACAACCATTGCACTCCCAAAACCACATTAGTATCAGCTATATCAACCACATAAAAACTATCAACAAAAGTATAGTTACCTATGGTGACTTGCAGCTATGGAATCCATGTTTTGTACTCCATTGTGTTGTGACCGGGAATGACAATTGTGAAGCCATCGAATGGTTCATTTATTTTCTCCACCATATCTGCATTAATGAAGTTATGGGTGGCTCCTCCATCTACCAAAACTGAAGTTCTTTGTCCTTGTACCATACCCTTGCATCGGATAGTATGATAGCGAGGTACTGCTGAAAGTACTGCCATTGTTACTTTGGTGGGTGAGGGATGCTTCACCTCTGGTTTCCCTTCTTCTGCTGTATTATATCCTTCTTCTTGGGTTGAAATATGTCCTTCTTCCTCCATGCCCCCTTCATATCCCTCATCACAAAATACTTCAATGAATTGGGCCTTTCCTTTAGCACATTTATGTCCTGGTACCCACGGTTGGAAGCATGAGTAATACAATTTCTTCCTTCTGAGCTCTTCCTTGCTTAGTTACTCTTTCTTATCCTTTCCATATTCATCTTCTTGCCATGGCTTCTTATCAGGTGCATCTCTTTGCCAAGGTTTCTTTTCAATTCTGAAGTCAGGCTTGGGAGGAAATCTCATTCTAGGAAGCACATTTTGGAGATCCCTAGTCAAGTTCATTGCATATTTTAATGTAGTTGGCTTATGGGCTTTGACCAAACCTTTTATGGGTTCAACCAAACCTTCAGTGAACAACAATACCAACCTTCCCATAGATACATCATCCACATTGACTGATAGTTTTTGAAAGTCCAACATATATTCAGTAGGGGTCCCAGTTTGCTTCAATTGAGCTAATTCCTTGAAAGGCAATTCTGGATCTTTTTGTTCAAATCTCTCTAGTACCCTATCAACAAATTCCCCATATGTTTTAACCTAGTCATGACCCAAGGTTTTCAGGCCATAGAACCACCATTCATTGGAATCTCTTTCCAAATGCAAAATGGCCATTTTTAATGCATCTTCTTCCAACATAGGATTTAGCTGAAAATACACATCCAATTTTTGCACCCAAGTGTTAGCAAAATTTTGAGAAGAACCATCAAAAGTAGGAAGTGCCATTTTACCAATAACACTATTTAATTCTTTGTTTTGGAAAGGACTCCTAGTGTCTTCCCTCCTTTTCATTTTATGTATAGCATCAATGTAGTCACTGAATGGTAAACTTCTTTTACACTCTTCACTCAACCCAGTCCAATCCTTTGCTAGTTTGATACTATCCATCTGAATGTCAGGCTCTTCTTTGGGTGTGAGAAATTTAGGTGTAGTATTCCTTTGTGTGCTTTGGAATTCATCAAGTCTATTATGTGGACCTATGCTTGAAAAAATATGCTCACTCCCTTTTACCTTTTCCCTTGAGTGTGAACCACTGTTATCTCCTATCACCCCTTTGCTTCCGAGTTGGCTGATCAACAATTCCAATCCTTGCATAATTTTGTTACCCATTCTGTCCATGCTAGTGGAAAGTTCAGAGAAACTGTAACGCCCCATATTTCGACTAGACAGGTTTATCCGTGACACATATTGAACTTTATTTTCTTATTATCTGTTGGACTTAACTAGACTGGGTAAACTATACTTATGACACGATACACCCGATTATATGTTGCTACCATGTGTATGTCGTTACTATGTTATGTTGTCACTATGAATATGATGTTATGATATTATGATCTTACTATGTTCATGCAGTTAATAGGTTATGGTTATCATGAGATTCGTTTCTTTTATGATGACGATATATATGTTTTAACGTTTTCATTAATGGAATGTGAAATATATGATGTTATACGTGGATGCCATCCTATGATGAAATTGATTGAATTGTTATATGTCATGCATACCTGTGATGAGCTAAAATTGTGGCGTGAAATAAAACGATGTTGATGATATAGATCAATTGGCGATTGAATGGAAATGCTTGTTATAAAATGTGTATTTTGCGAAATACTAACCTACAGGATACAAGGGCTATGGGATAGCGAGATACTTGATCTAATACATGGGATAAGAACTTTTCCATGCAGTAAAACTTAGCAACCAAAATTGATGATACGATGACACAAACCGATAATCTCGATAGCAGCGAAGTATGAGTCGATAAGGGCGTAGGCCCAGTATGTTGAGAGGGATGGATGTGTTTCCCACCCTAGGTTTCCATGATACCCGAGGTTGTGGGAGGGCCGTGCTGAGACACGCTCCCCATGTTGTTGTGATGACGATGGTCGGATGCCTGCTAGGGGAGGATAGGTCCGCTGTTCAGCCGACGCTATCGCTCTCAGGTTCTATGTGGTCAGGTCGGTGAGTCCGACATCCACTTTTGTACTAGCAGAGGAAGGATAGGGAGGATGGAGGACGTAGGTTATGATGGGAGGATATGTTAGTTAGTACTGTTGAGGGTTGGATATTCCTTGATCTTTAGTTAGTGGGAGTAGATACCCTTCCTGTACTTGATTGATTAAACTAATGTAAAGATAAAGACAATGATGTTAAATCGTAAAGGGTTAACGGTTAAATAACCGAGGATGTTAAAGTAATTATACTATTTATTATGCTTGCTCTTCTGCATGGGGGTAAATACTATTATTAGTTAGCAGGTATGCATAGGCAGAATGGGGTTTGTTTATAGTACACATCCGACATGTGCATACACTGGCCATGCATGCACACCTTGTACGTGTACAATATTACTGGTGTATAACATACTTGTCATGCTTGAATAGTAGTATAAATGTCATAGATAACTCAGTTAAGGATACATCAATCAACTTAGGTAATAAATGGTTAGGTTGTTAATGTGTAAATAAGTGAATTAGTAATTATATGAAAACATTGTAATAATAAATTAAGACAAGTGTCGTCAGTTAACATTGTCATAGGAGAACTGTTGTGAATAGGGTAATGATAGTGTCTAATTAATTAGTAAAATTGTTTAAGCCCTCACAAGTGCTTTGTTTATAAGAACAAGGATGCTATATTGATGATAGGGTACTCACGTGATAAACAAATAATTAAAAATACTATGATTAATTCACCTTTTATTATTGTTAAATGGTGATTTAATTATTATTATTAATTAATAAATGGTGATTTAATTATTATTATTAATTAATAAATGGTGACTTAATTATTATTATTAATTAACAAATGGTGATTTAATTATTATTATTACTTAATTAATAATATTCCAGCAACATTTATATCCCTATCGTAACAATTGCAATATAAGTAAGATTTAAAATATTGATTTATAAATTAATATTGTGTGATTATTTCCATTTCAAAAGTTAGCCATAATAGGATAATCATTCTTGAATGGATGTGATGTGAAGGAATAGGTATTAAATATTATTTATTCAGTATGAGTCTTAAAGTTTAAGTTACATGATAAGTTATCTTGTCGGATTGGTAAAACCATTAAGACATGCCTTGTCCCAAACTGAAAAGTCAAACTAGAACATATATTATTGTATTATTTTATTCAAAAAACACTAAGTGCAAATATGGTGAATAAATGGAGAATTATTAAAATAGATCTCGAATAGAGAACCCGTAGGTAATATCTCCTACCCTAATAAATACTTACCATCGAATAATTAAAGTACAATAAATTTACTGTAAGTGCATTAATTGTCGGTGCATTAAGTGAAGAAATATATTATTATATTGTAAACTTGTATAAATGTTAAAGTCAGGGGATTTAATGATTGAAGGGCTCGAGAGAGGGAATTTGGGGCGGTGGAGTAAGCCTCAAGTCTTCTCAAGGAAGGAAAGGTATTTAGGGAAGGGTGAAGGGAGAAGAAGGGGGGTTTTTTCTTTGAGGGAGAACTGTGATTTTTGGAGGTGGAGCTGAGGAAGGGGTAAAACTCCAACTCCAAGGAGGAGGTGGAAAAATCATAGGGAAAACTGCACCTATGGAAATATAGTAAGGAATGATGCTCTCGGGATTATCGGTTTGTGGGCTCGGGGGCTAGGAAACCCGTCGGTTTCCTAGGGCCAGCATGATAAGAGCTGGTCGGTAGGGTGGTTCATTCAATCGGTTGCTAAGCTTTAAAGACAAAAATCTGGAAGGAAATCTACAGCAAGCTATGAGACAATCTACAAACTTCAAACTTCTGGAAACAGGTATTTTCCTTGTCAATTATTAGTTTATTATGCTGAAACATACTCTTATACTCTTATGCTGAAATATGTACATGAAATAAAATCCTAACATGTCACGTTATTTTTACATCTGTAAGTCTGTTAATGACTAGAAACGAGAAAGTGCTTATACTAAGGTTAGGAAATTTTCATTTGAATAGCGATCAATTTATCAGAAATGTATACGAAATTTCATTTGAACAACATAAAATAAGCTTGTCATGTGCTCTGCCAAAAACCAGAGCACTACATTTGGTATCAGAGCCACTTGTTCAGACTCTTGAACCTAAAAGCCTATTCATGCTTCATCTCATCATGGTTAAACAGAAAAATCTACTTGCTAATTTACCTACTTGACCTCCAGCCATAGTAAGCTTCTAAGGTACCTGCACAACGATAATAGGAATAACATCAGAAAAAATGTATATATAATTATATTTTAATTCTTTTATAACTATTGGCGTGCACACAAAAAAAAAAACTAGTATGAATGAGCAAGAACAAATAAAAGAGTTATATATATATATATATATATATTATGAAAATGAAAAGATCAAGAAAACAGTGAGGATCTCCGTGCCTTCTGTGTGAAAACCTTCACCCTGCTTCTCTCAAGCAAAGATGCAGATTTGGAACTTTTTTTTCACTGCAAATTTACCATATTCCAAACTAAGCAGTTTTGGGACTCTCTTTGGCCTGTTGTTTTGGCCCCTATATGGAAGTTTTGTCAATATTGGCCATAGAAACTAGTTACAAATGTATTGCTTGAGATCTAATAACTTGTTATTATATCATAAACATTACAGGATATTGGAATCACCTAATAATGGAAACTACTACCTTAGTCACCATCTCCATATCGTCTTGTTTACTTGTGAGCTTTACTTATAAAAATATTATAAAGCTAAAACAAATACTAATTCAATATTTTCTACACCGTAAAATTATGTATCAAACTAAATAGTATTTGGCCGACCAATCTAGATTGAAATCCCTAATTTATCCTGTACAGCTTGTCATTAAAAATATACTCGTGCATGTAGCATCTACAGCTACAACGATTACCTTTTCATTGGTCACAATTATATGTTATTTAACTTTCGAGGAAAAAAAAAATTTATATGTTATTTATTTCTGATATAGACAACGTCGTGTGGCAAGGAAGAGGGTGGTTGCAGCATATATCACATCGTCAGGCTGCTCGTGGAAACTTTTATTATTATTAATTAATTATAAAATTTTGAGCAGAGCAGATTTTATGCAGGTGATCTGAAATTTCCAGATTTTGAAATTTTGAAACAAAGTAATGTCTGAGATTTCTGAGATATTAGAGATTGAGTATCCAATGTTTCCCTGTGTTTTTCTGATGCCTGCTATCCTATTGAGCAAGCCTGACAGGTGGGAAAACCAACACAAAAAAAAAAAACAATATTATTATAATAGTAATACCAAGTTTCTAGCAGCAAAATACTTAAATGACGAATGTATGAGATAAAAATTACAATGTAAAGAAATACAGTAGGCATGCAGACAATGCACAAGCATTTAAGTGGAGAAACCCTCTCGGAGTGTAAAAAAAAAAATTCCCACCACCAACAAAATCAGTTTTATTAGAAAAGAATAATGGTTACAGAGTTGCTTATCTCAGGTTTATTGTGAATCTGGCTGTTGTCGCTGCCTATAGACAGATGTGAATCTCCTTCAGAAAACCTGGGATCTCCATCTCTGCTTATCTCTTTTTTTTGTCAACGTGGGTTGGCTACAGCAGCCAGCTGCGTGTTAATTTTAGGGTTGGTGCCGAAGCCACGGGCAATAGAAATGATAACCTGTGAAGAATCATATAAATCCTTCTAAAGGTTGAGAAGAGGAATTCGATTCTAGTAGGGGAGAAGAGCCTGAAGTTGTATAAAAAAAAAAAGAGAAAAAGAACTGAAACAAAAAAAAAGGAAATGAAACTCAGCGCTCAGCTTGAGTGAATTAAGGGCTGGATGGGCAATGTTCAATCATTTTGTGCTTCTAAAAATATGTAGAGCAATAAAAAGAAAAAAGAAAAAAAAATAAACCAAAATTCAATATGTTGATTATGATCCCCAGATTTAAAATAATGGCATATTTGATGCGTTTCAATACGGATTTTTTTTTAAAACATTAAAATAACTGCAGAACTTGGAAAGAATAAGAAACAAGGGAGAACCTAATAAACAATCTTGGAGTTGGCTTGCGAAAATAGGTAGAGGTTGCAGGCCCCAATCATTCTCCATAGAAGGATGATATACTTGACAACGCATGAATGTTTCAGACGTAGCAATCTCTTCATAAGATGACGAGTTAGTGAATGCTTTTCAGCTCGAATATTTTTATATGCGGTTTATTCAAAAGTTAAGAGACTTCTTCTTGAACTGACGTTGCAAAGAAAGAGTTCCACCAGACTTGCCAAAACCAATGTTAAGTTCATGGGATCGAGGCTTTCCTAGCTTACCAATTAATTCCGCAGCTTGCTGGTCGATCTAGAGAATTACATAATTTACTAAAAACGAAATTGAAATCTAACTATGAATTTCAACTGAATACAATCTAATTAATGCAGTCAGGGTTAGCAGGATAGAAATTCCCCGGGCATCCATTGGGTAAAGTTAGCGGGAGAACTCAGATGTTAATCTATAGAGTTAAAGAATTACTTTTGCTGTTGGCGTTTGTACCATATAAAACTTCAAATTGATAAGCAAATCGGGCCAGAAATGGTAAATGTAACTGTAAATGTGTCTATGGGGATTATCATTTGTGAAATCATGTGGGCTTTGAAGTCCCAGCTTACCAATACCAAAGCCCAATGCATAAGCGTTAAGTCAAATATGAAAGCAACTCTCACTCTTTCATGGTTAGTTGACAGATATTTAATCCAGATAGCTAAGTGGCCTTCAGAAGAGCCTTTGGGTATTGAACGTCCAGATTTCGCGTCAGTTTGGTTGGGCTCAGACTGCACTAGTCTAGCTGCTGGCTAGAGACTAATATTATTGGGCCCAGCCCTAGCCCTCGATAACGGAGAGCTTAGCAAGTGACTGAGGGTCAAGTCGAGAGGGGCCAACCCGCGCCACTCCAACTCCAACGCCAATGCATAAAAATATGAAAAGAAAGCTTTCCCGCGAGTATTCAACCTGTTGGGTTGGGCCAGCCGAGAGCAAGCACCTTCTCTTATAAAACTCAACCTACTCTCTGAGATGCACTCGACCGGCACTAGGTTAGTTCATTATTACTTACATAATAATACTTCAGGGGTATTGATTGATAATAGAATCTATTTTTAATAATGCGCTCGACCAACCAGCGAAGAGGGCCGGTAGATGGCTGTTCTTACCTTCCTGCGTTACTTTAATAATTTAATAAAACCAGAAGCTTTCAGCCTCATCTCCTTAGGGAAAGATATTCCTTACCGGGTTCGTAATTAGAATTTTTCTGTGTTTAATCTCTACGGGAACTGGGTAATCACCCAATGTATAATATATCCATAAATTTATTAACAACCTTTCAAGGCATTAGGCGTTGAGCCTTGTTACTTTTTGCAATACTTTTAACTCTATGCATGAACAGTGATATCAATGCACAACTATACAGAGATCACTATCTTTGGTTAGGGTTCTATAAGCAATTAAATGGTTGAATACTTATGGTTATAATTAGATCTCTATCACGTGTTGTGCAGGAGTTTAAATAGGTAACTACTAAGCAAAGGATGCAGCCACACCTATTTCTATTGCACATTTTAAAATCCAAAAGAATTAAGTATACGATCCAACTAATCAATCCTCAGAAACGATTTGTGCAGTAAACCAGGGATCATTCACCCCCCAAAAGGAAAATAATAATAATAATGCCAACCTTGAAGGAAACAAACACAGCATTGCAAAACTAGGACAGGGGATTACCTCCTAATGGAAATGTTCGGTTTAGTTTACCGAATCTAGAAGGAAAACATCCACGAGGATAGAAACCCTAACTCTTTTCAAGATGAAATAAAACACATAAATAAAACTACTCCTTATCCATAAGCATAGACGTGACAGGTGCAAGATTTCTCAAATTGAGTCTTGCATCTTTTGAAGAAATTTCGATGGTATACGAAAAGGGTTCATCCGGGTTCAAACTTAATTTATAGCTCTTGCCTTACCTTGGATCAGGGACAATACTAAATCATTGATTAATGAAGGAAGACTTATTATAAACTAACAAGACTCTGCGCATTTCACCAAAGCGTGATACCAACGCAGGTACAACTACAAGCCGAAAGGGTAGCGAACAAACACTAAGTTACTTATTAACCATATCCTGGGTCTACTGCAGAAATCACCAAAATAAAGGACTTAGGGAGATACACATTCTCTGAGATGCTATAATCCAATGGCCTAAACAGAACTCGCCTTACCCGTAACAACCTAGAAAAAAAAATTGTATTCCCTACGTTATTGTAAGCAAATGGCTACGAAGTTCAGAAAACACTTACTATTCAGTCATTCGATTTCCAAAATTTATCTGTCACCGAGCACAACTGGGCGTTGAAGCAGATTTCCCTTCTTCCTTTCTAGCATACCAAAAACGAATGCACCCCCTAGACTATGCCGAGATCACCTGCCACTCTCCAAAACTTCTCCCTCCTAGCATTGAGGCGTTGCCAAATGCCCCTTAGGGCAGTGAAGCTGTAAAAGAAAACAATAATGGTGAATCAACAAAGAGGGAGGCTATGGCGAAGGCCTGAAAATTTAGCCGAGCGGCTGCTTGGAGTTGCAGAGCCCGCGTGGGGAAAATTTGGTAAGGAAAGTGAAAGCCTGAGAAAAGTTTACCCTTTTTAGGTCTTGGTCCTTTAATTATTTTTTTATTATTGCATGTTGGCCGCGTGTAGCCTTCATAGAGTGACTCTTTGTCCGGAGTGAAGCTTATCCGAATATGTTTTTAAATTAAACATATTTATATATATTCTAAATCGTTTATGGATTATGAAAATGTTGATTTAAATAATTTAATTAATGGTTAGTCAAACGTTTATTTTTATTTTGTTATATATTATTAATTATTTTTAATATATTAATTAAATTGTTTAATTAAATTTGTCCCTATAGTTTAAATTTTGAATACATTAAAGTTAAACTCTCAAATATAAATAAAGGATTATAAAATCAAAATGTATAATTTATTTAAATTCTATATTCCTTACTTATGCGCTAAGATTAATTTAAATTTAAGTTTAAACATAGGGTTAGCAATAAGTCTAAGTAATTAGTTAAATAACCTAATGACTTTGTAGGGTTAAATTGCAAAGTAATTTGACTTAGATATAAGGTTAGGAGGTGACTTTGGCTAGATTGAATTTAGGTTTGGTACGAGGCTCTATATGTTGGTTTTATTATGATACTATAAAACGAGGCTAGGTCATGCCCCTAAAATTCCAAAGTTCCATAGGACGAGAGAGAGGCCATATGTTTCGTATTATGTGTGAGATAATATGCGACTAATGAAAACATTAAAGGTACTATGGATGCATTTGAAGAACATTAAGGAGGAATGGTGCAATATAATGTCTAGACATGTAACATCGAAGGGACTAAGAGTTTTGAAAATGATAATGATATCAATAAGTAAATATATGTGACAAGTAAACACAACATAAGTAAAGTATGCCACTTAATTACCATAAGAGCGAGTGATAGGGATAGAAGGAGTAGTACACAAATGAAGAAGTCTTTCAAGCCCTATAATAAGAACTAGTGTAGAAATATGAAGTTGAATAGATGAATGACATTTCAAAATTGTTATAGAAAACGATATGGCGAGCATGGGTCGGTTGATCCATTATTGAACTTCTAGGATGGCTTAGGAAAGCCGTGAGGGAGCTAGAGATATGTAGGAGTGGTTAGAAATCACCATGGATAATATCAATGAAGGCATGGCGTATAACTATTAATATTACAAGGTATAAATTGAGAAAATAATATAAGAACAATTATAGTTATAAGAGTAAGAATTGCATGGTAGTATTATAGATTGTAATGATGGCCCTTGTAGGAAGTAAAAAAAAAATAAAAAAATTTTAAAACATTTTTGGGCATCTTATATTACCCTTGCTAGTAGGCATATTTGAGCATCTCTGATGAACACTATATATAATAGGATTGCGTCCTAGGTGAAATAACATACTTCCCAAGAGAATTTATGATGGAAATAATCACGAGGATTGCGTCCTAGGATATAATGATTTGATGCTTTGATCATGGACACATAATCAATCATTGTAATAACACATCAAGGTCGAGGTCTGGGTTGACCACCTTCACCTTCACCTCCATGCAGAAAGGATTATATGTCTCCATCGATATCAACAACTCGCAAAATAAGAACAAAGCTTGATGCCACGTAAGTGTGTTGGATTCACATTAGTATCATGTGAGGTGGTCATAGTGCATAATGTGTGTAGGTATCCATACGATCCATAGATATTAATAAGCGTATGTATAGGAAACCTAGATTTATGACAACAAATACAAGTTTATAGTATGATAGATACTGGTAAATGCCTTTACGTTGTGCGAATAAGAACAAATTAGCTATAAAATTATTAGAAGTAATGGTTCCCCTTCTAATTATATCACATGGAAAAGGAGAGATCAATGGTTAAAGTTGATAACATTTGCATTCTAATATAGTATAGTCCCAAAAGCCTTGTAACAATAATAGTTCTCCTAGTTTAGTGAATGTTACAATACTTTTGTTATTGTTTATTATCAATAAGGGAATAATAATGTAGGACCTTAGGATTTAAAGGACATGAACCTTCTCCCCTAAGAGAGGTATGCCAATCTTAAGGGTCCTTGGTAGTTGCGTGTTGAGTGAATACAAATTATGAGTTCTAAAGACCTCCATGTTAAAATTGTTGATTATTTCGTGCTAAGTTGGATCAATTTAATCTTTGTGATGAGTAAACCTCTCTGATGTTATAACTTAAAGGATATTGTTAAACGGTAAGAAGTAGGATACTAAGGTGGATAACACTTGATTATAACCTTAAGCATTCTAGATATAATATTAAGATTTGATAGAAGGATTAATCGAAATGTTTCTTTAATTATTAGAATACATATCAGCGGATAAAAGAAGTAAAACCATAAGATAATATCGACATATTCAGTCAAGTCAAAGCTAAGTAGGAAAAGTTTGTCCAGCATCTGCTACTTACAAGAATGGAGAGATTATGCGTCAAGATTTTCCCTGCATTATTATGACCATAACTTCGGGACGAAGTTTCCTGAAGGGTGGGTGTATGTAACGCCCCATATTTCGACTAGACAGGTTTATCCGTGACACATATTGAACTTTATTTTCTTATTATCTGTTGGACTTAACTAGACTGGGTAAACTATACTTATGACACGATACACCCGATTATATGTTGCTACCATGTGTATGTCGTTACTATGTTATGTTGTCACTATGAATATGATGTTATGATATTATGATCTTACTATGTTCATGCAGTTAATAGGTTATGGTTATCATGAGATTCGTTTCTTTTATGATGACGATATATATGTTTTAACGTTTTCATTAATGGAATGTGAAATATATGATGTTATACGTGGATGCCATCCTATGATGAAATTGATTGAATTGTTATATGTCATGCATACCTGTGATGAGCTAAAATTGTGGCGTGAAATAAAACGATGTTGATGATATAGATCAATTGGCGATCGAATGGAAATGCTTGTTATAAAATGTGTATTTTGCGAAATACTAACCTACAGGATACAAGGGCTATGGGATAGCGAGATACTTGATCTAATACATGGGATAAGAACTTTTCCATGCAGTAAAACTTAGCAACCAAAATTGATGATACGATGACACAAACCGATAATCTCGATAGCAGCGAAGTATGAGTCGATAAGGGCGTAGGCCCAGTATGTTGAGAGGGATGGATGTGTTTCCCACCCTAGGTTTCCATGATACCCGAGGTTGTGGGAGGGCCGTGCTGAGACACGCTCCCCATGTTGTTGTGATGACGATGGTCGGATGCCTGCTAGGGGAGGATAGGTCCGCTGTTCAGCCGACGCTATCGCTCTCAGGTTCTATGTGGTCAGGTCGGTGAGTCCGACATCCACTTTTGTACTAGCAGAGGAAGGATAGGGAGGATGGAGGACGTAGGTTATGATGGGAGGATATGTTAGTTAGTACTGTTGAGGGTTGGATATTCCTTGATCTTTAGTTAGTGGGAGTAGATACCCTTCCTGTACTTGATTGATTAAACTAATGTAAAGATAAAGACAATGATGTTAAATCGTAAAGGGTTAACGGTTAAATAACCGAGGATGTTAAAGTAATTATACTATTTATTATGCTTGCTCTTCTGCATGGGGGTAAATACTATTATTAGTTAGCAGGTATGCATAGGCAGAATGGGGTTTGTTTATAGTACACATCCGACATGTGCATACACTGGCCATGCATGCACACCTTGTACGTGTACAATATTACTGGTGTATAACATACTTGTCATGCTTGAATAGTAGT